>JAQPPZ010002499.1:12400000-13000000 GCA_028583015.1 Wollemia nobilis
TTATGACACTATATGCTTAGTCAAAAAACTTATGTCATTGCTAAATATGATCCCTTGAGGTATCTCATGAGTCGACCTTATTTATCGAGTCGCACAGCCAAGTGGGTTCTTGCTCTAAGCGAGTTTGATCTCACATTCATAGGATAGAAGTCTGTTAAGGGTCAAATCATAGCAGATCAATTAGCTGCTGCACCCTTAGAGTCTACCCATCCCCTCATCATTGAGTTTCCTGATGAATGCCTTCAATTAGAGGCAGACCATATTGAACAATGGTCCTTATACTTTGATGGAGCCCGATGCATGAGTGGGGCTGGTGCGGGTATTATTTTAATATCCCCACAAAAACATCTCATTCCTTTGTCCTTCAAATTAACATTTTCTTGCACCAACAATACTGCTGAATATGAAGCTCTAATCCTTGGATTACGAGCTGCCTTGGCACTAAAAATTAAACATCTGTTAGTTTTTGGTGATTCTCAACTGGTTATAAACCAAATTAATGAAGTTTATCAGACTAGAGATGATAAACTGTGCCCATATAAGGCCTATGTTTTACAACTAATGTCTCTATTTGATCAAGTTACCTTGGAAGCTATTCCTCGAACTTGCAACCATGCAGCTGATGCTATGGCCGTAGCTGCATCTCTCCTGCCCTTGGAGTTAGATGATGAATATGCCACTATCATTATTCGTCGACTCCAGGAACCCGCTTCAAATAAATCATGCTTAGAACCTTTGGATGTGTTTCTAATCAATGAAACTACTCCTGAACCTTGGTATATGGACATATTTGATTTTCTCCAAAATGGGACTTTCCCTGCCAATTCTAATAGAAACCAACGTTGGTTATTACGTAGACGAGCAAGTCGATTTGTAATAATTGGCAATACTTTATATAGGAGATCTTTTGAAGGTATCCTATTAAGATGTTTGAATTTAGAAGAATCTAAATCAGCCTTGAGTGAAGCCCACGATGGATCTTGTGGAGGACACTTTAGTGGTAGTGTCATTGCTAAAAAGCTCCTTTGGATAGGATATTTTTGGCCTACCATGGAAAAGGATGCACATGATTATGTGTGCCATTGCGACAAGTGCCAGAAACATGCTGACCTTGTCCATGCGCCTGCATAAGAACTGCAGGCTATTTCATCTCCTTGGCCCTTTTCAAAATGGGGCTTAGACATTATCGACAAAATCAATCCCGTGTCATCTGATGGACACAAATTCATCATAACCGCCACCGAGTATTTCATGAAGTGGGTTGAAGCTATGCCTTTAGCTTCCTGCACTGGCACACAAGTCTCTAAATTTATTTTCAATCAAATCATTTGTAGGTTTGGAATTCCTGCAAATCTCATCTCTGACAATGGAACTTGTTTAAAAAATAAAGATGTTAAAAAATTATGCCAAAAATATAAGATTCAACATCGCTGGTCCACTCCCTATTATCCTCAGGGTAATGGTCAAGCATAAGCATCTAACAAAACCTTAATCAAAATTCTCAAAATATTGGTCAATAAAACTGGCCGTGACTGGCACATTTAGTTATATCCAGCCTTGTGGGCCTATCGAACTAGTGTTCGAACCCCCACTGGAACTTCACCTTTTGTTTTGGTGTATGGCACTGAAGCCGTTTTTCCCTTCGAATTAGAAGTTCCTTCTTTGGCTCTACTACTTCAAGATACCGAAGTAGGAGATGAATATCGAGCTGGTAGACTCAGTCCGCTGGAACTCCTAGATGAAAAATGCATCAATGCTTTGGAGCATCTCCGTGCCTACCAAAACAAGCTTAAAAGATCATATGCTAAAAAAGTCCGTCATCGATCCTTTGAGATTGACGACCTTGTTTTAAAAGAAAATAAAAAAAATACTAATGCAACTAAGGACCTTAAAGGTAAATTTGAGCCCAACTGGCTTGGACCATACATTATCACTGCTAAATTTGAATCGGAGCATACAAATTATCTACCTTAGATGGTAAAGAACTTAAAGAACCCATGAATATTTTGCATCTTAAACGTTACTATGTATAAATTTGGTCATTTCATCCTTGTATATATTTGTTTAAAATATTTCAAAATCACTATTTTGTATTTCTTTCAATTTATAAATTCAAAAACACCAAAAACATTCATAATCATCAAAATCTTCAAAACTATTTGTTGTATTTATTTATGGCACTTGTTAATTTTTTGTTCAAAAACAAAAATAATAAAAATCAAAACAGCAATATTCTTGACTCTTTCGAAACCAAAACAACATAAAGAAGAAAGAGAGAGTCAACATTCTCAAAACTTCTCAAAAAGTATTCATTTATATATATCTTCTTACAAATGTTGCAATTATATGTTTCAAATTATTTTGGATAAATTAGCATTTATTTGGAATCCCTCACTTTCACACTCACAAAATAAATATCTTGATTTTATCTGGCATGATTACTAATCTCTCTTATATCAAAATCCACAAAATTCAATTAAATAAAGTTTGAGCACAGAGAATTGATCTTGTTATTTACTTAAACCAAGCACATATTTTCACAATAAAATGATTATATTTGTAATTTCTATGCTTTGCTACATAGTAGAAGTGGTTTCTTGAGCGAAAAGTTTCCCCTGCTATCCTATCATGCACATGGTCTAGAATCTTTGAGAATTGGCAAAAGGACAAGCTCACCCCTACCCGTAATAAAAATCCCTTGCTCTACAGCTAATCCGAGCAAGTATCCCTAGCACAAAAAGAAAAAGCAAAGTTCAAGAAAAAGAGAAAAAAAAAATGTTATTTTATATCATTACAACAATATTTCAAGCAAGCAAAAATACAAAAAGAAAAAGAAAAGAAAAATAAAAGAACAAGAAAAGAAAGCAAAAGCAAAAGCAATAAAATCCCTTTCCCTACCCTTTGAAAAGAAAAGAAGGGTTGATGAGCTTGAATCCCTGGAATTCTCAATTATTCGAAAATTGTGAGGTAAGCCCCATAACAGGTGGTTTGTGCCCAACCTCGCTTGGCCTTGGGTAACTCCTAGCGTGGCGATATGTCTGTCACATTAGCGACCTTCTTTTGTATAGACCTATGTCTACTTATGGATTAGCTAGCTCTTGATAATCCGACCTACATAGTAGTCTAGTATGGTTATATGCATCTACATCATGGTTAATGAACACTTATTTGGTTTATTCAAATCACTTGTATCATAGTATCTTGCTCAAAACTGGTAAATGAACAATAGCAATTGCACACACATTTTATATTTGAGAGATTTTGTGTATCATTATGATAAATCAAGATTGGAAATGAATTCACATATGCACATGGGATTCCTTATAAATCTAACTTTTGTCTTCAAAATACTTTGAAATATTTCTTGCAAATTGTTTGGATAAATTCATTTTCTTCTTTCAAGTACAGTTGTTTAGTATAAAGACAACTACATGCATAATAGAAAAATCAAAATTTCTTTCAAAACCATACAATCAAAAATACATATATATATATATATATATATATATTATTGACTTTCACGACGATGGTATAGTTCCAAAACCAAAATTGGAATTTTATGCCTAGCGCAAGTCCTCATCTTCATATTTTCTGTTTATCAAAAATCAACCATGCAATAAAACTATCTCTTTTTGATTTTCGTGATGATGGTATAAGTCTATACCTACATATTCTATGCCTAGCGCAAACCATTGTAACAATTTTTATTCCCCATTTATTTAAAAATCATGAAAAACCATATGACTTAAATCATTATGTTACACAAATTATGCTTTTAAAAAAGCATGCACATTATCAATATTTCATGTCATTATGTCAACCTTCAATTTTGCAATGATGGTATAATTCCTAAGGAATTATCCAAAAAATTTATCACACTTAGGAATTTATGCCTAGCAAAAATCATTTTAACATTATTTCATGCATATTATTTTTATGAAAATCTGAAAACAAACCATCATCATCATCATTTGCACCATTGCACCAAAGTCTTAAGACGGTCTTTTAAGCACTCTTTTACTTTTAACAATATTTCTATACTGGGATTAGCTTGACGACCGAGTGAGCGGTGACTCCATGAAATGGTCTATAATAGCGACAATGTCCTTTGAAATTATTGTTAGAAGTCTCTTTTTATCTTTTATCACATTACATCACAAACAACCAATTTGTTACATCAGATTATTTCATTTAAAATTTTAAAGCATGACATTCAAACCATAATATTTCCAATGACGTAATTACATGAATCATCAAATCAATCAATCAAACATAAAAGCATCATAAAAGTACATAACACAAGTCATATGATCAAAAATATCTCATCTCATATATATCACAAATATATGTACATCATATCAAAACCTGGATTGGTATGCCACAATATATATCTTGGCATACTCAATCCCCTCAATCAAATGTCCTTTGTGTAGTGTCTCGAGAGCCCCTCGAGCTCTCGGCCTCATCTCCTCCCCCACCCTGAGGTGGACGAGGTGGCCCCATCGTAGTATGAGTAGTACTATGAGTCCTAGTCCTCGATCGGGATGAAGTCCTCGATGACCCAATCCTGATTGGGTCAGCAATGCCAGCTGGCGACTGTACCCTCTGACCCTCTGGCACCATCTGGAAGTAGATGCCCTGATAGAAGACGGTCTGAGCAATCGACTGCGCCAGCTCCTATGTGCTCACCCCTCCACCCCATGCTCTGAGGCATGCAATCTTGTCTCTGAGCTGTGTAACCTCAGCTCAGTGTCGTGCAGCCTCCTCCTATAGGGTCTGCACTTGTGCCTGGAGATGGATCATCTTTGCTCGAAGAGTCGCTGTCTCACTACTCTCCCCTGTGTCAACACCCTTGCCCTTATCGGGCGATGGTGGCCTCTCTCTCTGTGGAGAAGGGGGTCTCTCCTCCCTCCTCTCCCTCTGCCGCGGCCTCTCCTGGGCCTATGGCCTCCTTTGCTCTCTCCCGCCGTGACCCTGGGCCGCCTCCATAGCTACCTGGTGTCGCCTCCCTATCCGATGCACAACCGCATGTATCAGACCCTGAGCCCTCGTCATCCGAGGAGGGTGGATGCCTGCGTACTAGGCATCATAGCCATCGGCTACCCCTGCATTGTCCCCATCCACTGGCTGAATGGGGGCATCGTCCGAGTCCTGACTCTAGAAGCGCTACATGTCTGGAGCCCCGCTCACTGTGGTGTTATCCCGAATAGTCCGAGAAAACTCGTAATCCCTGAGAGATGGGATCCCCTGCTGTAGACCGAACTGTCACAAAACTCGGTCGTAGCGGTGGAGCTCCACCTCTCCCCTCTCCATCCGCAGCCAGCAAACTCGCCTGACGTGAGCTAGCTCCTGTCCATCCTCGGCCCACCCTGGGTGCTCTCGCCATGGCCTCCAGGTGATCTGATCCGGGACAAGGTCATCCAATAGTCTCCGGGACATCGGTAGGTCAATCCGCCACTGTGACCCTCTTCGGAGCCACCAATAGAAAACTCGGGGCCTCTCCCCATCAATCCCTGTCAAAGGAAGCCCTATCGGCCTCCGCACTGCAATGTGCTCCCAACACCAAACCTGTAGGAGTGATGTCATCACCAGACATCGACCACCCTTGTACACGACCCCATGCAGGATCTTGTACAACCGACATAGCACAAAGCTACCCCAAGAGAATCTGTAACCATGGTCCTGCATATCGTAGATCACATCTGCTAGCATCCATGGTACCCTGCACCCGCTCTGGTGGCACAACAGAAGTCCACCAACTACTCTAGCCAAAACCTGTGTGAGTCTAGATGCCCCAGGCATCTGACGCATTGCCTCGATGTTAACTCCGCCCTTCTCCAGGGTGAAGCTCGGGTCACCACACAACCACCCCATAGCATGGCCCTGATTGGCCGTAGGAGTGATCAACTGTCCTTGTATGGGGATTCTTAGAATCCTCCATACATCCTCCAAAGTGGGAGTCATCTCCCCGTAGGTAGCCAAAAATAGGAAGAACCCGGATACCACCTCTCTGCTAGGGATGTCAGTAGCCCCATGTCTGTAGACACTTGTGGCATTTTTGCCACATGCTGTAAGCCGGCTTGTGCCAGCTGATCCCGCTCTACCTATGTTAGAGTGGCCAAGTCATCTCTCAAACCTCCATATTTCCATTCCCTGCTCTTTAGCAAACCTCTCTGCAACATAAACAACAACAATAACAATCATTAATAACAAATCATTAATTAAAAATGCAAGTTAAAATAAGTTCAATTTCATCAAATGATGATATCGTCCACTATTGGATGATATCGTCCCAAATTTGAGCACAATCGTCTCCGATTTCGCAAGTCGAAATCGTCCCTAATTTGATGAAATCGTCCCCCTTTCATCGATTTTGTCCTTAGGATGAAATCGGCGAAATTGAGACGATTTCATCGAAATCGGGATGATTTCGTCCCAACGACGTCGACGGCCCAAAAATGGCCGTGATGCTCAAAAATTTATTTAAAATTCACCTAAAAAGCATGTAAATTCAAATTCAAGCATTCTAAGTTAAGTCTAGACTCTTACCCGTAGCCCGCGCCGGACCTCTGTTGATCTGTGCGTCGTCTCCACCATTTTTGCTTTTAGAGCTCTAAAAACCAGTAAAAATGAACAGTAAAAATGAATTAGGGTTTTACCCTATTTTTCTTAATTTTATTCAAAATACAATTAAAAACATTTTAAAATTTTGCTTTTCGCGTTTTTACCTCAAACGTTCGATTTGGGTAAAAACACGGAGGGGGCACCATAGTAAGCTATCGTACGATTCGACCAAGAATCGTCGCCTAAAAATGGGAATAATTTTTGCTTTCTCGTAGATCGAGAAGAACTCATATTTAATGCATTTTCTTTAGAAAATTCGCTAAAGAGGGGGCAAAATGTAGCACCCTAAAATTGGCGCAGTGAAATCTTAATAATTACATTTACTCTAGTAAATAATTTAAATTCAAATTTTAACCTCCCAAACCACCCGTTAACCGTCGTGTAATCCGTTTCCTCCTTTCTCGTGCCATTTTTAGAGTTTGTTTTGACCGTTTGACGATATCGTCATCCGATCAGACGATATCGCCCCAGATCTAACGATTTCGTCTGGGCTAGGACGTCCAGACGATCTTGTCCCTAAACTGATTTTGCACAATTAGCTTCTGTTCCAACGGGCCTCTAATCCGGGCAGAAGCATGTCTGCACCGTTAGAGACCCTTCCCCATTGGAGATCTCCCAAATAGGGATGATATCCAACCTCCTAACCTCCCTCCTAAGCCTATTTAATCCTAAGCCCTCCCCTTAGCACCCCCCTGGCTGATAATTCCTGTAACCCGACTTCATACACGTTAAAACATCTCAAATTCATATTTGCAGTAGTTCTATACCAATTTTGTTGTAGGTACCTTAGTGTTTTTTAGCCGGAGCAAGCTTACATCATCGTGGACGATCCTGTTCAGATCGGAGGCGATCCTGTCGAATCAGAGATGATTTCGTACCAATGCGAGATGATTTTGACTGCAGTCAACATTGAGGCAATTAGTGCCTAAAGTTTGCATTTCTCCATCTTTTCTCTACTATTTTATTCTGCAATTAGCTAGCTTATTCATTATTTTATGCTATTCTGCATTTTGGAGTTCACCCATCTAGATCAAATGCATAATTAAGTCATAATTATTATGAAATTAGCATAATGCATCCATGTTTCTGTTTTTAAGTTTCAGTTTGATATTATTGCTGTCATTTTACATTGTTTCCCTCTGTTAGAATAGTGTTATTTTTTGTGTTTTGCACCTATTTCTCTGTTTGTAGGTCTCTAATGAATTCGTCTGATGAATTCGTCAGATCTCAGATGATCCTGTCAGATCTCAAATGATTCTATCGAATTCCAGACGATCCTGACTACTTCAAGAATCAGAATCTTCATCAGACATCCGGATCAGGTATTTCTCTTTTAATATTCTTTAATTTCTCTATTTTTTGTCTTAATTCTATTTTTTGTATTCATTTAATTTGCATCTTCATATAGAATAGCTTAGACACATTTTGGCCAAACCTAGGATTTGAATGCTTAAGGCTAAAATGAACACATAAAACACATTCCCAACCTAGGCGTGGAAACTGCCATTAAATGTTTCCTGGTGAACCCACCATCCGTCAAAAAATCACCAATATACACCTCCCTCGAGAGGCGGGACCTTCGCAAGGCCTCTCAGTCCGAGGTACCGTGCCATCCTTTTCACATCCCCCTTCCGGGCACGGATCCTATAGCCTGAAGGTAAGGGTGTGAAAAATTTGGAGCGATACAGCTTGCATTTTGATCTATGTGAAATTTGGATCCAATTTGAGCTGTTTTGGCCTATTTTTGCTACCACCATCCTAGGGTGGGATGAGGGCATGTTCTACCACCATCCCAAGGTGGCACAGTTGGCCAAATGTGCGCTCATCCCACCCTCGGATGGTGGTGACCCCTGCATCTTTATATAAACCCAAAATATGAAGGTTAGGCTCATTTTTGCATGCTTTCTTTGGAAGTTTGAGAGGTGAGGAGTAGGAGAGTGATTCTGAGTAGCGGAGCACTATCAAATTCATCCCATAGTCACCATGAGTTAGCGGGTGGACTCAGCTAGTGGAGGAGTCGATGCAAGACAAGTATGCCAAGTCTCTCTTATTGCATTTTCCTAGTGTTAGGAGTTGATTTTCTTGCTTTTATGGTATGTTTTTGATTTGGAAGGATATCACACTATATTGTAGGTAATTAAACCTAATTTATGAGATATGTACCAACTTTTGTGTTTTACCCATGTTTTTGTGCAATTAGATTGCATTTTGTAGATCAATTTTGCATTGTTTTTGCTATTTTTGATGGCCTGAAAGGCCTTTTTGAGCCCAATTTTTTTTGGAGTCATCCCTAGGTGGGATGGCTAGTGTGGGCTGATCATAGGCCATCCCTTTATGGGTTGGCCATAGGGTTGGGGGCCATTCCTGGGGGAATGGCCACAAACCGGCCTCAAAGAGGGGCCATTTTGAGTCTTTTCTTTTGAATGTTTTTGGGGCCATGCGAGGCCATTTTGGTGTGATATTATTGAGTTGCTTATCCCTATCAGGTGGTGAGGAGTCGGTATCGAGTACCTACTCTCTTTTATTCCATGAGGGATGCCTTGACCATAGAGGACTGGGAGTGGCTGGATGCCCTCGGCCTCAAGCAGGTGACCCGATTAGAGGCTGTCATAGGAGACCATGCATATCTGACTGCCCTGATTGATCTGTGGGATCCGTGCACCAATACCTTCCACCTACCCACTAGGGAGATGACAATGATGTTGGAGGATGTCTATCAGATTCTTTAGATTCCTATAGAAGGATGGCTGATCCGCACGACACCACGAGACCAAAGGCAGGCAATGCTCGAGTGGTACTTCAGTTATGATCTAGAGACGACAGAGTTGGACTGCTTGAAGGGTGGTATGCTGGTAGGATTATGGCATGAGGTGAAGGTATTTGGGGTGAGGCATACACTACTCATGATGCTCATCTCCAATATGCTACTACCGAATTCTTCTGGAGTGAGGTTCCCATGGAACCTAGTGGAGATAGTGTTTGCGTTGGTGGGGTCTACTATGGCAGAGCCACTAGTGATGGCATGGGGTACTACACTATTGGCACAACTCTATGATGAGTTGTACGAGATCCACTACCATCGAAAGAAGGGTATTGGGTGTAGCTTTTTGTTGCAGTGTTGGGGATGGCAGCACATAGCTGTGGGGTGACCACAGGGGCTACCCTGGATGACTCAGGCATAGCTAGCAGATAGGGAGATAGGATACGGTATCCTATGGCAGAGGGCTCAGGAGAGGGGAAAAATTAATGATTCATAGGTGAGGTGGCCTACTATGCAGATCTATTTTCCCAACTCGAGGTAGGTCAGGTATTCTGGAGGCCATACAGAGATTGTCCAGAGTGGGCAGATGCTACTGTACAGCTCCGTAGGGTGCGACAAGGTAGATGGTTAGTTGGACGACATGGCACAGAGTGGGAGTACTTCCATTTTGCTCGGGTGATGTGATAGTTTGGGCTACGCCAGGGGGTGCCTAGTGAGCTGGTGCCTTATCAATGTCATGGGGATGAGAGGACATTGGCATGGTCGATGGTAGAGGTAGTGGCACGGGATGCAGATCCTATAGTGGACATTCTAGATGTGGATGATGTCGGGACTATAGCGGAGTATGATGCTTGGTGGGTGACAGGCCAGGGGCATGGAGAGGGGCCACTAAGGAGGGGTGCAGCTAGGGAGGCACATCAAGATGTTTCTAGTGAGGACCAGGGTGAGGCAGGTGATTGGCAGGGACACAGGGTAGGGGAGCATGTGGATCTCCTAGACTTAGGAGATCGAGGTGACTTGGGGGATGATGATGTTGGGGATGAGGAGGTGTAGGCACCACCGATGGCACCGAGGGATACAGAGGTAGAGCTACGAGAGGAGCTACTCAGGGTGAGGTAGGAGAGAGATCTCCTATGGACATAGGTGCATGATGTACAGGAAGAGCTAGCAGCCGAGCGAGCCGAGGTACAGGTGGCTCAGGCCGAGATAGCATCTCTTCGGGCATAGCTACGATCTCGGAGCCCTACATGGGAGGATTCCAGTAGTGGGGAGGTGACTAGGCTGTAGGAAGAGGTGACATGACTCCATTCTATGGTGGAGACTTACCAAGCACGGTGCCGACGGGGGCAGGCTTATGCGGATGAGCTGGAGACTAAGGTAGTACGCCTTGGTGGGCGTATACGGGATGATGGAGGTGCCAGTGGGTCATACCAGAGTCACCATAGTAGGATAGGGCAGTCCTCCTCTAGGTGGGAGGCACCAGGGTCTAGGCAGAGAGCTGACAGGGTAGGTGGTAGCAGATATGGGAGTTCACAGAGGACTCCTACTACAGGTGGGAGTGCGAGTCGTAGTATCGATCCTGCATGACCATGGTAGTGGCTCGCATGACTCTTTTTGTGTTTTTGGATGTTTTAGCAGTGTGAAGTCTGAGGACTCACTTTATTGTAGCCGATGGGCAACATGATGTATCTTTTTTATCCCATACATACACACACACACACAAAAAAAAAAAAAATATATATGAGATTTTTATGTGGTTTATCATCATGTGCTTATTATTTTATGAGATGTATGCAAATGTATGCAATTTGATTTATGTAATGATGATGAATGCCTATGTATGCATATTTTGTAATGTGATTTGATTTTATTTTGTACATGCATGGATGTATATTGAGATGGATGATTTCTTGATCTAGAGGATGCAATGTGTAGACTACATGTTGTATTATGCTAGCACCATAGATGATGTATTTTGCACCAACTCATATGTAATGTTGTCATGAGACTTTATATAATGGATTTGTGAATAATGTAATTGAAATGAATGAGGTGAAGTGATATGAATGATATGCTATTTAGGAAATGCTCATTAGGTTTTCATGAGACTCAAACACTCTAGTCAACTTATCAAAAGTTGTATACTAACCATGCAAGATTTTTTGACAAGGTATGAATCTGCTAGGATGACCAAGGTACTTCATATCCCTGTGTGTGCAAGTGAGTTCATTCCTGTGAGATGCATAAGGATACCACCAGTGCCAAGTAGGCTCTCAACCAAACCTATACTGAGGATCACCAAATGAATGCCACCATCGTAGGTTTTGTACTAAGTATGACTAGACCACTAGGCAATCTAGGTTACCAAAGCTAGCTCATCCACATGCAAACATTGGTCTACACATACGCCCGAAAGCTAATGTGATAGACATATCGTCATGCATGAGGCTACCGCCATTGATGGATAGGCTATCCACCAAACCCGTAATGAGGATCACCTGATGGTTTTCCAAATGTTGAGAGTTCCAGGGATTCAAGCTCAGGTGTTTTTTGGTTATTCACTTGATTGGGATTACTTGCTCTCATATATAGTGATGAAAATCACTATTTATTTTTCTCTTTTTAGTGACTATAATCACTATTTATTTTGATGTTTTCTCTTTTTCTCTTGAGCAAGGGGTTTGAGTAGTGGTGATAACCACTATTATTTTTTATTGTTGCTTTTTGAGGATTTTGATTTCAAAGTTGAACTTGTGGGATTTTTGGCTTGTGGATGGCATTGATCCTTTAGGCCTTGGGGATGACTACCCATCCTTCATAGGGACGTGTAGTACGAATCCTTATGACTTTAGGGATCAAAGGTGTTTGGAAATGTTGATGGGAAGCTTTTGGGATTTTTTTGTGGAGTGGTGTTGATATTTTAGGCCTTGGGGATGACTACCCATCCTTCACGGGGACGTGTAGTATGAATCCTTATGACTTTAGGGATCAAGGGTGTTTGGAAATTTTGATAGTGGTGAAAACCATTATTTATTTTGGGGAATTGGGTGGGGAAGAGCTTGTCCTTTTGCCAACTCTCAGCATTCTTGAACCATTCACATAGGGGGATGAGCAGGATGACCTTTTCACTTAAGGTAACCTAGACCACTTCATGGATTTCATCTATCTTTGTGCAAAACTTAGATTGTTAATGATTAATTGTGTTTGGGATATGATGTACGCAAGGCATAATCAATGCAAGACTCTACCTCCTAAAAATCAAGCTAGCCTGCTACAAAATCTGAGTAGAGACTAGATATGGCTGAGTGACTGAAAACCCTACTGACATTCTAAAACAAATGGCTAAGTGAAGGGAATAGACACGATTATGAAAATGTGAAAAATGTGGGTGAAAATGCTAATTGCGGTATTTGAACTATGAGTACTTTCATGACATTGATTTTGAGCGGTAAGTAATGTACCATCATGGTGCTAGACATGTATGCGCAACTCTAAAATGTAAAGTGCTAATGATGAATATGCCTAGATGCAAGTGATGATAAAATGCAATGTGGTGTGATGCAATATTTTTGAATTTTTGAAACTTTGATGGATATGTATGTATGAAAGTGCAATGCGATGCAATGTTTTTGTATTTTGATGTTTTGATGATTTTTTTTGAATTTTTGATTGATATGTATACACATGTGACCAACGGGCTTACTTGGGAGCCATTGGGGCATTTGGGGGGACCAAAGGGCTTATGGATGCCTTTGGGGCTTTTAGGTTTGACCTAGATGATCGTAGATAGTCCAAGAGCATTTTTACTTGACCTAGATGGTGAGAACCCGCTAGGAGCCTTTTGGGTGACCTAGACGTGCAATGACACTTAAAAAGTGTCTACGACTACCTAGGGGTATTTGGCTATGACCAAAGGGCTTATGGATGCCTTTGGGGATTTTAGGGTTGACCTAGATGATCGTAGATAGTCTAGGAGCATTTTTACTTGACCTAGACAATGAAAACCCCTAGGAGCCTTTTGGGTGACCTAGACGGCATAGGGTAAAAGTGTCTACGGGGGGGAGGGATTGACCTAGATGATCGTAGATAGTCTAGGAGCATTTTTACTTGACCTAGATGGTGAGAACCTGCTAGGAGCCTTTTGGGTGACCTAGACGTGCAACGACACTTAAAAAGTGTCTACGACTACCTAGGGGAATTTGGCTATGACCAAAGGGCTTATGGATGCCTTTGGGGCTTTTAGGGTTGACCTAGATGATCGTAGATAGTCTAGGAGCATTTTTACTTGACCTAGATGGTGAGAACCCGCTAGGAGCCTTTTGGGTGACCTAGATGTGCAACGACACTTAAAAAGTGTCTACGACTCCTAAAAAAAAAAAAAGACAGGACACTTAAAAGTGTCTAGACTACCTAGGGGCATTTGGCTATGACCAAAGGGCTTAGGGATGCCTTTGGGGCTTTTAGGGTTGACCTAGATGATCGTAGATAGTCTAGGAGCATTTTTACTTGACCTAGATGGTGAGAACCCGCTAGGAGCCTTTTGGGTGACCTAGACGTGCAACGACACTTAAAAAGTGTCTACGACTACCTAGGGGTATTTGGCTATGACCAAAGGGCTTATGGATGCCTTTGGGGCTTTTAGGGTTGACCTAGATGATCGTAGATAGTCTAGGAGCATTTTTACTTGACCTAGATGGTGAGAACCCGCTAGGAGCCTTTTGGGTGACCTAGACATGACACTTAAAAAGTGTCTACGTCTACCTAGGGGTATTTGGCTATGACCAAAGGGCTTATGGATGCCTTTGGGGCTTTTAGGGTTGACCTAGATGATCGTAGATAGTCTAGGAGCATTTTTACTTGACCTAGATGATGAGAACCCGCTAGGAGCCTTTTGGGTGCTCTCTAAGCATGAAATGGCCACAAGTGAAGGATGTTCAAAGGTTCAGGATCCTCGACACCTTCAAGTGAAGCTAGGTGATAAGTTCTAGGCCCTATTTGACTAGTGATGACAAAGGGACCTAACCAGTTTACCATAAATTTGTCCCGTAGGTGGGGCGGCAAGCTAGAATTATGTTGGTTCTCTTTTAGGATGAGATCACCAACCTAAAAGTCTCTGAGATGGACTTTCATATTGTAGGCTCTTTTGAGCCGCTCTTGATACACACGTAGATGCTCAAGTGCATTAATGCGATGCTCATCCAACAACATAAGTTGATCTAGGTGAGCTTGTCATGCAATATCATCATCAATAAATTCCTGCATGGATATGCGTAGTGATGGGATTTCTAACTCTAGAGGCATGACCACCTCAGCACCATACACTAGCGAAAATGGAGTTGCCCTAGTGGGTGTCCGAATGCTAGTGCGGTAAGCCCAAAGGGCAAGCGGCATTTGCGTATGCCAATCGGTATGATTCTCTTTGACTATTTTCTTCAATATGGCAATTAATGTCTTGTTTGATGCTTCTGCTTGCCCATTTGCTTGTGGATAATAGGGTGTCAAAAAGTTGTGTTGGATGTTATACTTTGCTGTCAAAGCACACACATATTTATTCTTGAATGATGTCCCATTATCCAAAATGATCTTGGATGGAATACCAAAATGACAAATGATATTATGCAATATGAACTCCGCTATATGGGGTCCTATCGTAGTGGTAAGGGGAATTGCTTCCACCCACTTTGTAAAATACTCGATAGCCATGATGATAAATGTGTGGTGGCCCGAGGATGCAGGGGAGATTTTCTCGATTAAATCCAACCCCCATTGTGAAAATGGCCAAGCCGCTTGGATCGGTTGTAAGGCCTGGGAAGGTACATGTGTCAAGTTAGCATGGTGTTGACATTTCATGCACTTCCTCACATATGCGCAACAATCTCGCTCTAAAGTTGGCCAATAATAGCCCATGCGAAGAATGCGCTTTGCGATGGCCATGCCACTAAAATGGCCACCACAAGTACCATCGTGTGCTTGGGCCATTGCCCAAGTCGATTCTTGATACTCTAAGCAACGAAGGAGGATTCCTTCATAGCTCCAATGGTATAGGATGTCTCCTAACAAGACAAACTTTGTTGCCTTCCATTTAAATGTCCTTTTGGTAGCGTGCGATAATCCAGGAGGGAGGTTACCAAGCTTTAGGTACTCTCTAATTGGTGTGGACCAGTCTTGCTATGTGGAAGCCTCGATTGCATGAATTGCCTGTCCCTCATGAAGTTCATCCCGAGAAAATGCAGATTGGGATAGAACTTGTAAGAATAGCATTGTGCTGCTATCAAAAGGGGTTTGGGGGAATAGAGTCCCCCAAGCGGCATGATTCAAGTGCTCATGAATGTGTGAGAATCTCTCTTGATGAGGTTCTATTTGAATCAAGTGGACTTATGGCATGGCTTGAGTGCTCTCATGCTCAACCGCTGATTGTGATAGCATCTTGACTTGAATGGTTGTCATCTCCCCTATGGGGTCTTGTGGAATCAAGGATCCTAAAGAGGCCATTGTATCCACAAAATGATTAGATGATCGAGGGAGTGCCTCGATGTCATACCATTCAAAATTTTCCAAGGATTTGTCCACAAGGGCTTTGTAGGCTTGCAAAACTGGGCACTTGCATTGGAAGATTCCCTTGACCTGGTTGACAATGAGCAAGGAGTCACCAAAAATATTGAGCTTGGTGATTTTCATGGCGATAGCCATTTTAAGCCCTATGAGTAAGGCTTCATACTCGACATTATTGTTGGTGCAGGGGAAATCGAGTTTAAATGATAGGGGTATGGGAGCCCCATGCGATGTGAAAAACATGATTCCCATGCCACCCCCTTGCTCGCATTTGGAGCCATCGAAGAAGAGAGTCATATCCACCTGTGACTCAGGCTCATCAGAATCAGGTGATTCTGATATTTGGAAGACTCCATCATCGGGAAGCTCCATGCTAAGAGGTTGGTCCTCCTAGAGAGGAGCCTCTACAAGTTGATCAGCAATGACCTATCCTTTGATTGACTTCTGTCCTATGAACTCTAGGTCAAATTCTATCAACAACATGATCCATTTCACCATGTGACTACTATGATAAGTATGACTCATCATGTATCACAATGGATTCTCTTTGGATACAACATACGTAGTGTGATTGAGCATATAGTGTCGTAGCTTCTTGGTAGCAAAAACCATCGCTAGACATAACTTTTCTATGTATGCGTACTTAATCTCATAGCTCACCAGGGTGCGATTGAGATAATATGTGGCATGTTCCTTATGAAATTCATTATTTTGGGCTAACATGGCACCCAATGCGACCTCAGTAGCTGAGATGTATAATCGGAATGACACCCCTGGTCTGGGTGGAGCTAACACTAGCGGCGAAGCCAGGTATTGTTTAATTGTGTCAAAGGCATCCTGACATTCATTGTCCCAGTGGAATGTGACCCCCTTGTGTAAAAGTTTGTTCATGGGTCTACACTTGTCCGATAGTTGTGCTATAAAGCATTTGATGGATGCAATCCTCCCCTACAAGCTACGAAGTTGCTTGATGGTAGTCGAGGGAGGCATTTCAAGGATTGCCTTGAATTTGTTAGGGTCCACTTCGATGCCTCATTTGGAAACTATAAATCCCAAGAGCTTTCCAGATGTGATGCCAAAGATGCACTTCTTGGGATTCAGTCTCACATTATGTTCAATAAGGTGATCGAGGACTTTGCGCAAGACATCTAGGTGCTCATGACATAATAAATATTTTGCCAATAAGTCATCCATGTAATCTTCCAAAATTTTATGCATGTAGTCATGGAAGATATATGTCATGGCACGCTGGTAGGTGGCACCGACATTCTTAAGGCCAAATGGCATGACCTTGTAACAAAATGTCCCCCAAGGCATTGTGAACACCATTTTGAGCTGGTCTTCTAGGTTGATACGAATCTGATTATACCCAGAGAAGCCATCCATAAGGGAGAGCATTTCATGTCCTATGGTGGCATCTACCAAGGCATCTATGCTTGGCAAAGGAAAATCATCCTTAGGACTCACTTTGTTTAGGTCTCGAAAATCGGTGCAAATGTGAATCCTCCCATCAAGCTTCTTGATGGGAACCATGTTGGACAACCATGGTGGATAGTCTACAGAAATGACAAACTGGGCATCCAACAGTTTTTGTAGCTCATATTTGACCATCAAGGCCACTGTTGGGTGCATCTTTCTCAGCTTTTGCTTGACAGGTTTGACTATGGGGTCAAGCATGAGATTATGGGTGACCAGATTTGGATCTAGTCCCGGCATGTCTTTGTAAGACCATGCAAAAGCTGCCTTCTTTTCTGTGAGAAGGGCTATATAATCAGCTTGCTCTTTGGGGGATAGGCTTTCCCCTAGCTTGATATATTATGGGTTTTTAGGATCTGAGCCGATATCTCTGTTAACCGTAGGCTCGATTGACATATGAGACCCCTCCTCCAACTGATGGGGAGTAGGTATCAAATGGATGTCATTAGCTAGATTTAAATCTTCGATGGGAACCTCGGGTTCCTCCTCAGCATGGAAGACATCATGAGTTGGTCCTATGGAGAAGTGAAACAATCCACCACAAGCCCAATACTCAGAGGGTGATGGGGGTGAATCAACGTGATCCCAATCAATCGCATCTAGGTCTAGATGGAGTGGTTTGGAAGGATCGACTAGGTTGTGGAGTGGTGTGGTCAAATCAATGGAGATCATATTGATGAAATGTGTTTGCTCTCTAGGACCATGTGCATGTGACTATGTATTGGTGTTATCTCTCACCCCTAGATGTGGCTCTGGGGGATTGGGATCTCTGGATCCTATCTAGGAATAGACTATAGGATGGGATCATTAGGCTCAAGGAGCTCCATGTGTGTGGGTGGGTTAGGGAAGACCTCATGATGAATCTAGCCTAGATTGATAGGCCTTGCCCTCAAGCATGGGCCAACATGTAACTGATGATAGACTTCATCTATGTCAATATTCTCGTGATGATGTCACAAATAATGAGGACCTAGGTATGCCCTCTCTATCTCATCCTCATAGTCACTATCATATATGGGAACCTCATTGTTGCCCCTTGGGATCGGGCGATCAGGTAGGTGTGGTCCCATATATGCTAATTCCTCATAATCATCATCATGGATGAGGATTCCTTCATTCTCATATTGTAGTGCCTCAGGCTCCCGAGGGCCCAACTGCTCAAGTAAATTAACTACTCCCCCCAGGAGGTCTATCTTCCTATGGATGAACTGGCTCTTTAGGAGGAAGGAGCTACCACCAAACAGGATCAGGGAAAGGGAACAAATGTATGAGGCTTTCCTATTGGTCATTAATGGGGACAATTTGTGAATGATCATTGTCCGACTCAAAAGGGTCATATGGTGCTACCTCATAACCCGACTCATCCTCTGAGGTCCACTCATATGAGGTGCCTGGATCTGACTCATCACAGACATGGGGACAACTCCATGACCCTTCCCCTCTCTCAAAATGTGGGGGAATGTCACTGGGGATCATGGGGTTCCCATCTAGCCATGGAAAGTAATCTCCCAAGGAGTAGACTGTATTGGGATTGGCATAAGGGTCTTGGGCCAACCCGCCCTCGTAGCCTATATTCAAGTGATTTAGGCTATCTAAGAGGACATCTAGAGGCAATGGATTGTTGCGTCCCACTCTCGACTTGTCATAGGGCATTTGATATTGTGGTTGACAAGGGATTATAGTGCCCTACTCATACAGGCCTAACCCATAACCATGCTAGTTGCATAGGTCAAGGTACTTCAAGGTGAAGTTAGGGTTAGACAAGTAGTTGATATCCTCTCCAAAAGGTTCCTCATCTTCCTCCTATTGTTGGTAAGGTTTGATGCCATAGTCAAGGCCCCCATAGATAAAGTTCATTTGATTAGGGGGAATACCAAGAGGTACGATAGTGCCTATGGGAAGATGGGGTCTACCCATGTCTTGCATCGACTCTAAAGTAGGAGTAGTGGTAACATTCCTAACCATGTACTCTCCCAATCTGGTAGAAGCTAGATGTACTATAACCTAGGGCTACGGATAGAAGAGGGATGAGAGTGAGACTTGATTCGGCTCATTGTTTGCCTCATGTGGTGTCTCTTCATCATCTGGGCTAAGTATCTCCTCTGTAGAGATGGTGGATATGATTGGTTGGTCCTCCTCAATGGGCCGCTTCTCTGGGTTCCTAGGCAAAGGATCCACTGATGTATTAGGCATCTGGGGTGGGGCCGATGATGAGGAGGGCATGGTATGCTATAGCGGTGGGGTCAAACCTTGGCTAGATTTATTTGGTTGAAAATCTAGATGTATCGATGGCAAGGTCGACTCGGGTAATTGTTGCACCATGTTGCAGTACTTGAAGGGCTCTAGGTCCATGGGGATGACATGAACTTGCCCTTCGTGAGTGTACTTGAGGCACTGGTGAGTGATGGAAGGGATGCACTTCATGTCCCTGATCCATGGTCTTCCTAACAAAATGTTGTATGCCATCTCACCCTCCAGGATGTGGCACATCGTCGAGATGATCTTTTCCCCTACTTGAATAGGTAAGATGATTGTACCAACCATTGAGCATATGGCATCATTGAATGCTCGGAGGGTGTAGGTAGATGTGACAATATGAGATGTTGGAAGCTTCAGGTGCTTCAGAGCTATTGTAGTTATAATGTTGCTCGAAGACCCAGTATCTATCAAGACTCTTTTGTATGGTGTTCCATTCACACGTGCGACAATGTGTAAAGGGGGATCCACCATATCATGTGGAACCAGTTTAAGTTCATCTTCTCAAAAAGTAATTACCAGTTCGTGCATTGCCGCACATGCCCCACAAAGTTGTTGAAGGAGTTAGACTCCTAGGGCTGAAGCTCAATTGCCTTAAGGATCTCCATCAAGGCTTCTCTATGAGGTTGTGATTGTTGGATGAGCTCATAGATGGAGAGCCAGGCAGATGTTGTTCTTAAGCTCTGAGTGAGCTTGCTCTTGATGGTGACTATAGGCCTAGGTGGGAGGCTCGGTCCAGGAGGTGGTATAGGCTATGATGTCGAAGGGACATCACTTTGAGCCATAGGTGGTGTGGCTGGACTTGGATACCACCTATTTCTTGTCACAATACTGACCATGCCAACATATCCTTGCTTAGGAGGGGCATGGTGAACCTCGTTCACTTGGGGCATTGGTTTGGCCTGCTCCGCATGGGTAGGCAAGGGGTCCTTAAAGACCCCCATCTATTGGTTGTTTGGTGTGATAGGGTTATCTACCTAGAGGGCATTCCTATCAATCAGGTCTTGCACCAGATGTTTGAATTTATAGCACATTTGCACATCATGCCCATTTTGCCTATGAAATTTGCAATATAGGTCTTCTCTGTATCCTTTGGGCTTAGGTGCATTAGGGTCGATAGGTCGACTATCAGGTAGATGGATCGCATTAGCCACCAAGAGGTGATCAAACACTGAATCCATAGACTCTGCAATGGGCATGAATTGTCGCTTGGGGTGACGTTGTTGATTTTGCCCTTGACCATTTTGGTTATCCTTGGCATAGTTCCTAGGGGTGGCCTGATAATTAGGCTTTTGAGGTGGCACGGCTAGCGCTGGCCCCGGGACACTAATGGCAACCTGATTTACTATTGCTAACTTAGGTTGCACTGGGGTGTTCTTAGTGTTCTTGCTCCACTCCTTGTGAGGCTTCGCAATCTCACCCTCTTGAATCTTGATTTCTTCGATGATCCTAGCCTATGCTAAGGCATCTTCAAGAGTGGGGTATTGTTGCAACTGTAGCAACAAAGAGATTGGCTTTAAGAAACTTTTGGAGAACATCTGAGTCAACTCCGACATGGGGAGAAGATAAGGTAGCTTGGCGAGCAAGGTTCACCATCTATTGCCATAATTTGTTATTGACTCATCATCATATTGTTTTAACCTAGCTACATCGGCCAACGTTGCCTTCCTCTTGGTATTGAAGGCAAAGCGCTCCAGGAATGCATCCGCAAGTTGGTCCAAATTATGGATGCTATGCTTAGGGAGTTGGTAAAACCACTCGGAGGTAGGGCCGATGAGGGTAGTCACAAATGTCCTCAAAAGCAAAGCATCATCATCATGAATGCCGAAGCATTGGCCTAAGAACCTAGTGACATGTTCTTGCGCATCCTCTTCTCCCTTAAAGGTAGCCAACTGAGGCAACTTAAATTGTTCTAGATAGGGAGGCGTAGGTACTGATGGATGGATAGGTTGACTATGCAATTGATGCATAGTGGGATTTTGAGATCCTGACCCAGAGGTCTTGTTCTCTACTGACTCCAAGCGTTCTAACAATGCTTTGTAAGGACCTGAGGACTTGATCTCCTCATCTTTGTTCACATCTTGTGGTGGAGGTCTAGGCTCCTCCAACCTAGGGTGAGGTGGTGGTAAGTCACCCCCTACCTCGGTAAGGCATCTCAACATATTCTATTTCTGGCTCATGCTCAGTATAAGCCCCGTAAGGCATCTCTCGAGCCGGCCTATGAATGGGGGTATCTACCCATGGTGGGTGCCCTATGTTTGGCCTAGGAGGCATCTCCTGATCTAGCCTAGGAGGTCATGGAAGCAACATTTGATAAGGTCTCGGGGACCTCTCTCGAATGAGCATGGGTTGCCTCGGATGGACCTCCTACCTATGTGTCTTAGGGGTAGGGACCCTCTCTCTCAAAGTTTTCTGGAATAGCTCATTGGTCTGTTGTTCGATCCTTTCTTTCTCAAGCTGGTGCAAGTGATCTAGTTGCTCTTTATCCCATCGAAGCTGCTTGAACTGAGCTTGGCATTCTATGTATCTCACAACCGCTTGCCTAATTTGATCTATAGTGTGAGGCCTAGGAGGCCTAGGAGTCTCACCCTAGGGTCGACCTTGTCCAAGGTACTCTATGTTCTCCATAGGGTGCTTGCCTCTCTCGAGGTTCACCGCATTGACTTGAGGCTCAGGCTGGAACATGTGTTCATTACATTCAGCTGGCGTAGAGGCACATCGGGCATGCATGGTATATTGTTCTTGAGGAAAATCTGGGATCTCCTCATGTCTTCCCTCCTAGACGAGGAAAGGTAGGGCTGAGTTGGCTCGCCCAGACCGATGGGTGTCATTCCCATCGGGCTGCAAGAGCTGTTGTATCCTATCAAGGTGGCACGGAGGTAGAGTCATGTCGACTTGCTCCGGCCAGTGTGTGAAGTCATACTCCTACCTCTGCTTAGGCGTGTCAGCCCTAGTGGGTACGTGGATGCGTGGCACCACTCTATCTATTAGCGCCTCAATGCGTAGTTGCCTTTCACCAAGGAAGGCCTGTGAGATATCTACATACCGGGAACACTCTCCCAAGTAATGCTCATCATCCCTCGGGGTGTCCTGGAGAGGATCCCTTTGGAGATGAGGCTCATGCCCTACTATCTTGGGGCTAGGTGGAGTGGAAGCTCACCAGGGAGGTATAACCAAGTCCCTAGGGCTATATCGAAGATGATTCATGTCTCCTAATCCACTCTCCATAGCTTCCACCCATGATTGGGCTTGGCTATGGGTGCGCACCATTGCGCTCCTCTATTAGTACCCCAAGGTGATTATCTTCTTTACAAATTCTTAATGAAATAGTATACAAGAAAGAAACACTCAATAAGATAGATGATTATCTCTTTTAAGTTTTAAGTGTGAATCCCTAAACTATTTCGTGTGTTTCAGATGTGTTGTTTTGTAAAGAATGACCTTGTGTCACATGTTTGAAATATTGTTGGATTGTAATCTCATGTTCAATTGGATTTCACCTGTATACTCATAGCTCGACAACCCGGCTATGAACTCCAGGTTGTGTTATCCCACCTATAATGTGTGGTGATGAGGTCCACACATGGCCAGGGAGCACAGGTCCTACCAGTTCCTCACCCAGTTCACCCGTAGTCTACGATACACCTCCCCGAAGGGTGATGCGTGCTATAACCCATGGGCTATGATGGATCTTGGAACCGGCCTTGGCAAGATGGATTGGGTTCATGGGATTTGAGCCAAGTGGATGGAGATGAAACCCACCATCACTTGCACTCTACTAGTGGATGGTAATGAAGTCCACCTCACTAGCGTTTACATGAATCGTGGTGTGTGTGGTTCATTATTATCCAAGAAAGTAAGCAAAGAAGCAATCAATGACTATTCACTAAATGCATGCAATAGGTGCATTTTAATTTCAGAAGAATAAGATAAGGAACCTACAAATTGACTTTATGAATGCAAATCCTACATGCTAACCTACCCAATGGGCAGGCCACAAGCAATCAAGCCAAACAGATGCATTGCTACTACAAGTTCTTTTTTATTTTCCTTCTACATTTTGCTATGTGATGTTATAAGAAAAGAAAAAACACAAATTTTAACCTTTCTATGCAAGCAAGTGAAGAAAGAAAACTGATTTTTGATAGTCTCTAAAAATATAGCAGAAAATCAGAGGGTTTAGGCACTTACCTTGTCCACTTTGAAGCCTCCAAATTCTGAAATTTTGGGCAGAAATCTCTCTATTTCACCACCGCTCCAGGGTGGGGTGAGTAGCAGCTCCACCACCATCCTAGGGTGGGATGGTGAAGCCACCATCCCAGGGTGTGCCAGATAAAGCCTCTGCCACCGTTCCAGGGTGGGGAGGGGAGCACCTGCAACACAAAAAGGGCAAAAATGCAAGAAAGAAGTCAGAATTTTCACCCAAATAAAAAGGGACAAGGGTCCCACCATGATCACCACTGAAGTAGGGAAAAATGGTGCACCAAATTATGTGGAAAAATAAGTGTATCTACCCCATATCGCTAATGAGCATCAAAAAGGAAGCATGCATGCAAAAGGAAACAATACCAAACAAAAGGAAATGAATTTAAAGCAAGTCTTTTCTCATTAATTTGTTGGATCCAATCCAAGGTTACAGTAGTCCCCTTGAGGGCTCAAAATGGTGATACAATTTTTACAATATTGGGTGCCCAAAGACCAAGTCTTTCACGGAATCCGGGTGCACATCCAATGTTTCTCCGCGTACCCACAATCGAGGTGGGTGAGCCAATGCCACCGCTGCTTGTATCTAGGTTCTATGATGTCTGATATTTCTTCCCAAATCCTTCTGAGGACCTGCACCTACACACAAGGAAGCAAAAAGGGGTCAAATAGCAAGGGTGTATGGTGAAAACATGCAATCCCCATAGGGGCAAAATGGCATATGAATTAAAAGTGCATCAAATGATATCCAAATGACTTGAAAATTTTTAGAGATGTTAAAGAGGAGGTTTTGGGAGGATATCACCCAAAAAATATCAGAAATTGCACCCGTAGACCCCTCGATTTAGCGTCGCCCGCCTACAACCTACGAAAAGGAGGACAACAAAATATCGAACCTGCACTCATCCAAAACTCATGAAATTTGGTCAGTATGCATAAATTGGCATTTCAAGACAACCCATATGATCATATTTTCCAATTGGATCCCGGATCCACCTGCATCAAACTGGGGTGCCCGGATGGGCCCTACGAGCCTACGAAAACTTAAAAATAGCATAACTAATTCATTTTAACTCCAAATGACCTGAAATTTGGACTGTAGCATCATGGAATAATTTAGAAAATAAATAATTAAAAATAGTAAAGAAATTTCTTAATAATTTACCCTCATCCTGGGGGGCGATGGTGACTACAACTATTTGGAGGGCACCCTAGGAGGGGATACCCACCAAATCCGGTCACTTTTTGTTACCAAACCACTAGAAGATGTTCCTAAACAACCTAAGGTGTGTTTTCATCGAATTTGGTGAAGAAATTCACCCGGATGGAAAAGTTACGCTCGGATTACCTTCTTGAAGTCACCCGGTAACCTCCTTGGCAAAAGGGAGATTACGAGGGCAAAAAGGTGCAATAAGGTGAGGGGAAATCTTGGAAGCACTCCATTGCATATCCTAGAACTCCTATCTATTATTTTTTGTGGATATGGAACCCATTTTATAGCCCAAAGGGGCTCATGTGCAAAAAGGCATGCAAGGGCATGCATGGCAGGAGGTGCCACTTGTCAAATGGGAGGCATGCACAGGGTGTGGAAGAGAATCTCCCAATTTGGCCCTCATAAAGATGGATGTCATAAGGATTCCCTATCCTCTACCTCGCATGCTCTGTTTGGGTGGTCAAATGGCAGTTTTTGGGTGCCATTTGGCCAAATTTTGACTTTTTTGGGTCAAACTTCACCACCGTCCCACCCTGGGACGAGGGCTCACCACCATCCCAGGGTGGGACGATGGGAATCTACCATCATCCCAGGGTGGGACGATGGTGAATTTTGGGCCAAAACCTCCCAAAATTGGGTCGGTAGCCTCCAAAACCCTTTTCGGAGTGGCTAGAACCATTGTGAGCCTCCTGAGGGCTGCCCAAGGGGCCATATTATGTCAATTTGATCATTGCTTGTGGATGCTTAATCGGGTTTACCACATTTTAGTGTCTACATGGACACCTCACTACTACACGCATATGAATGAATCAATGCAGTCAGTATTTATTCAATTGAATGATGCACAAAGGATAAGGTTACCTGACATACAACTTTTGGATCCTAACAATCCCAAGCCAAGGGGATACAAGGAAGAACAATATTTACCATACCATAGAAGATAAGGGAATGACATCAAGAATTGCATAAGATTCAATAATTTTGTGCAAAACATGATCAAGAAGGGAGATCTAAAAGTTGACAACCCACTAGCTCCTGATAATAGAGATATGGGTATATACCAGAACTTGTTGCCCAATCATGAGGCCCCTAGAGATTAGGGTCCCCAAGTTAACTAGGTTTAGATCGAGCCACCAATTCAGGGGTGCATCAAAATGGTCAATTTGGTTAATGTGGCAACCAAGAGTTAGAGATATGGGCAACCACAGCCTCCAATGGCTACTATAAATATCCTAGCTGCACCTCGATAAAGACAAGTGCATGACAACCCTCTTGTTGAGTGAATATTTTGTCCTATTACAAAATGAACACGCAACTGGAGTCTCAAACCCGAAGACTCTTTCTTGCAAAGAAATATATTATTTTTAATTTCTCCAAGCTTCTTGTGAACAAACCTTTATATGCATATAACCAATTTTGACTAAATGCAAATAAATGAATGTATCCCAGAATAGCTTAAATCCTACAAGAAACTGTTAACAAGGGGCCTTTGATGATTCACAACAAACTTTGTAACCCTAATTTGTTAAAATAACCAACCATGTAAGAAAAAAAAAAAATCCTTTTTATGCTCTTGAAATTAATGAAAACCAACCCAAAAATAAGTTAGTGGCCCTTTTTTATCTTTTACTTTAAAAATATTTCAAATGAGAAAGTGCATGGTATAGGCCACTTCGTTTTAAGCTCCGTGTCTTTAGCGTGCAATTCATTTTACTGTTAACTGGTTCATTTTATCTTTTGTTTAACTGTTCTGCTATTTCTACATTAGCTTTTGGTGTTAGTAAACATCCGCAGAGTATTCTGGGATGTACCAGAATCCGAAACTCAGATTTTCAAATGAGATTAAAAATATATCAGAAACTAAAACAGAAATGCTCTTATGCGAATCAGCTGGAAAAACCGAAGAAGGACGTTAATCTGGTTAGCAATCTCCTCCCTGCAAAACCCCAAGTTATGAGATGAAGCTCTAAAACAACCTGACCTAACGACACTGTAATAAAACACAGTCAAATCAAATCAGATGCTAGACTCTAAGGAAATAAATAATTTGCATCATTCTATCATTCACCTATCGCAACCCACATTATGGTGTAAACGAATAGATACAAAACAAAATAATGCAAAGGAAAGATATACAGAAATAACAAGTAGTCTTAGCCTTCAATCTCCTTTTGGTTTCACACACAAAAGTTACTCCTGCCAAATAACTCCTTTATTCAATAAAAATAATGCTTTCTATTTACAATTTCCAGCCCCTGTATCTACATTCGCTTCTGCTTTTAAACTTTCTATTGCAGCTCTTGGTTTCCCTCTGCGACGCTTCGTTTCATTTCCCATAACGCTTCGTTTCATTTTCCCGCTTCTTTGATGCTTTGACCTTTCGCTCGAACCTGAAACGTTTGGTCTTCTCTACGGACTGTAACCATCGATCTGAAGCGTTATCATGAACCTCATGCCTTTGCGCCATGTGTTCAATGCATTTCTGCACGTTCCGTAATGGCCCCATGTAAATCATGACACTTTTATGCATGCAGTCCTGCTCCTCTGCTTTCCTCGTGAAAACGCGACATGTCGCGATATCGCGACATTTTCCTGCCAGCAGCCTTGCCGATGCAACCTGTCACGAAATCGTGACGTTTCTTATCTCCGTACGCTTCGGCCGCAACCTGTCATGAAATCGTGACCATTTTCTCCTTCGGGCCCTCTCGTCGCAACCTGTCGTGAAATCGCGACCATTTTCTCCTTCGGGCCCTCTCGTCGCAATCTGTCGCGAAATCGTGACCATTTTCTCCTTCGGCCCTCTCGCCATCTACACTCCCCATTTTTGAACGTTTTCCCAAAAGTTGCACGAAATCGCTACCATTTTACTACTTAGGCTTTTTTTATCCACCCACGCCGCGAAAACGCGACGCGTCACGATTTCACGACGCCTTTCGACTTATGCCCTTTGGCTCAATTTTCATCATGATTTCGCTACACTGCTAGGCCTTACTACCTTTGGCTCATTTCTGTCATGATTTCATGACCATTTTATACTTCATGCCTTCTGCCCGTTTGCAAGCCACGAAAATCAAACACGTCGCGATTTCATGATAGTTCCGCCCACCTTCTTGTTGACTGCGTTGACCATGATTTTGCGACATGTCACGATTTTGCTACGCTTTTCTGCTTCACCTTTCTCTCTCCTCTCTGGGCCGCGATGGAGCAACATGTCACGATTTCGCTACACTTTTTCATTTTTCGCAGCGACGGAGCAACATGTCACGATTTTGCTACACTTTTTTATTTTTCGCAGCGACGGAGCGACATGTCACGATATCGTGACCAGCGACAGAGCGACATGTCGCGATATCGCGACAACTTTTTTCCTTAGTGAAATTTTTGCCTTTTTCTTTGATTTTCTTAGCATCTGGGTCACTGTTTTCTTCTTTGAAAGCATGCAAAAAGGTGGGCCCCCAATTTTGGGGTGTGTTGTGGATTAACCACAACAAATGGTGACTCTATTGTCAAATGCTCCAGAGCATTTTGGTGAGAACCCAACCTGAAATATACAAGCTTAGATACAAAGCGTCAACACATAAAAGATAAACAAATACCGACAGATCAGAAGTACATGAAACATCAGAATCATTAGTATTAGCTCGGTGTGTGCTATTTGTTTTCATTCCATATCGCTTGAACTTGATCAACATTCCATTGTCAGTTTTACATGCATGCATATGTGAGACTATGAATGATTTGTGTAACCTAATAAATATGCTTAGAGATTTTGCTTTTACAAATGCATAGACCTTCTAATATCATACACAAATATTCAAGATTATCAAACCCTCTTAGGATCAACCATGTGTATAATGAATTGTTTTATTAGATCCCAAAGTTGGTTATGAGTCACTACTATCTTGAACCCATGTGTAAGTGAAAGTGAAATCAGAGCTTTGGGAAATCAGACTCCCAACCTAATCGAGATGAGAGTTTAACCCTATTCTTACTACTCTGATTTGGAATTCATTACCTCACTTTGAGCAAAATAATTTAACCAATTATGGAAGAAATGGTCATGCTAGTCTAACCCTTTGAACAGTCAGTGGTCTTGTTTTTTTTTAGACAAGACATGTTGTCATGCATGGGCATACCTAACCCCATAATCCATGACTTAACTTCATTTCTTTGGACCTTGGGGATGACTACCCATCCTTTGCAGAGGACAAGTAGTACGATCCTTCCAATCCAATGTAAAGATGAGATGGAAAAAATTAGTTTTTACTTCTTGGATCTTGGGGATGACTACCCATCCTTGCTAGGGACATGTAGTACGATCCTTCCAATCCAAGTTTTTAGATGAAAATGGAGAATATTAATTTTATTACTTGAACCTTGGGGATGACTACCCATCCTTTGCAGAGGACAAGTAGTACGATCCTTCCAATCCAAGTTTTAGATGAAAATGAGACATAGGAGCTTTGGGGAATCAGATTCTCAACCTAGGCGAGATGAGAATTATGCCCTATCCTTACTACTCCATGTAGGTCAAATCAAAGTTTTGGGGAGTTGGATCCTCAACCTAAGTTCGATGAGGACTTAACCCTATCCTTACTACTCTGATTTTAGGCTTTAAGCTTAATGGAAGTGGTAAAAACCACTGTTTTAAGGATCATGTTGCATAATAGGATAGACATGAAATATTTCTTTCGCTTGACCTTTTCTTCCAAGCAAGGTTTTGATCATTTTGCTCAAGATCCTTTTTAATGTGTATAAAATGTGCTTGGTTCTAGATATCTCGGGGCTCAGTTTCCAACCTTAGGATTTTTTATTTATGTTGTAGCATAACCCTAAGAGGATTTGACACACTTTAATGATTTGTATCTGAAATGCATATGCAACTAAGATGGCATGTATATGCAAAGTGAGATGTAATATGAATGCATTGCCCTTTGAATTGCAGATGAAGTATTGCCATAATTTGTAAAACTGACTCCTTCATGCATCACAAGCCTCAAACGATATTATTTAACTGTTTGTGTTACATGTGGAGCTTCTACAACATAATTCCAATGTTTCATATTTTCCCGATCTTAGGCATGTGTTAACATTTCAAACTTTTATTCCTTTTTTTTTTTTTTTTTAAGAAAATAAAACAAATATGTCAAATAAACACCACCTAGACGTCCAACCTGCACACACAAAAGAAACAAAGCACGACATTAATACAAAACCTAAACATGTCAAATAAACACACAACTTAAATATCAAATCTGCACACACAAAAGAAACAAAGCATGGCATAATTACATATAATACAAAACCTCAGCCGCTTCAAGCCTGGAAATAGTGTTTCAAGTGCAACCCATTGACAGGTAATGCCAAATCCTTTCCATCCAAGGTTCTTAGTCTAAAACTATTTTCCCCTAGGACTTCTGAAATCTAGTACGGACCCAACCATAAGTAGTCAAACTTATCATGATCCCCTTTCTTTTCATGTCTTTTATCCCATAACAGCACTAGATCTGATATTTTAAAAGCCTTGGCTCTAGACTTTTTGTCAAACCATATTTTTACTACATCCTGGTGTTTACTAAAATGAAGCATAGCCTCATCCCTTTTTTCATCCAGATGCATTAATTGTGTTAGTCTAGACTCAAGTTTATCATCAGTTCCGAAATAATCTTTCATGAAATGCAGTGTTTGTAACTTGAGATTTGTAGGAAAAATGGGATCTTGTCCATAAACCAGATGGTAAGGAGATGTTCCTATTGATCCTTTGACTCTGATTCTGTCAGCCCAAAGAGCCAACTTAAGTTTGTTATGCCAATCTCTAGGATTTCTTTCCAACAATTTTTTTATGACGCATAACAAATTCTTGTTAGAAGATTCAGCCAATCCATTGCCTTGCGGATAATAATTGGAAGAGAATTTTAAACTCACACCGTTGTCAAATGCCCAATTAGCAAATTCCAAAGAGGAAAAAGCTGAACCATTATCACTTACAATGGAGTTAGGCATCCCAAACCGAGTGACAATATTATCCTCTAAGAATTTAATAACAACCTCCGAAGTAGCATTCTTTGTGGGGATAGCTTCAATCCACCTTGTGCAATAATCCGTAGCTGTCATAATGTATTTGTGGGAATCGAATGAATTGGGTCTGATAATCCCAACAAAATCTAGGCCCCATTGCGCAAAAGGTCTAGACTCAATTACGGATTGTAAAGGCATGGAAGCACCTCTGTCTCTATTGGCTGCAGTTTGACATGTATGACATGACCTCACATGAGTATGGGCATCTTTGAACAGTCGAGGCCAATAATAACCGGCTCTAAGGATTTGATGGGCTGTGGCATTAGCGGACCCGTGTCCTGTCCCATGTTTACCATGAAATTCCTCGAGTATTTGCACTGCCTCTTTTTGATCAACACAACGAAGGTAAATACCTTCATGGTTTTTCTTGTATAACGTGCCGGATCTAATTAGGAAATTAGCAGACTTCAAGCGCAAGGCTCTTCGTTGAGTAGAATTCAAATGCGGTGGACATTTACCATTTAGTAGAAAATACACCACATCTCGCATACCACTCATCTTTGGTTATATCTCGCGACTTCATAATGTTGACATGAAATTGCGAGGTCCTTTTCTGCGATGGCCTTAACCAACCCTTGTCCCCGCACTATCTTCATGGATTGAATCTCAAGATCAAATTCTTGCAAAGTTGAAATCCACTTCCCTCGTCTTTCACCTAATTCATTCTGGATAAACATGGCTTTGACTGCAGGATCCGGGACTATAGCAAAAACCCTACTGTGGACAATGTAATGCCTGAATTTTTTAACGGTCTTGACTAGAGCATACATTTGCTTGTCCAAGATGGAGTATCTCAGCTTCGCATCTTTGAGAGGACTACTCAGGAAGGCAATGGGATTTTCAATGTTGCCTTCACTCTTCTGAGTTAAAACACTCGCAAAGGAGTGATCTGAAGCAAATGTGTAAATATAGAAAGGCTTCATATAATCGGGACTCACTAAAACCGGGGCTTTAGAAATCGCGTCCTTGATATTTTTGAAAGCATCTCTATTTTCATCTGTCCACTTGATCTGGACCTCTTTCTTTAACATGTCGTTCAAAGGCTTTGCTATTTCTGCAAAATCTGCAATAAATTTTTTGACGAAATTGATCTTCCCAAAAAATGATCTCAACCCCTTTTTGCTGTTGGGACAAGGAATCTGTTGTATGGCCTCTATTCTTTCAGGGTCAATGGAAATTCCATCCTTAGATATCACATGTCCCAATAGTTTTCCTTTCGTTACCCCGAAAATGCACTTCTTTGGGTTGAGAGAAATGCCATGTTCCCTGCATCTTTGAAAGACTTTCTTTAGATCCCTGACGTGGTTTTCCCTGTTCTTAGAAAAGACAGGAATGTCATCTACATAGACGATGATGCACTTACCTATGAGCCCCTTAAAAGCAAAGTCCATAGCTCGTTGGAATGTGGCCCCTGCGTTCAATAGTCCGAAAGGCATTCTCTTGTATGCAAAGGTGCCCCACCTTGTGGTGAAAGCAGTTTTCATCCTATCACTAGGATGGATAAGGACCTGATTATATCCCGAATAACCATCCAGGAATGACATCATCTCCGACCCATTTACCTTTTGGAGTATTTCATCAATGGTGGGTAATGGGTAGTTGTCCTTTTGTGAGGCTTTATTAAGATTTCTAAAATCGATACATAACCTTATTTCTCCACTCTTTTTCCTCACGGGGACCAGGTTAGCAACCCATGTGGAATGTCTAACAGGAAAGATGATCTTAGCTTCTAACAGTCGCTTAACCTCTTTCTCTATCAAGGGCTCTAATAATGGATTGACTCGCCTTTGTCTTTGCCTGAAGGGTTTGGAGTCTGGCTTCAACGGAATCGTATGCATTATGACATTCTGATCATAAGTTTTCAGCTCCTTATAACTCCAAGCTATGCAGTCTATGTATTCCTTTAATGTATTGGCAATGGAATCCTTCTCCTGCTTGGTACATGCTTTTGCTATGAATACTTCTCGAGGGTTTTCTGCACTTCCAATGTTAACCAAATCACAGGCTTCCCTGGGAGGTGGAACCTTTTTACCTTCTCTTGGTTGATATCCGATATCGAAAGTTTTTTCTAATGAAGCCATCTCATCTGGCATCTTATTACATTTTCCAATAATTTTTTCTTCCAAATCTGCCTCCTCTAAATCCCTCTCATCTTCATCTATAACCTGCTTTTCAAATATACCAGAATTAGTGACAAAATGGAATATGTGCCTGTCACTATCGAACACTTGGAAATTCGTGACATTATCTGGTATCGAGGGACAAGGGACCAGTTCTATGGAGAATTTCTTGCATTTCTTATGGTCCACTGGTTTCAACATACTCGTAGCTACGGCTAGAGAGTCTGCCAGATGATTACCTTTTCTAGAGATCAAAGATATATTAAAAGCATCAAACTCATCTATTAAATCTCTAACCCTGGTTCTGTAAAGTCTGAGCCGCTTGTTCTTACATACGTATTGTCCCTTCACTTGTTTTACCACCAGCTCCGAATCACCAAGGACCTTGATACACTTAACTTTCTTTCGAAGGGCCAATTGAAGTCCGAGAATCAAGGCCTCATATTCTGCCATATTGTTGGTGGCAGAGGAACTCGTAGTCTATATGCAGCGAACATAGGCTCTCTGTCTGAACATGATAATTCAATACCGGCTCCTGCTCCTTGTCTGGACTTGGATCCATCAAATCTTAAAGTCCAAATGTCCTGATGTCCTTCAGTAACGTTGCATTCAATCCTTTCATTTGGGGAATTTTCAGGTGTTTCTATGTCCAAACAATATGCTCCCAATTCCGCTTCAATGTATTGGATCTCATTCGGTTTGTTGTATTCTGTGATCATCTCCTTGAGCCTAGGTTCACTATCAATCCGAATTTGGTTGGCCACTCCCCTCCACGGCAACCACATATGTGAAGAATCTGTCACAATGTAACCGTTTAGGTTTTTACTCCAATCTCTTCCCAAAACCATGCCATATTTGATAGGAATGTCGAGTACCAATATGTCTATGTGATGTTGAACCCTGGGTTCTGAATTGACTTGAATAAGAACATCATCCAATTCTCCCACTGCCTCCATGGTTGATCTATCCAGCTGCACTACCCTGCTTCTAGAAGGTTTTGGTGTAAGTCCCAATTTTTTACAGATTTCTAGGGGCATAATGGTAGCCGAGGCCCCTGAATCTATTAAGCAATTGTGCAAGTTTTTACCTGCAATTCTAATGGTTATCAAAAAAGGAGGTATATCTCGTTTTTCCTTTTTCAAAACCAATCGGGACTCAACACTTTTAGCTTCATGAACTTGGGCAGGTGGATCTAAACTTTTTGGTGGACTTACTTCTTGGCCTAATAATCGGGACATATCATACATTGAGACATTGGCCTTAGTTTTCTTCATGTCTTCCACCAAGTCATAAGTGGGTTTTTCTGAATTTGACATGTTTTGCACCATCTTAGACTTTTCCACCATGGATGGAGGAGAGGGATTGACATCTCCTTTGAAATCAGGAGGGAGTAATTGGTTGTTTGGAGGAGTAGAGGAAGTTTTGGGCTCCTTAGAACTCCTAGTGTAATACTTGTGATTTCCTTTCCCAAAACGTTTGTTGGCATGAACTTCCAATGTTTCTTCATCTTCGTTTCCAAAAAATTCCACATCCTCCTCTTCTTCACTTTCTTGGGAATGTATAACCTCAGCCAATATAGACTCATGCTTCCCGTGGCCACAGTGCATACAATCATTGTCACAAGGTCCTGATTCTCCAAAATCTTTCGAGACATCTGCCTGATTGGCTACGGGATTGGGTACTCGCCCATTATTCGGCTGCGTGTTGTATGTTCCTTTTCCTCTATGGTTATGAGGCCGGCTATGACCCATGGCTTGGTCCACTTTTTTATTGACATTTCCCACCGTAACCAAAACTTTGGCCAAGGTTTCCTTCATGTTTTCTATGGCGGATTCGGACCCTTGTGGTTGAGGCACTGTAATTCCGGGTCCAGTTGTGTTTGCTGCATTAGCCACCTCTGGAATAGGTACAATGGCTTGGGTCTGGGCAGGTGGATTCCATCCTGGATTCACACTTTGAATCGGAGTGATTGTTGGGTAAGTCGTTGGGCTTGGCGTGCTAATCGGAGCAAACCCCGGCATGGTCAACAAATTATTGCCCATGCCGAACCCAGGCAAACCCATCGGGCTATTTTGAATTAATCCCTGCGTTTGAACGGAGGCATTAGGATAACTTGGAAATGACGCCACTTGGGTGGGTGTTTGGAAACTGTTCATCATAGGAACCTGTGGTGCCATTAACTGGTTCATCATGGCAAATTGACTGTATGGACCATATTGTCCCATCCCAGTCAATTGAGACAATCCTGCTCCTGGCAGGTTCATTTGTTGTTCGAGAGTCATTGTCTCTGCATAGGCTAAAGGAAGCGTTGTAACCTGAGGATTCCTTCTAGTCAACAAAGACGTTAAAGGATCTAAGGCTCCGAAATATAATTGCAAGGCGACCGCAGGATCTACCGCAAAGTGACGAGTCAGATTCGTGTATAGCTTTTGGAACCTCTGGTTGAATGTTCGTATGGGCTCATTAGGTAATATTTTGCATGATACGAACAAATTGTAGATTATGGAGGGATCCAATAACATTCTAAATTGGCTTATGAAGGCGGTTTCTAATTGGGCCCATGAAGTGATGGACCCTGCTGGAAGATTTCGATACCATTCATTGGCCGTGGGGTCTAGACTAGCAGGGAAAACTTGGCAAGCAACATCCTCGTGAGTAACCCCTTGTCTAAACATATAATCTTTGTAGATTTGGACATGATCTTCTGCTATTGTGGGACCATCGTGCAAGAATTTGGGTAATCCCCTTTCAATGTTTCTAGGCAAGTCATGGACTGCCCCAGGAATATCTAAAGGGGAACTTTGCGCACCATACCAAAGGGCAGGTGGTTGTTGTTGTTGTTGTTGTTGTTGTTGGGCCATGTTGTTCAAAGGTGTTAACCCTGTGGGAACAATGGAAACGCTTGGAACTATGGAGACAGATATACCTGGTGTTACTGTCGCACTTGAAATTAAGGGCTCAGGCCCGCTAGACGTACTTGAGTCTAAAGAAATCCCTAACTCAAGTATACTGGGTGGTATTTCGATCTCTAATGTTTTGTTTTTCGGCCTCCTAGCAGTGGGAGAAAGGCTTTGGAAAATAGTTTCCCCTGTGGTTTTGGACCTAGTAGCTATGTACTCAGGTTGGGCCAGCTTGAAAACCCTAGAACTCAAAAGACTTCTCTCAACTTACTTGCAAAATACAGTATCAAAATGTTATACCTGCAAGCACAATAGGTGGAAACAAAACTACCCACGTTAATTGTTAGAACAAATCATAATCACAAAGCAATAAAGAAGGCCCTCCTTCTAGCGCCAAAATGTTGAGTGAATATTTTGTCCTATTACAAAATGAACACGCAACTGGAGTCTCAAACCCGAAGACTCTTTCTTGCAAAGAAATATATTATTTTTAATTTCTCCAAGCTTCTTGTGAACAAACCTTTATATGCATATAACCAATTTTGACTAAATGCAAATAAATGAATGTATCCCATAATAGCTTAAATCCTGCAAGTAACTATTAACAAGGGGCCTTTGATGATTCACAACAAACTTTGTAACCCTAATTTGTTAAAATAACCAACCATGTAAAAAAAAAAAAAAAACCTTTTTATGCTCTTGAAATTAATGAAAACCAACCCAAAAATAAGTTAGTGGCCTTTTTTATCTTTTACTTTAAAAATATTTCAAATGAGAAAGTGCGTGGTATAGGCCACTTCGTTTTAAGCTCCGTGTCTTTAGCGTGCAATTCATTTTACTGTTAACTGGTTCATTTTATCTTTTGTTTAACTGTTCTACTATTTCTACATTAGCTTTTGGTGTTAGTAAACATCCGCAGAGTATTCTGGAATGTACCAGAATCCGAAACTCAGATTTTCAAATGAGATTAAAAATATATCAGAAACTAAAACAGAAATGCTCTTATGCGAATCAGCTGGAAAAACCGAAGAAGGACGTTAATCTGGTTAGCAATCTCCTCCCTGCAAAACCCCAAGTTATGAGATGAAGCTCTAAAACAACCTGACCTAACAAACCTGTAATAAAACACAGTCAAATCAAATCAGATGCTAGACTCTAAGGAAATAAATAATTTGCATCATTCTATCATTCACCTATCGCAACCCACATTATGGTGTAAACGAATAGATACAAAACAAAATAATGCAAAGGAAAGATATACAGAAATAACAGTAGTCTTAGCCTTCAATCTCCTTTTGGTTTCACACACAAAAGTTACTCCTACCAAATAACTCCTTTATTCAATAAAAATAATGCTTTCTATTTACAATTTCCAGCCCCTGTATCTACATTCGCTTCTGCTTTTAAACTTTCTACTGCAGCTCTTGGTTTCCCTCTGCGACGCTTCGTTTCATTTCCCATAACGCTTCGTTTCATTTTCCTGCTTCTTTGATGCTTTGACCTTTCGCTCGAACCTGAAACGTTTGGTCTTCTCTGCAGACTGTAACCGTCGATCTGAAGCGTTATCATGAACCTCATGCCTTTGCGCCACGTGTTCAATGCTTTCCTGCACGTTCCGTAATGGCCCCATGTAAATCACGACGCTTTTATGCATGCAGTCCTGCTCCTCTGCTTTCATCGTGAAAATGCGACATGTCGCGATATCATGACATTTTTCTGCCAGCAGCCTTGCCGATGCAACCTGTCACGAAATCATGACATTTTTTATCTCCGTACGCTTCGGCCGCAACCTGTCATGAAATCGTGACCATTTTCTCCTTCGGGCCCTCTCGACTGTCATCATTACCATTTTCTCCTTCGCCTCTCCAACCTCCAAATCGTGACCATTTTCTCCTTCGGGCCCTCTCGTCGCAACCTGTCATGAAATCGTGACCATTTTCTCCTTCGGGCCCTCTCACCGCAATCTGTCACGATTTCGCGACCATTTTGTCTGGCTGGAACATTTTCCAAAAGTTGCGCGAAATCGCTACCATTTTACTACTTAGGCTTTTTTATCCACCCGCACCACGAAAACGCGACGCGTCGCGATTTCACGACGCCTTTCGACTTATGCCCTTTGGCTCAATTTTCGTCATGATTTCGCTACACTGCTGGGCCTTACTACCTTTGGCTCATTTTTGTCACGATTTCATGACCATTTTATACTTCATGCCTTCTGCCCGTTTGCAAGCCACAAAAATCAAACACGTCACGATTTCGTGACAGTTCCGCCCACCTGCTGTTGTTGACTGCATTGACCATGATTTTGCGACATGTCACGATTTCGCTACGCTTTTCTGCTTCACCTTTCTCTCTCCTCTCTGGGCCGCGACGGAGCAACATGTCACGATTTCGCTACACTTTTCCATTTTCCGCAGCGACGGAGCAACATGTCACGATTTCGCTACACTTTTTCATTTTCCGTAGTGACGGAGCGACATGTCGCGATATCGCGATGACTTTCGGCCGCGACAGAGCGACATGTCGCGATATCACGACAACTTTTTTCCTTAGTGAAATTTTTGCCTTTTTCTTTGATTTTCTTAGCATCTGGGTCACTGTTTTCTTCTTTGAAAGCATGCAAAAAGGTGGGCCCCCAATTTTGGGGTGTGTTGTGGATTAGCCACAACACCTCCCAGTCCATCAGAGAGACCTGTGGTGACTATTCAAAGTAGACTAGAACAAAATCTACAAATGAATCTGGCTAAGCTATCCATATATGAGCTCATACAACAGTCCCCTAGGAATAGAGAGACTTTAATGGATATTTTGAGATCAATCGAGCTCCAGCCCTTGAACCTAGACATGTTCACACATTTTGTGGGGCAAGTGTAGTAATGCCAAGAGCCCATGATTCATTTTTATGATCACAAAATTAAAGAAGTCCCTACTGCCTCAATAGATCCACCTCTGCACATTATTGTGTCAATCAATGATATTCCATTCAAGTAGGTTTTGATCGATACAAGCTCTTCGATCAACATCATCACTACCAAGGCTATAGGGCACTTGAAGATCCCTAAGTCCAACATTGTCCCGACTTCCTACACACTTAGGGCTTTCAATGATGCGCTATGCTCCACCATGGGCACTGTCATTCTGCTAGTAAAAGTAGGACATAAGACCATCCCCATGATGTGTCATGTGCTAGAAGGGGTGATGCAATATAACATCCTTTTAGGCCATCCCTGGATTAGAGACATGTAGTGTGTACCCTCAATCCTACACCAATGCATCAAGTATGTGCACAAGGGACAAGTTCACATGGTTCCATCCGATGAAGAGCCATTCAAGTACATGCATCAAGTCAACTTGTCGAGGGATTTTTTCCTTCCATCAATGCACTTGTACATAAGGCCTTCATCCCCACCCATGTAACTAGGTAGAAAAAGCAAATCAGTACGAGGTGACCCCTCTATGTTGACACCACCACCTACATCCAAAGATACTGGTGCTTCTGAAAAGCCTTCTATAGATAAGGCAAAGGACAAACAGAAGCTGAAGGCACCCCTAGTGGAGGAAGGACCCAAAGAAATTCTGACAATAGAAACTATAAGAATCCCTACTCCCATGGAGGAGGAGCACTCCCAAGAGACAGCTGAGGAGGTACCTCAACCTACCTCACTAACATCATCAATAACATCATCTGCACCATAGGTGATAATTCACCTAGCCAACACAACACTAGGTAAATATCTTGTACAGAACATAATGTTCATGCCAATCATTGAGTCTGCACAAGACATGGGATGACCAAGAGTCCCCAATATACTAGTAGGGATAGTGGTTCCCTTGGGAATTCCACCCAACCAAACTAACTTCATATATGCTGGGCTATATTACACCCACACTACTCCTGATCTAGAAAAGGATGAGGATGAACCTTTCACCATGAATGTTCATTACTTGTCAAATCCGAAGTTCACTCTAAAATACTTTGAGCAGTGTCACTGGCAAGGCTATGGCCTAGGCCTATATGAGTAGGGGTGATGACTGCCATTCCAGCCATAGTACCAACTACCTAATGATAGGTGTGGTTTGGGCTATCAAATGTAGAGCCATGATGATTCTCTAGAAGTAGCCTTAGATAGGATAAGCATTGGGTTCGAGGAGGACATCGACTAGAACCCCTATCGCCCCCCACATAGAAACATTTGGGGTGATGAATGGGTGTCGATGGTCAATATCGCACCACCTAAGATATATCACCCTGAATCCTCTCTTGAAGCACCCCCATCAAGAGCCATCCTATGGGAGTAGGAGCCAATGCATGGCTATGAGTGAGAGGAGTATGATTATGTTCCAAGTGGGGACGAAGATGGAACCGGCTTGGCCTACCATGGGCCTTGGTATGTGCAAAACCTTATTGGGACAGGCCATACAAAAAGTGGTTACATATCAGATGAAAGTGAGTGCATCTCAGATGAGGGTGGATACATGTCGAACGAGAGTGGCTACGATACAAAATATTCAACTGAGATGGCCTTCATAAGACATGCATGCCAAATGGTAGGGCCCATAGTAAATGCCAATGGTTTCTTCATAAGTGATGATGACTATGAATATGAGACTGAGATGGCCTATCTAGGGCATCAGCAAGCCAACCACCAGCTCATATTAGGACCAAAAACCAATGCCAATGGCTTCTGGATAAGCGATGATGACTTTGAAGATGAGACCAAAATGGCCTATCTTAGGCATCAACAAGAAAATCAGTGCCCAATCCCCATAGGTAGGAATGAGGGTTCTCCCACCAGCAATGACAGCTTGGGGAAATGAAGCTAAAAGAGCCTACCTTGAGCTTCACTTCCAACAATTCAATATGCTTGTTGAACGAGAAGCGTTACTTCACACCATAGACCACAACCTTCACTTCCTAGGGAGACCAGTAAATCTAGATGCCATCCATCGCATGGTCAACCCGAATCCACCCACCTTTAGAGAGTAGCTACTACCAAATGACCCCATCATCTCATCTATCCATAGACCAGATCCTGAGATCCCTATGCCCCTAGAGCCTCATCACGAGTATGGAAGGCACACCCAAGATATAGAGTTCCACCCGTATGGTCCTAGAGATCCCATTCCATCCATCAACATGATCTCCATTGATTTGACCACTCCACTCCATAACCCAATAGATCCTAAAAAACCATTGTGTCTTAATCTAGATGCTATTTATTGGGATCACACTGATTCACCCTTAGAGCCTGAGGATTTCTTCCCTAATGAAGATATGTTACAACCATTCCATTTTGCATCGAGGTATGCTCATGATGTCTATCACGTTGGTTTTGACCCTGAGTCAGTGGGAACTATAAATCCAATAGATGACATTCATTTAATCCCCACACCTCACCAGCTTGAGGATGGGTCCCATATGGAAATAGAGGAGACTTTCAAGGTGGACATCAACAATGATCCTTCTCAACCAAAGAAATTCAAGTTCAGAGAAAGCCTATCTCCAGAAGAATAGGCCATCATAATTCCTCTACTGAGAGAGAGACCAAATCTCTTTTCTTGGACCTACAAAGACATGCCAGGGCTAGATCCAAAGTTGGTTGTCCACAACCTATTGCTAGACCCCACGAAGAAGTCGGTCAAGCAAAAGCTTAGAAAGATGCATCCAACCGTCACTTTGATGGTTAAAAATGAGTTGCAAAAACTATTGGATGTAGTCTTTATTATTCCCATTGACTATCTAGAGTGGGTATCAAACATGGTGCCCATAGGAAAACCTGATGGAAGAGTCCACATTTGCATGGACTTCAAGGATATCAACAAGGCAACCCCAAAGGATTCATTCTCATTGCCCAACATAGATGCTCTTGTAGATGCAACTACGGGTCATGAGATGCTCTCCCTAATGGACAATTTTTTTGGTTACAATCAGATTTAGATTAAACCCAAAGACCAGCATAAAACCATGTTCACCACTCCATGGGGGATATTTTGCTACAAAGTGATGCCGTTTGGCCTTAAAAATGTTGGTGCCACATATCAGTGGGCTATGACATACATTTTCCATGACTACATGCACACGATTTTGGAAGACTACATCGATGATTTACTAGCCAAGTCATTATTGCGTAAAGAGCATGCTGAGACCCTCAGAAAGGTCTTCGATCGCCTGATTGAGCACAATGTTAGGTTGAATCCCAAGAAATGCATCTTTGGTATGACTTCTGGAAAACTCTTGGGATTCATCATTTCTAAATGAGGCATCGAGGTAGACCCAACAAAGGTAAAGGCTATCCTAGAAATGGCTCCACCCACAAACATCAAAGAACTGAGAAGCTTACAGGGCAAAGTAGCATCCATAAAGTGATTTATCACACAACTATCGGATAAATGTCGACCCATGAATCGGCTGCTACACAAGGGAGTTCCATTCCAATGGGATGAAGAATGTCAGCAAGCCTTTGCTGAGATCAAAGAGTACCTGGCAACACCGCCAGTTCTAGCTCCACCAAGGCCAGACGTGCCATTCTTGTTATATATATCCACTACAAATTTTGCTTTGGGCACCATGTTGGCTCAAAAGAACGTGCAAGACAAAGAGCAAGTGATATATTATATTAGTCGCACCCTGGTGAGCTATGAAATTGGATACACATACGTAGAGAAGTTGTGCTTAGCGGTGGTCTTTGCAACCAAGAAATTGTACCACTACATGTTGAGCCATACGACATATGTAATATCCAAGCAAAATCCTTTGTAGTATATGATGAGCAAGACATATCATAATACACGTACTACAAAGTGGATCATGCTATTGATAGAATTTGATTTGGAATTCATAAGCCAAAATTCCATCAAGGGACAAGTCATAGCTGATCAGCTAGTTGAGGTGCCTCTTCAGAATAGTAGGCCCCTTACCATAGAACTTCCTAATGATGTGGTCTTTGCACTATCAGAAGCACCCAAACCTAAAGAGCCAAAAAATGAAGCTGACATGATGTTGTTCTTTGATGGTTCAAAGTGTGAGCAAGGAGGCGGTGCAGGAATTGTCTTTTTCATGCCATAGGGAGCTCCAATGCCCTTGTCATTCAAGCTAGACTTCCCTTGCACCAATAATAACACCGAATACGAAGCCCTAATCTTGGGTCTCCAAACAACCATCACCATGAACATCAAGAGGCTAAATATCTTTGGTGACTCCCTCCTCATAGTCAACCAAGTCAAAGGACTATTTCAATGTCGAGATCCAATCCTGAAAGCTTACAAGGAGCTTGTTGACACATATCTAGCCAAACTAGAATGGTACGACATCGAGGCCATCCCTCATTCATCAAATAGATTTGTAGACACCATGGCATCTTTGGGATCCTTGATCCCTTAGAATCCATCTACCGATTTCACTACCATTCACGTCAAAATGCTCTCACATTCAATGATCCAACGTGAGGCCTTTGATAACAAGGAATTAGTTAACATGATCCATATAGAGCTAGACCATGACTAGTTCTGTAAAGCCAAAGACTTCTTAAAGAAGGCACCTTGGGGGTCCTTGATCTCTCAGGGTCCTATGGGGAATGGTACCACTATTTACCACAAGGTTGTGTCTCAATATGTGTTTGTGCAAATCGAATTGTAGGAGGCACAAGTTATCTTATCTATCAAGGTTATAGCCTATCAGGATTGGCTATCCCAATTGCAAGACTTCCTTAGGCTTGGAAGTTGTCCCACAAGGACTATCGCATGCTGAGAGATGAGCATTCAAGAAGAAGGTGACTAGATATGTCTTGCTAGGAGGCATATTGTATCATCGAAGCTATGATGGAGTTCTCCTACATTTCTTAGAGCCCCAAGAATCAGCTTGGGTGATTTCACAAGCTCACGATGGTACGTGCAATGGCCACTTCAATGGCATGGCCATTACCAAATGCATTATTTGAATGGGCTACTACTAGCCCACCATGGAGAAGGATTGTTATGAGTATGTCAATAAATGCATCAAATGTCAACATCATGCAAACCTGATGCACTTGCCATCTCAAGCCTTACAACCCATTCAGATGGCTTGGCCATTTTCTTAGTGGGGTTTCGATCTGATTGGAAATATTTCTCCCCTATATTCAAGCTGACACACATTCATATTAACAACCACTGAGTACTTCACCAAGTGGGTGGAAGCGGTCCCCTTAACCTCAAAAATTGGTCCTCGGATTACGGAGTTCATACTTCACAATATCATTTATCATTTTGGGGTACCCTTCAAGATAATCTCGAATAATGGTCCATCATTCAAAAACAAAAATATGTGAGCTCTAACAACCAAATACAACATTCAACATAGTTTTGTGACACCATACTATCCACAGGCAAACGGGAAAGCAGAGGCCTCAAACAAGACAATAGTAGCCATCTTAAAGAAGACGATGAAAGAAAATCATAAGGATTGGCATCTACAATTACCCTTAGCATTATGGGCTTACAGGACTAGTGTACGGATGCCCACTGGGGCAACACCATTTTCACTTGTATATGGCACTGAGGCCATTATGCCCTTAGAGTTGGAAATTCCAACATTGCGCGTCGCATTGAAAGAGTTCATCAATGACGACACTGCATGACAAGCTCACCTAGATCAATTGACCCTCCTGGATGAATGATGCATCAATGCCCTGGAGCACCTTCACGTCTACCAAGATCATCTAACATGAGCTTACAATACTAGAGTCCACCTAAGAGACTTTAAATTTGGGGATCTTGTGCTCAAAGAGAACCAATAGAACTCAAATCTACCATTGCATCTACGAGACAAATTTATGGCTAATTGGATAGGTCCCTACATCATCTCGAAGAAGATTGGGCTTGGGGCATATCACCTAGCAATGCTAGAAGGTGTTGAGGAGCCAAATCCCCTCAATATCATTCATTTAAAGGCATTCCACACATAAACCAACAAAATATCAAAAACATTCAAATAACTCCAAAAATTTCAAAAACAATAGAAATCATAAAATCCAAACAAATCAGAAAACATTAAAAGCAAAAACAAAAAGCTCCAAAGGCATCTTAAAGCCCTTTGGTCAAATCACAAAAAGCTCCAAAGGCATCTTAAAGCCCTTTGGTCAAATCACAAAAAGCTCCAAAGGCATCTTAAAGCCCTTTGGTCAAAGTCAAAATGCGAAAAGCACAAAAACAATTTAAAATCAAAATATCAAAAACATTCAAAATAATCAAAAGCTCAAAAACAATTGAAAGCATCAAAAATACAAAAACATTTGCATTAGCATTCCACATTTGCATTCACTTAGTTGCATTGCATTAGGCATTTCCATCCATTACATTTGCATTAGTTACATTTGTGTTTGCAATCTTACAAACGACACCATGTTTGTACCTCAATCATGCATCTTCAAAATCCATCATCATCCATCACCCATGTGTGTAACTATGTTTTTCAACACAACCCCTCCTATTGCTATAAGGGATATACTAGGGTTTTTCGGTCACTCAGCCATACCTAGTGGTTTTATCAAACTGTGTAGAAAGTTATCTTTGATTTTGATAGGTGAGGTTTAGTTTTGATAGCACCTGGTATATTTCAGAATCCTATCACTAATCAAAACACTAAAATCCTAGTTGAAACAAGGGAAATATGAACGCTACGAAGTGGTATTAGGTATCCTAAGGTGAAAATTTTATCTTGCTCATCCCCCTGTGCGATCGGTTCGGAAATGCTGAGAATTGGCAAAAGGACAAGTTCACCCCTACCCAAAGAAATCCCTTGCTTTAATCAAAACAAGCAAAAATCCTGAACAAAGCAAAAATTCAAAAACAAAACAAACAATGATTATCATCACTACATAAATCCCTTGCTCAAAAGAAAAAAAAAACTCAAAATAAACAGTGATTTTCATCACTAAATCATGAGCAAGTATCCCAAATAAATATGAAGAAAAGAAGGGAGTATGAACTTGAATCCCTGGAATTCTTAGCATGAATGAGCCGTAAGGTATCCTTACACACGATGATATGTCTATCACATTAGCATCTCACTTTTGTACAGACCAATGTTTGCATGTGGAAGAGCTAGCCTTAGGTGTCCTGTATTGCCTAGTGGTCTAATCCAACTGAGTCTAGCTTAGGATCAGGATAAACATTTGAGGATCCCCAATACAACAATGGGTTGAATGAATCCCACCTAGCACTGGGGTATGCTTATGTTCTATCTAATATATTCATTTGCACACACAGGGATAATGAGTATCTAGGTCTGCATAACAAAGCTTTATCCTTCAGAAGCTCTGTATGGTCAGTATACAACTTTTTGATAGAGTAACTAGGGTGTTTGAGTCTCATGGAAAACCTCAAAAATCCCCTCATAGCAACAAATCATGCCATCAACAAATCATCATCAACTTTCTTTATGAGGTTTTGTTCATTAAAGGGTGTTCATGAAATAGGATAGATACCAGATGAATGTCAGCAATGATATTTAGATGACCACTGACTATTTTGGGGATATATTTTAATTTATAGAAGCTTACAAAGAAAGTACATACATATCACATCATATCATCTAACATTGGAAGGTGTAAATGATTAATTCTTATTATAAGAGTTATTATTTATTCATGATTGATTTACATTCTATGGTGTCGCCCATTAGATTGTTAAACTCATATCACTTGCATACCTTATGTTTTAAGTGGTTAAAGCATACAAGTTCATTCCATTAGATCATCAGTATAACATAAAACATTGCATTTTCCATATCATAACAACATAAGGTTAGATGCATACAAACACATCAAAAGCAAACATGCATGTAACAATAAGCATTGCATCCATATATGCATCCATCATCATCATCTAGATCATGCTAGCTAAGCATCCACACATCATAAAACATAAGTCATAAGATCCACATAGCATTAGATCATAAAGTAGTCCATCTACACATACACATCGTAACATCTAAAGCATCACATCACATCACATCACATAAAATCATATACCGCATCCATAAACATAAAAGCATAATCATAACAGATACACACATGGTGAGTCTCAAAGTCTAGATATCATATAAAAGTGTATCCAAATAAGTACATGTAGGTACAAAAAGTGCCAATAAGGCTACAACTGTGTAGGTCGGATGACCTTACACCCAAAAATAAGTACAAAGTATCTAAGAAGCCATAGTGCTCAAGAGTGGCCTGCACCACTAGTATCACCTCTATCCTCACCTCCCCCTCTAGGAGGTGGCATAGAACTAGCACCCCTAGTCCGCTCTATCCTAGACCTAGTCCTATGGCTCGACCGAGCCGATGACTATCATGAGGTGCTCCGATTGATCCTCTAGGACCCTCTTGCTCCAGGCCTCTCTAGTAGATGGCCTCCTAAAGCCTGACCTCATGCTCCAATGCCAAGATATAGGCAGCATCTTAGGTGCACTCTACCAAATCATCTACCAACAATCCATGCAAGCGATGAATATCTACACCTGTATCTAGACCAGAAAGTCCCTATGGAACTATAGGAGGTGGTGCAATCTAGCTTCAAGCCTCATCTCACTCAGTAGTAACCTAGGCAAGCTATCTCTAAAGCTCTGCAATAGTGGCATCCCTATTAGACCTAAATCTAGGATGTCTAATCTCAGCCTTGACTTGGTGTAACTAAGCCCAAAGGGGAGAATCTTACTCCTCAGGAGCTAACTCCTCCTCCTCCTCCTCAAGGGCAACCTACTACCAACTACTCATCCATCCCCTCCCAATCATCTATCCAAGCCCATACTTAGTGCCCATAAGGATCCTCTACCTCAGCCTCCTCCAAAGACCACCCCAAGTGGCCATCTCCATGCCATAGTCACGTACCCCACCAGAGGGTGTACACCTCTGTCACTCCAACATCAACCACACCAAGATCAACTATGGGAGGGTCATCCTCCTCAAGCACTACTGTAACTCGGGGTGGTGGAAGGTTCTTCTTGATGGTAATCTGATGATAGACAACCAACTTGAGAGGAACATCCTGCTAGATCCCAAACTATCAGAGCACCCTAGAATAATAGAAGAACTCCCTGATACCGACCTTGCAGCAAATCAACCATCGGTCATGGTGAGTCCTCGTTGTAAAACTGGTAGGATCATCCCAAGTGGGACACTCATGATATGGTCTCCATATGATATCGATAACCCATAAACCTATCAGAGATGCCCTATAGTGGGAAAGCTCCCCTGCATGATGTTGACTCTTGTGCTCCTTGAGTGCCCTAGGCCACCTAGATCCATAACACTAGATATCCTTGTCCAAATCAGCAATCTCCACTAGAAGTCCTCCGAGATGGTCAATCTTGATGTGCTCCCATCCCCAGACCTGAAGGAGCAAGCTACATGCAATACTGGCCCATCCACGATGCTGAATATGGTACAGCTCATCATAGCACTATGCTAGAAATGCACTCCCCTAGGCATAGATAATGGGTTCTCACTATCAATCAGGTCTTGTACCATCGCTAAGAGGTTCCATGGGAACCTCAATCCAGAGTAGTCAAGTATAAGGTTATTGCAGATAACCATCAGCAACATGACGTGCAATCGAGAAAAGACATCCACCTCATACCAATGGGAAATGGAGATCCCCCCGAGCGAGTATCCTTGGAGGTAGCAGTGGCATGCTCCCCAAAGACCCTCACAAATACAACACCCCATGCAGTAGTGGGGGAAGAAACAATGGGCACTCCATCAAAAGGCACCTTGAGAATCCTATAGACGTCCTCCGACGTGATGGTCATCTCACCGGTAGGAAGATGGAAGGTGTTGGTCCTGGGGTCCCACCGATGGGCCAGGGCCATCAAGTAGGCCTGATCTGACATGATCATGGGTAGGCCAGTGACATACTGGAGCCCACGAGCCTTGAGCCAGGCCCACTCTATGTCAGGCATCTCACGCAAGAGATCACAGAGCAGATTCGGGTCTCGAGCCCGAGCAGACAAGATCTAAAAGTGCAAAATAAAGCTTAAATCAATGCACTACAACTAAATCAATGCAATAAAATAGGTTGAACGATGCAAATACAATAAAACTACTCTAAGGCTACATGAGAAACAAATAAAATGCACCTAATCATGCAAAAATTTTCATAAAAGCAACTCAAAATTTCAAAAAAATCAATTAACTTGCCTAAAAATTCAAAAATCTAAAATAAAGTCTAAAGTTTCTTGGTCGCTCGTGCCAAGAGCGGCCACGACTCACTGCTAAAGCTGGAAGTGGCCAGCTCCCAATGGTAAAAAATTTGACCATTGGGGTTTCAAACTAGGCTACTGATAGCAGCAGTGGCCAACGTCATTACAAGCTAGCCACGTTGAGCGGCAGTGACCAATGGGCGGCACGCCAACAACGTTCCTCCTAGGCCCAAAAACCACAAAAAAATACAAAATAACAAAACTAAAAGAAACCCATCTATCTAAAGCCTAAATGAAGCCTAACTACTGGTGAAATTCATTGCCAACATGGTTAATGAGGTTCATTTACCAAAATTGCTTAATTAGGTTCATTTTACCATAATAACAAAGGATGTTAGGGTTTAGAGAGGTACCCACAAAGCTCCGGCTCCTCCGCTTGTCGAAGCCTCACCCTACTCAGCCATGGCATCCAATCAGTAGTGTTCCAGTTAGAGTAGTCTCTTCCACCTCAGAGCTCCAAAAGCAAACTGACAACTAGCAACAATGACAACTCAAAACCCTAATTTTCCTTTTATTTTTCCAAATCGCACCCTGATCACTGCCAACGTCAACGGCCCGAACTTCTTGGCCGTTAGACCTGACAGTGGCCACACATGACAATTGGGGGCTTCTGGTTCTTATAGTGGCCAACAAATGAAGAAAATTTTCACCAAATTGTCACCACAAAGCACTTCAAAATAGGCCATAAAAAGCACCTATGGGTCCAAGGCATCCAAATTTTCAACAAATACCAAAGAAATTTGCATACATCAAAATCCAAAAACATCATAAAATTCAAAATCCAAAATCAAATAACAACCAAATCCCAAATGAGCCTCGTAGTCAGTTATTTTCTCTATACACTTGGCGATTGCAGCGACTAGCGCTCCATGCAATTTGGCAAGATGAGTAGATTACCATAAGGCCACTTGGGGTAAAATAGTTATAGTAGAATTGAGATGCTTCCCTTCAAACCCGAAGAAGGTCATTGATGGTCGGACCACCCCATGGGAGCGAGGATGCATCTCAATTCTCCTATAAGAAAAATAGTGAGTCAACACAAGCTAAATTAGAAGTGCTATCACCTTGATTCCCTAAGAAGGCCATTACGGCCGGACCGCCCCATGGGATAAAGGTGTGCAATTACAAAATAGGGTTGAAGTCACACCTAGATGGGAACTACTCTATAACAATAAAGCAACCCTCTAAAGAGGTCCAAATATTTCATTTTGGTCAAGCGACTCGTCGCTTCATTAATTGTCCTTTCCTCATCGACTCGTCGCTTGAGGGGGTAGTCAAAATTTTCAACAATCATAATCAAAGTCAACAAAATATCATCTCGATCATGTCAAAGTTGCGTTCATCTTATGAATCATTGCCAACAACTATCATAAGCTTACCCTTTGCTAGGGAAAAAATCAAATATGATAGTTAAGTTTGTAGCTCCCCTCCCTTCGGACCTATAGTAGTACTGAAGCTACCCGATTGCTTGATGAGTGAGTGCAAACTTCCACAAATTTAAGCCTTCCATTCAGTTGGAAGCAATGATTCTAGGATTCATGCCCTCCCGCATGACTAGGGCATCCTATGTTGATCAGATCAATGATCATCATCCAACCTACAATATGGCCCTAGGTGGTCTAATTTTTTGCTCCGCGTTGTGTTTTTCTCATAGCGCATCCCAAAAAGGGGTATCTGTAGACACCTAAAATGCGTCATGTTTAGGAGACTACCCATATGGGCACATCCACAGACCATATGAACCCTCTTGGATCTCTCCAAGAGCAAGCAGTGGTCCTAACCACTCAAACAGGGCAGTTCTGGCCCATCCAAGCTTGGCCACTCTCAAGAAGAGTGGCCAACACACCTGGCCACTGAAGACTACAACGGCCACACCTAGTCGCTGAACCTGATAGTGGCCAGGGTCACACATAGTCTAGCCATGAATACGGGCCCAGATCATGTAGTATGACTGCACCTTTGCATGGATAACGGGTGGATTTTGGTGAGGAACTCCCTGAGCTCCTCCTAACTGCCCCTTCCATGCCAGTTTGGGACTGATGCTCCTCACCCGGGATGGTCAGTCACATGCAACCTAGACTGAAGCTTCTCCAAGAAGCCAAAGTTCTAGATCTAAGAGGGAAGTCTACATATAGACTCTCCCACAAAAAGCAAAGGATCCACGAAGTTTCAGAGTTAAGCAATGAAGCCCTATCAAAATGGAGGACCGATATTCAACACTTTGAGGAGCATTGGAGCGCCATTCGGTTGAGCTACACCCATGCATCAGTTGTTAGATTCACCATTCCCAACCGCCAATCAGTGTAGGAGACACACTCGATGACCCTTGAACATCAATTTTGGCAAAGAGGATAGTGCACAAATCCCTAAACCACAAGGAGGAGAGCTTCACATCGTGGCCGTTGTCTCGGATAGTGGCCCATAGGCATATCTTAGGGCATAAGCATTATTTCCTCTTGCTTTTAGCTTAGCTTTATTACTGCTTAATTTATGGCTTGATCATAGTTTAGATCTGGTTTCATTTACGCTTGTATTTCATATTTCCTTAGCTTATCATGCATTTCTTATTTTATTCATGTTTATATTTCATTATTAGTATCATGAGTATTCAGATCCGCTAACAAAGGCCTCGTTCGAAGAGGCGACCCATCCTACTGAGCGTGCTTTGTTGTTTTCATGAACGCAGGTGTAGATCATCAAGACCATATTGAAGTAGCAGGAGCATAAAGATCCCTCCAAGACCAGATCTAGAGAAGGAGGCATCTGTAAGCCCTCATACAGTTTTGTGTGTGGGACCAGGAGGCCTACGTAGATGCACCATTCCCTTGTGGGGAATATATCCGATCGTTGCTCTATATTTGTGTAAATATTTGTATCAAAATGATGGGTATCCCTCAGAGGGATGAACTTGTAACCGGGGATCCAAGATATCAATAAATAAAGCATATTTATTTGTTTTCTTATTCCTCGTGTTGCATGTGCTTTTAGTATTTTTATTTTGTGCAAGTGGTAGCATACATAATAAATCAATATTGCAAGTAGGGTAGCTTGGGTGCGCGCATCCTGGGGTCGCAAAGTTTGTAATGTCAATTTTTTTATGAAAATTTGATTTTAACTGAAAATGACTTACAAAAATTGAACCTCATTATCAAGGCCTCCACTAACAAGGAACAAGAATTAATGGACACCATCACTTTACCCATCAAAGTAGGACCTCATGTTTTAAACACCCTCTTTTATGTCATATCATATGACATAACTTATAATATGCTCCTTGAAATACCATGGATACATGCCATGAGGGTTGTACCTTCTACATTACATCAATGCCTTAAATACGAATATCAAGGAAGGGTCATCCACGTTCTTGGATATCTAGAACCTTTTCCCATGTGCAATTCTATAGATTTACAAGAATTTAATATCTGTCATTCTATACAATAAACTAAGTTGAATGATCAATCAAAAGTTGATAAAGGAAAATAAATATTATAGGAACCTCTTATAGACTTAGATGAAACTCCTTAATCATCCCTCAACGCTAATCAAATTAACCACATTTGTTGAAAACCATATCCTTTCACAGAACTAGTAAGCATGTTTTTTTCCCCTTGAGACATAGGTATACCTAGTAGGAAGGGACTCAAAATTAAAATAGGATCCTTTTATTTCATCCATGGAGGGACTACCTTCGATGAAAGAATCCAAGGATGCAACCTTATGCCTATCAAATGAACCTATACTACATGTTATATGTCACATGCATTCTCCATAGTTAAATAAATGCTTGTTAATATGGGTTATCAAAGTAAGATCTTAGGTCATTATGAACATGGTATTAAAGATCCTATAGAAGCTATACCATAGCCAACACGATGTGGGATTGGATTTATCCCCAACAAAAATGAATCATCTCCTCTATCTGGAGAAGAGAAAAAAAATGGCTACTCCAGATTAATACATGGCTCTCAATGGGAGCATTAATATGGTCCCTCCTCAATAAAACCCCTTGTAAAATATACAATTTGGGAGCATTAATATGTTAGAACTAGTTCATCCATAATCTATTTCAGCCAGTGAAAACCTTGAAGAATCTTTAGATAACTATCATATAGAAGAGTCTCTAGATCAGATCTTCAATTTAAACACAACCCAAACTTTTGACTTGGAACAAATGTTTATAGATCCTAAGAACTTAAAGAACTCAATATTATAGGTGTCCTTCTTCATTTTGAAGATGAGTCACAAGCATTAATCGAAGAAACCATAGAGGTTAACATTGGAACAATTCAAGATACATGCATTATAAAACTAGGGAAATTCCTAATCTAAGAAGAACAAATATAATACATAAATCTATTAAAATAATTCTCTGTCATATTTGCTTGGGGATACGATGATGTTCCAAGCCTTGACCATTCATTGGTATTCCACCTTCTAGTAGTACATATTGAAGCAAAACCCATCAAACAAAAACTACGAAAAATACATCCAAGATTTGCCCTTCTAATAAAGGATGAACTTTAGAAACTACTAGATGTTGGCTTCATAAAAGCCATAGATTATTTAGAGAGGATTTACAACATCGTTCATATTGCTAAGAAAGAGGGATCCATTCAAATTTGTATCAAATTTAGAGGTATAAACAATGCTTATCCTAAAGATGATTTTCCCTTACTTAATATAGACATGAAAGTCAACTTCACCACGAGATCTGAAATGCTCTCCTTAATGGATGGATTCTCAGGCTATAACCAGATTAAAGATCAATCAAAAACATATTTTACCACACCTTGAAAAAACTTTTGCTATCAGGTCATGCCTTTTGGCATTAAAAATGTAGGAGCAACTTATAAAATAGCCATGACCTACATACTCCACGATCTCATGCTAAAAATAGTGGAATATTATGTAGATGAAATTAGAGCTTGATATCAAGAAAGGAAGGACCATACCCGAGACGTTAGATGCATCTTCCAAAGATTACAATATTATAAAGTTAGAATAAAACCCCTCAAATATATTTTTGGGGTGAAATCAAGAAAGGGACTTGGGTTCATCATATCCCGATAGGGGATTGAAATTTATCCCTCTAAAATCATTTCCATAACCAATATTTCACCACCTAAAAATCTAACTGAATTGCATAGCCTGCAAGGAAAATTATAGGCTATACAAAGATTCATATCACAACTTATAAAAAAGTGTCAACCTTTCTCCAAAATACTGAAGAAAGGAGCCAAATTTGAATGGGATAAAGGATGCTAAGAAACCTTCAAAGCCCTAATTACTTACCTCTTAATGCCACTAGTATTGGTGCCACAAAACGTCAACCAACCATTACTGCTATACATAGCCACTATCAAGCATGCCTTAGGAGATCTATTAGCCTAGTATGATGAACAACATCGAGAAATAGCAATCTACTACATTAGTAGTATCTTAATAAATTATGAAACTCACTATGCACCAATATAAAATATCTGCCTAGCAGTCATCTTCTCATATCTTAAACTAAGACATTACATACTTAGTCAAAAGACTTACATCTTAGCAAGAGTAGATCCGTTATGCTACCTTATGTCGAAGCTCTATCTATCAGGTAGAAATTCCAAATGGATCATAGCCCTCAGTGAATTCAACATAGAATTCATAAACCAAAAGTTTCTAAAATGGCAAGTTTAGTAGATCAACTTGCCACAACTCCTTTAGAATCATAAAATCCTATAAATATCTCCTTTCCTGATGAGATGATCACATCAATGGAAGCCCAAGAACCCAAATCATGGGTCTTGTATTTCTATGGATCAAGATGCATGAAAGGTGTAGGGGTAGAGATTATCCTAGTCATCCCACAACAATTCATCCCTATATCATTTAAAATTCGCTTCTCCTACACCAACATAGCAAAATACAAAGAAATTATTTTAGGACTTAGGGCAAAAATAAAACTAAACATTAAAAATATAACAGTATATGGTGATTCACAACTAGTAATCAACCAAGCAAATGATACTTATAAAACCAAATATGAAAAGATAAAACCATACCAAGATATTATAGACTTATTTAAATATTTTTTTGATCAAATAACCATGGAATCCATATCCCATTCTAGTAATCACCATGTCAATGCTATGGCAATAACTGCATCTCTCATCCCTCTAGAATTGGAGGAAGAAAAAGCTGCTATCATCATAGGGTCAATCAATGAACCTTCTATGATAGAATCATACCTACTACTACTTAACATATGTAACATAGAAATATATATATCTCAAGCACCTTGGTACCATAATATTTTTAACTTCCTTAATGAAGGAACATTTCCTGAAGGATTCAACTCTAAAAAATATAGATAATTTAGGTTGAGATCTTGTAAGTACATCATCATGGGAGATATTCTATATCGACGATCCTTCGAAGGCATACTCCTCATATGTGTAAAATTGGATGAACCATGAACTCTCATAAAAGAAGCCCATGATGGATCATGTGGTGGTCACTTTAGTGGGATAGCCATAGCCAAAAATATCCTTAGGATGGGCTACTACTAGCCCTCCATGGAAAAAAATGCTCATAACTATGTAAGAAATGTAACAAATGTCAATGACACGATAATCTTGTTCATGCTCCATATCAAGAACTTTAGCCTATAACATCCCCTTAGCATTTATCCTCTTGGGGATTGGATATCATAGGTAAGATAAACCCTCAATCATCTAATGGACATAAATTCATTATTACAGCTACAAAATATTTCACTAAATAGGTTGAGGCAATGCCTTTATCCTCTACCATAGGCATTCAGGTATCAAAATTCATCCTAAATCAAATAATTAGCCAATATGGTATCCCTTCAACCATAATCACAAACAATGGTACCCCCTTTAAAAATAAAAAGGTTGCCAAAGTGTGCACCAAATACAAAATTCAATATAAATGCTCAATACCTTACTACTTGCAAGAAAACGGAAAAGTTGAGTCCAACAAAATGCTATTAAAAATCCTCAAGAAGCTATTCAATAAAAATGGTCAATATTAGCATTTACAACTCTATCCTGCCTTATGGGCATATCGTACAAGTGTACATACTCCCACTAGGGAAACACCATATGCGTTGGTGTACGATACCAAAGTGGAATTTTCCTTTGAACTTGAAATCCCCTATTTGAGAGTCTTATTACAATAATCTTTAGTAGGAGATGAATACCATTCAAGCTGCTTGCAACAACTAGAACTTCTAGAATAAAATGCATCAATGCCCTAGAACACCTCAGAATATACCATAATAGGCTCTGACAAGATTACAATAATAAATTACATCATAGGTCTTTTGAAGTTGGATACTTAGTCCTCAAAGAAAATAAAAAGAATACCAATGTTGATGTTGATCTTAAAGGAAAATTTAAGCCCAACTAGTTAGGACCCTTTATTATCACAACCAAATTTGGATCAGGAGCCTATTGCCTAGCCACATTGGATGACCAAGAACACAAAGAACTAATTAATATTATTCATATTAAATGATACTATGCATAAAAACACATCGATTTGACAACTTGCTCATCTAATTAATACACGATGAGAACCACCATATAGTCATACACACTTTGTCCCTTGCATGTTTTCCTTGTTTGCTTGATCATATCATCGAATCAAGAGGGTTTACTATGATGCAAAGGCCAATCCTTATTATAAATACATCTGCATTGCATCCACCTAGGCTAACTAATATGTTGAGTAAACTTTCTTAGTCCAAAAATATTTTCCTACACTATCTTCCTCTATATCCTGCTTCATTACTTTTATCTTTCTTCTCTTCTTCTCCCTCTCTTGGTTTAAGTGATGTATTACATGATCATCTATGACCTTGATGACCCACCCTTTTCCCTTTCTTCTATCCCAATATTATGGGTAATCAAAAAACAAATGACAATCAAATTTTTATCTATATTTTTTCCTCTATCTCTTGAAACTAATCAATACACACAACTTACTTTATTCTACCGTACATATAAGTCATATAATCAATTTCAACAAAATTCTACAACATTATCAACAATACATATCTATAATACTTCTCAATAAAAGAACTTTTGTATTCTAATCAACATTCATGATTATTCTATATAATCCTTAGAGGCATCTCTTTCTCTTCTACAATGCAAAACAACATATTGTAGGAGAGAATTTAAAATCAGTCTATCAAATTGTTGGCATTTTTGCCACATTGGAATTTTGTTGTAGTGTGCCAGATTGACATTTCGTTGTAATCATTTGTGCCACATTGGAATTTTGTTGTAATCTTTGTTTGAAAATTATTTTTCTTTGTTAAGTGTTTTCACACATTGAACACTTTTTCCTATGGATGTAATTTTTGGTGAAATTTGGTGCAAATCTTCCTTGAAAAGAGATTATTATTGATAAATATAATTCTTGAGGTGTTATGATCACTGAAGCTACCAAGTTTAAGCATGTGCTCTTGATTCCAGTGCAATATTGTTCATTTTTGAGGCATCGACCACTTCGTGGGCATGCACTTCCAAGGCGCCACCATGGAGATTGAAACTGGACCGATGATTTGTGCTGAATCTTGATATGCCATGTGATAAAATCATTAGTTATTTTATTTGGAATTTGCTCATTGGTTCATTGTTGTGGTCGAGGAGAAAGTTGTTGCTATTGGTGGCTGAGTGGCCGAAACTTTGCCTCCACATGTATTTAATGAAAGAGGCAAAAACCTCTATAAATACTAATCAAATTCTTATTATAAAGGGAGGTTAGATATTTTGCAAGAAAACTTTCTAAGTTCTCTGCATCAATAGAAGATACTTGGATTCTAAAATTTGCAAGCATTCTTATGTGTGTGATTTCCTTCTTTTTTTTAAATCATTTCTGTTTATGCTCATGCTCTTGCTGTTAAGTTTTGAATTCTGCATTTTGAATTCGAATGTTGCTAGTTAGTGAGTAGATTTTGAAATGTGATCCAAGGGTTATCTCTACAAAGGTGTGAGTTAAATTCTGCTGCGTTCCTTTTATTATATGCTGTTATAAAACTTGGTGGAATTTTTGCTGTTAGTCTGCCTTAAATTCTACACTTCAGCCTATGGCTATATTTCCCTTTATTTCAGTTATTTTTTAATTTCTTTCCTGCATCCCTAGTCTTCAAACAATGTAGAATTTAGTAAGGGAGACAGCCCTCTCTGGATATCAGTTCGAAGGAATTTTCTTTTTCCCTCGGCCTTTCAATGTTGGCCAAGTCTAGGGCACACAAGTGATGAAATCTTGTACTTAGGCAGATTTATGACCAACACAAATGTATCGTGAAATTTAATCATCACATTCTCTTCATTGGTTGTTTGCCTAATAATCCATTGGATCGACAAAACGTCATTGCCAATTGGCTTATTATGTAAAGATGCAATAAGCATCTAATATCAAAATAATATTCGTCATAATGACTAGATATCCTCCATCTATTCATACAAAATGTCAGTCGATAGATAGAGGACTTCCTCCATATTGATGTGACACAAATTAACACTTCTCTTCAAAATGAAAACATCTAGATTGACTTATGAGCCAACATGGGTATTTGTAGTAGTAGAATTTTGACACACTTCAAAATTCCCACTTCCTAGTAAAATATGTTGTTTACCCTAACAACGTGAAATTTACCCTCAAATACCCCTGCCTCAATTTTCGTGCCAAGAAAATGGAAATTGATTTAATTTCCCTCTTTTTTCAAAAATTTAGGCAAACCCGATGAAATCAAACTTTTTGATAATTTCGAATGTCCAATTTTTTCCAAATCCCACGTGCACCTAATTTAGGCACTTTATTGGGATTTTGAACCTAATCTGGGCCAACCCAGATTCCCAATAAATTTAGGAGATCCGAATTTGTCCAAATCAAGAAAAATTCCAAATTGGCCTAACTACTTGGCCTATTTTTGCCTCCCTCCCTGGTTCCTTGACCTGCATCAGGAATTTAAACCCCCAAAACCCCCCTAAACAAAATAATGGTGATAATTTGTAGGAAATCTTGGTTGGAGAAGGAGATTTCAGAGCTTTTGTTGCAGGTTACAATGGAGATTTTGACCTTCAGATCACCATTCCTAGAGCTCTCAGACATGGTGACACCTACTATAAGTTTAGATCTGGTTTATGCTTAATAGTAATTTGATTTTTGCATTTCTTTTCACAAATTTGGGACATCTAAATTTGTCATAAAAGCTCAATTTTTGACCATTGCTTTTGTAGAACTAGTCATTGGATATTTTTGGGACATTTAAAATCATACATAAAGTCTGAAATCATACATAAAGTCTAAAATCTTACTAGTTAATGTTGGGGGTAACATTTTGATTGTAGATTTATCAATTTGAGTCCTAGCTAAAATGCTTTATTTTACTTGATTTAATTACTTTATTATATCTCATTATGTTTACTTCATTTAATTTTATAAGTTTTGCATTAGATCCATACATCCTTTATTTTTCACATGATTTGCTAAAATAATGAAGGGGATTTGACTGTCACAGATCATGATTTATTATGATCTAAGTAAATCCTCCATCTCCAATTTCAAATTTTAGTGTTGCATTATGAAATTGCAGGTTTTTGATATTTTCGACTGATCCAATTTTTTTGACCAATTCGGACGTCAAAATTTATACTGCAAACATCCAAATTCATCCTGTAAACACCTAAATTCATATCAAAGCAAACATCTAGACCAGGTAAGGATCTAAACTTATTTTTGATACATTAGATCTATATTTTTATGTTTGATCGACATCTACATTAAACAAGAAAAATAGAAAACACCAAAACATATAATTTATTGTATTATATTCTATGCTAGTCAAAACACACAAAATAAAAGAGACAACATGTTAGCATAGACTTTCATATTTTGATTTCTATAAAATATTTACATCTTAGTTAAACTTTATCATGCTTTCTAGCTAGATATGTATACTTTATTTTCATCTAAAATTGAAGTGCATATTGTTAGGTTAGTTGCATTTTCCTAAACCCTAGGTGTGTGTAACTCAAAATGAATACATCAAATACCCACCCTACCTAGGCATAGAAACTTCCATAGAAAGTATTTCCTGGTGAACCCTCATCCCATTAATCGATAAACACCAAGGGAAGTGTGACACAAGCACTTCTCATTCGAGATGTAGATACATCATTTTCCCTCCCCCTTTTAGGTATGGATACATAATCCTAAAAGAAAGGGGTGTAAAAATTTTGGGTCTACATTCTTTGATGAACCTGGCGTGAACTACACCATCATTATCAACTTTGTTGTTTTTCCTTTTCATAAACAAAAAAAAAACAAAAAAAATTCTAAATGGTAGAAAATAGTATTAAAGAGTCTTCATTTATAGACCTTAGAAAAACACTCATAGAGCGAGAGGTTGACCTCTTCTACAAAAATTATAATATAGAATGCCAAGTGGACTTATGGAAAAACTTTGGTATCATTGATAATAGATCTGAAGAAATAAGAAAAATTAAAAGAATTGATGTTACTAAAGCCCTAGGGCCAGGTTATTACTCTCCCTATTTTGAAATAAAAATAGGTTGTGAATGTTGGCTCACAAAGAAACAAGCTAGTGTTCATTTAAACATCTATCCTTGGGATAACTATCTAGAAGAAGCATTAAATACCCATAAATTCTTAGTATACTTAGAGGACGATGAGGTAACTCTAGAACAAATAAGATGATATCACAAAGCACCTAGGGCAGTGCTTTTTGAGACTATTGTTATGAATTACAAGTTCAACCTTCTACCTCAGATACTAAGGAACTTACCCTTATCCACTTCATCTAACTTCTAGTAGATGATTTCTATTTTGAGTAAGAACACTACATGAGTCCTAAAGATCTAGAGCCCATTAATGACATTCACAAGCTCTTCAAAGAAGATTAAACCATTTAGCATTGTTATCAAAATTCTATAAATACTTGAGTTAAAGAATAGTAGATTGTTTTTGCAAGAACAAATACACACACACACACACACACACACATAAATAACTAAAAATAATAATAATTAGCATCGATAGGAAATATACCTAAAACTCTAAGGAATGGTAAACAAGTGACAACTGTATTTAAAGAAGAGTTGGATACTAAAAACCCAAATACTGAAACTAAAATGAAAGAAATTCCAGAAGAACAAGTAGCCCAAATAGAACAAAATGATGAATATCAAATAATTAAGGTTTTTGACCCCAAAATGGGACCCCAAGGAGACATTCATTTTGAACGTATGGACCATTTTTGTGAATTTTTGAAACATAACCGATCTACTATTACCAACACATTTGAAATATAGGAATAATTTAGAAAAAATGATGTTTTAGTTGAAGATGCCTTAGAGAAGTTTTTCAAATGTGACCAAAATTGGAAACACATGAAGAGGATAACTCATCACAACATGCCACCCATAATGATCCTTCCTTATATCCTACCCAAATTATGCATCCCCAAGATACTCATCATCAAACTCAAATATTAATTGCATCACAACGCCAACCTACTTTGGTGGCCAACATAACTACTTCTACTCAAAAACAACCTTCTTCTTCCTAAAATAATACTTTTATTTTCCAATATTTCAAAAATTTTAAACAAAAAAATTAAAAAAAAGCCAACACAACATGGAAATAATGAGAAACCACAACATATTGAAACTATAGTGAAGCAATTAGCTTCACAAGTGGATCAAATAGACCCTTGTCACCCTAAATACAACTATAAGGAAATGTGTAATCAACTATTGGATCCTTATGTTGCTTCTAAACCATACCCCGAATGCTTCCCAATGCCGGTATTGCCAATTTATAAGGGGGTCGAAGATCCAATCGAGCATATTCGTATGTTTTGGATAGATTTTCATGACATTGCATATGATTATATGTTATTATTGAAACTATTTCCAAAATTTTTAGGAAGAATGGCATTAGAATGGTACAATCAATTGCCAACACATTCCCTGAGAAATTTTGAAGAAACTAGGAAGTTGTTTGTAAATAAATTTGGTGCCTACATAGAGAGGCATGTCACAATAAAATATTTGTACAATATTAAATAAGGAAAAGAAGAGAGCTTTGCATAATTTCTAGCTTGATAGAGGAAAATCTTAGGCAAACTACATTTTTATTTACCTCCAAGAAAAATGTTATAAATTTTCATCAATAATTTACAAGAGCAATTATCCTACGAGTTAGATATGGCTACTATAACATCCTTTGATAAAGCTATAGACTTGGATCGAAGGGTAGAAGCTCTAACTATAAGGGGATAGTTTAAAAGGAAATATAAAGATAAGTCATCTATAAATCAATACAAGAACAAGCATGTGGTAGGATATGGGGTTACAAATAGTAGACCTCCTTCAAATGTTAACACCACTTACACTACAAAGAATTTTGTGTTAAAATCACCCCAAAAAAATTCACAAATAAAATTCACAAGATTAAATCAACCTTCGATGATGATCTTATTGCAATTAGTAGAAAGAGGTTTAATAAAATCACCAAAGATACAACAACCTGATCCCTCCCAACCTTGGTACATACCAGACCAACATTGTAATTTCCATAAAGTTGATGGACATCCAACCAAAACTTGTAGAAGATTAAAAAACTTAGTACAAGAATTTATTGACATTGGAAAATTGGGAGTGGAAAATTCTCCACCTAGGGCTAAGCCACCAATAGAACCATAAAAGCAATAGGTGCAAAATACTAATCAAGATATAGATATGTTTCAAAATCCTTTACCAAACCATGGTAAGGAAGTTGTAAATTAGCTAGATTATAATATTGTGCCTCATTAAATACATTATGTGGGAATTATTAGTAGTCACTTACCATCACAACTCTCATAGACTTCCTTTGTGCCTACTCAATCCATTGTCACAATTGAATAATTTCGAGGGAGGACAATACAATTCTCACCTTTTGACCATATAGAAAGTGAAACTGAATCTGAGGTAAGCATTAGTTCATTACATTATAATAGTTCAAAATATGAATCAAGATCAATTCTACCCATCATAGATTCATTAACTATGAAGGAACCATTTCCAATAATGATAACAACCCATCCTTCTTCACAATAAATTCTTCCTACAGAACAAACATAAAATTCTAGATCACAACTTGTTTAAGATGATCGTCCCATTCCCCACCAATCAAGCAACATTGTGGCTAGAGTTGGAACCAACACTATAAAACAAGCTCAAACTCAAAATTATCAACCTCAATTACCTACAAATCAACCAAATGACACAGATTAACCATATTTTATTCTAAAATCACCTTATAAGGGAAATAATGTAACTTGACCTCAACAGAAAGCTCCCTTTGATATTAATGAACAACTAGCTAATACAACATCTAGGATTTTTATCTTATATCTTCTTATAACTTCATCAATTCATAGAGAAGAATTAATGAACACCTTGAGTCAAATGATGGTGCCTCGGGATATGGAACCAACTGATGTAGTGAATACTATAGCTTCTCATGGAATTGATTACATCAAATTTTAGGACAAATATATACCTCCACATAATATACATATGGATAATTCCTTATACATAAAAACATTAATCAAAGATGTAGGTGTTAAGAGAGTATTAATTTATAATGATTCATATCTAAATATTTGCACCTATGAATTTTTCAAAAGGTTTAGATTTAGAAATGAAGACTTATAGAGAACTGAAATGTTTATAAAATATTTTAATTATGAAACCCAAGAGGCTTGTGGTGTCATATCTATCCCATTACAAGTTGGCCCTAGAATTTTGGATACATCTATTTTTGTTGTATCTTATCCTGCATCATACAAAATCTTTTTAGGACACCCTTGGATTAATGCAATGAGTGTAGTTCCCTCTACCTTACATCAATGTGTCAAATTCAAGTTTAAAAATCAATTGATCACCATTCATGGAGACCCTAGACCTTTCAACATGTGTGCAATGGCAAAACCTATTAATATTTTAGTTTTTCCAGCCTTATCATCATCGATTCCTATTCCAATAAGTCTTCTTCCCAAAAAATTGAACCTTTACCTTCTTCTGATACAACTACACCATCTAAAAATGATAATACTTCTATATCATATCCCCTCATACACAAAGTTTTACAAGATTTATATACCATATTAGTGCCTACAGAGCATGCCAAGTTTTTTGTACAAGACTCCATTATCTTGTCCTAATTACTACCATCCCCATAAAAAATAGGTTTACCTCTCAAACAGGGTAACATATATCATGTTGGAAGTTGTAATTTTATTTCTATAGGATGTTCTCCTAATAAAATCAACATCAAGCAAATGATCTTTATGTTCGATGAGAAAAAAATTGCTCAATGTTATTTCTCCAAAAGATATATAAAATTGAAACAAATGATGTGTGATATGGGTTACAAAGGTAAAGGTTTGGGTCATTTTGAAAATGGCATACGTGAACCATTTGAGGTTGAGGAATGGCCTACCCGATGCGGTGTAGGCTATATTCCTATAAAATATCATTATTTTACTTTTAATGATGATGATCATCTAATCACATATGATAAATATTTGTAAAATTAAAAATATTTAATGAATAATAAGAAGAAAAGACAAACTTATTTTTCTTACAATACGATTTCAATAGACCATCCAGAAATGATTGCCACTCCAGATGAGTGCATAGAAGGAGATGTATTTTTTGACATATCCTTCAAAGAAGTTATGAGAAATAGTTTCTTCTTTGATGGTTCTATCCTATGTATATCTCATATCTACACAATAGCCACACAAGAAGACATAGCCAAATTATACCTAGAAGAGCTTCAAGAAATGAGTGTTTCACCCGCTCCTTCTAACTTCGAAAGGGACTTAAATATTTTTGTAGAAGTGTAGAGACCCCGGGGAAGCAGCGTGCCAACCCCGCTGACCTTTCCTACTTACGATTTAATTGAATCTGTTAATGTTATAAGCATGCATCTTAAATGAAATGCATAAAAGAAGACACAACCAGAATGTGAAGAAATAAATGAATGAATGCTCTTGTATTGATATTTCCATGGTTCGGTTACATATAAATCCCTCTAAGGGATACCCTTTGTTTGATACATGATTTTACACAAGGAGGGCAATAAATGTATAAAATATCCCCCTTGCATAGGGGTGGCGTGCTTATAAAAGGCTTCCCGATGATACACATGGAAATGTATGAGGGCTTATAGATTCCTCCTTCTCCAAGTCTGTTTCCCAGAGGGATCCTTTTACTTTGTATGTTGTAGATGCACCTATGGCCCTGTAAGCAATGAAACAAAAACACACGCTTATATGTCCGAGATTGCCTCCTTGGATGAGGCTATTAGCAATGAATGAACTCAATAAATGCAATGAAACTAGTACTATGCAAGCGAACAATTGAAATAAATCTTATGCTAATAAAATAAAAGAGAAATAAAAGTAAAATAAACTAGCACCTAAAACCCTAGATTAGGTTGTGGGCCATTTTCTAGGACAACGACAGTGGCCCGTAAGTCACTGCAATCACTGAGTCGATAGAGTAAGTAACTAAATATGAGGCTTACTCGAGAATTTTCTTTTATGTGATTTTTTATTTTATTTTGATCATTATGATGACAATGAGCCATCAAAATGTGCTTATCTGATGTTTTTTCTACTTCCCATGGAGAGAACTCTACTTGTTTTTGCCTAGGGTCTTGGCCGCTATCAGGTCCATCGACCCTTGAATGCCTGGTTGTGGCCGATCTCATCTTGAGCGTCCAAGAAATGTGGGCTGCTAATGACAACAGTGGCCAAGGCAAAAATAGGGTAATATAAAAATGACCTAGGGTTTTGACTTTTCACTTTTGTCAGTTGTCTTTGCTTTTTAGAACTTTTGGAGTGAAAGCAACCTTTGCAACTTGGAGTGCTTATGTGACTTGGAGAATCATGGCTACGCAGGGCGAGGAGTCATCGAGCAGAGGAGCAGGAGCTTCTCAGGTACTTTCTTAAACCTTAACCTTTCTTATTTTTTCTTGGGTAAAAATGAACCATATTAAGTAATCGGTAAATGAACCTCATTAAGCTTGTTGGTAATGAATTAAACCCGTAGTTAGGCTTAGTTTAGGATTTAATGTGGTGGGATTGTCTCCATTTTTTTGTTTTGTTATATTTTTTTGGTGTTTCTAGCCTAAGGTAGACGCTATTGTCGCATCACCCATTAGCCATTGTTGATAAGAGTAGCCAAAATGGCCTGCAAATTGGCCACTATCGCTGGCAGCTGCTGATTTGAATCTCAACGGTCAGAAATCTGACCGTTGGGGCTTGGCCGCTGTAGGCGACATCGACCAAGAACCCTTCAGGAAATTTTTTATTTTTCTATGCATTATTAACTATTTTTTTTGCATGATTAAGTGCATTTATTGCTCTTTTTCTTAGCATTTTAGACTAGCCTATCATTATTTGCACCGTTTTCATGTTTTATTATGATGTATGACTTAGATTCATTGTAGTTATGCTTTGTTTTTCCTTTGCTATTAGATTCTAACTGCTCGGGCTCAGGACCTGAAGCTCATGAATGAACTTTTGCCCCTCTTGGATGACACGAACTGGAAGTGGCTCTAAGACCACAAACTCCACTATGTCACTAGGCTACCTCACATCATGTCATATCAGTCCTACCTTATTGCTTTGGTCCATCGATGGACCAACACCTTCCACCTTCCTACCGACGAGATGACTATTACACCGGATGATGTGTATAGGATTTTTTGGCTTCATTTGATGGAGCGTCCATTGTCTCTTCAACCACTAATGATTGTGAAACTGTCTTTCTTTGAGTGTTCAAAGGGTGCTCTGCGAAGACCTTCAAGGACACCAAGTCTAGAGGAGTGTCTATATCACAGTGGTATGAGGAGAAGGTATTTTCTGAGAGGCATGGGGTGTTGTTGATGGTTATCAACAACATCTTGATTCCAGATTGCTCAGGCTTGAGGTTCCCGTGGAACCTCCTTGTGATGGTTCAAGACCTAATGGATAACAAGGCATCCATAATCTATGCATGGGGGAGGTCCTTGTTGGCCCACTGCTATGATGAGTTATACCATATCCATCAATGAGGTCACGTTGGCATTGCTTTCAGCTTGCTATTATAGGTTTAGGGATGGAAGCACATCAGGTTAGATCACCCTAGAGGTCTTCCAGCTGATATTATAGTCACAGAGGAGTGGATGCAGTGCTATGCTACTAGATGGGCTCGAGGGCACGAGGGGCACAAGAGACGTCCTCATGCAGGGAAGCTTTCCCACTACACTGCTACTTTTATTGAGTTGAAAGCTAATTATATCATGTGGTGGCCCTATCACGAGTTCTTGACTTGGGATGATCCTACTACATTTATAGAAAGGACATGACATGAGAAGTGGCTCATCGGCTGCAAGGTTGGCATCCAGGAGTATTTCTTCTACTCTTGAGTTCTTTGTCAGTATGGGCTACAATAGGATGTACCACTAGTTCCATTTGTATACAGGCATCTCATAGTAGAGGGAGATATTCCTCCACCATGGATCACTGAGCTGTCAAACGAGGAGGATGCCACAATGGTTTCCCCAGGAGTTACTTGTGGAGTTACAGAGGTGTTTTCTCAGTGTTGGGGGGATTGGATGTGGCATAGTGATGGTAGCTTAGGTCACAAGGATGATGGCGAAGGTGATGGTGTAGATCCAGTAGGGTGCAGAGTTTGAGCCAAGATTGAGGTATGGGGCCAGCCAGCAGAGTAGGTGGCAATGGAGGAGTAGGATGCTCCTGAGGAGGATGAGGAGGAGCTAGAGCCTGAGGAGAGAGATTCTCCTCTGAGAGCATAGTTGCACAAGGTCGAGGTTGAGCTCCAGTCAACCAAGATCTAGGTATAGTAGTGAGATGCTACAATAGCATAGTGGTATGCTACCATAGAGTAGCTCACACTATAGATACAAGATTTGCAAGCTATTATCAGGGGTAGTGCTGCTAGGATGTAGTTTTTTGTTCCTCCTTCTACTCCACAAGGTGGTACTCGGGCAGATACAGGGGCCAGGCTTAGGGGTAGAGATTCTACGCTTGTAGGAATTGCTAGATGAGTACAATGGGAAGACCTAGGGGTAGGTTAATCACATCACCTATCTCCAGATGTAGCTCAGGAGGTATAGGATTGTCCCTAGAGAGGCACCAGGTGCAGGAAGTTCATAGGTCAGCGGGCACTCCACCTCAAGGTAGTATTCCATCCATCCTAGCCATAGGACTCAGACTCGCACAGAGAGACTAGTAGGGTCACATCACTCTATGCATGACACAACCATAGGAGGTGGTGATGCTATGGGTATAGGCCCTGTGTTTGACTGATGATGCACTTTGATTTATCATTTTTGAGGTCTGCATGACCTATATTACTATAGCCTATGGGTGATTTTGTACCTCCATACTTTTGACACACTGATTTATGCGACCCATTTATGTTTTGACTCATTATGTGTATCATTTATTGCTTATGTTTCTATTGTTATTTATTTTATGATGAGATGTGATGATGGCATTATGATGATTTTATGTATATGATAGATGATGGATGATATTTATGATGATGTGGATGTTTAGATAGATTTTTATGTAGATGAGATATGATCTAACTATTGTGATATGATGTGATGTACCATGTAGTGATCTAATGATGGATTTTATGATTTTTGGATATGCAGATTATGATGTGATTTTTAGATGTGAATGGACGAGTTATGATTTATGTATTTATGGATGCAATGTCTATTGTTTTTTTTGAAAAAAATTGAAAATCTTGAATTAAAGCAAAGAGCAAGTACAAGAGGGAGCAAGAACATCCCAACGAAGAACCCAGAGACACAAGACCTCAGCAGAGAGAGAGGGCAGCACAAACCAACACTAAGCACAAGAGACAAACAAGGCGCGAAATCGCGACATGTCACGAAATCGCGACAGCACAAGCCGACCGAGGTCACAACCGCACAACTGGTCGCGAAAACGCGACATGTCACGAAATCGTGACATGTCGCGATGTCGCGACAGACAAGCCGGCCGAGGTCACAACCGCACAACTAGCCGCGAAAACGCGACATGTCGCGAAATCGCGACAGCTAAAGCCAGCAGCCCCCAACCGCAAAAAAATGTCGCGATATCGCGACCGAACCCACACAAAGCGGTCAGACCACAGAAATGTCGCGATATCGCGACGAATCAACCAAATACCACCAAAGCTCCAGAAGTGTCGCGAATTGGCGACATGTCACGAAATTGTGACATGTCGCGAAATCGCGACATGTCGCAAAATCGCGACAGCCAAAGCCAGCAGCCCCCGATCACGAAAGATGTCGCGAAATCGCGACAGAAACATCACCAAGCTGTCAGACCTCAGAATTGTCGCGATATCGCGACGAATTTTCCAGTTGCCACTTTTGCACCAAAAGTGTCGCGATTTCGCGACATGTCGCAAAATCGCGACATGTCGCAAAATCGCGACATGCCGCAAAATCGCGACCACCAAGTCCAGCTGCTCCCGACCACAAAAGATGTCGCGATATCGCGACGGGAACATCACAAAGCAAACAGTCCTCAGAATTGTCGCGATATCGCTACGCAAGTTCCAAATGCCACCAATGCGCCAAAAGTGTCGCGATATCGCGACAGGAAGTCTCCAAAGGCCGTGGCGACAAAACCTGTCGCGATATCGCGACAGGTTGCCACCGAGGGTCGCGATAACACAGCAGGTCGTGAAAACACGACGAAAAACTCCCAAGACAGAAATAATCATTTGCTCAGGAATTTTGCAAGACCTTGTCTAATCACAGCATTTTCCACAGGCAAGTTACTGTGCAGCTGAACTCCAACCTCCTTTTCCGCACCCAACTTGGCAAGGAAATCGGCCGCCGAATTTGAATCCCGATTCACATGGATAGGGATCACATCCTCAAGTTCCCTCCAAAGGACCTTGATTTGAGAGACTAAGATCTGAATCCTCCACGCTTTCAAAGCAAAATTTCTCATACAATCAAGAGCGCCAACCAGAATTTGAGAATCAGTCTCAAGGATTATATTTCTGTATCCCTGAGAGACAGCCCAGAAAGAAGAAACTTTGATGGCGAAAGCTTCGGCTTCGTTATTGGTGGCTCTTCCCATACCTTGGAGTTCCCAATAAAGAACAGATCCAGTATGATCACGGCACACAACACCGATTCCAGCATTGCCCGGATTGCCCTTAGCAGCTCCGTCCGTGTTAATTTTGATCCAGCCAACCGGGGGGGGTTTCCAACTAACCATGTTTTCTCTAACGTGAGCAGCAACTCTCTCTTCCTGTGGGCCCAGCTCAACCAGAATATCTTCTTCAGCATGTAAGGCAACCGTCTCAGTGACTTTGCTCCAGATAACCTGCCAAATTCCATCAAGAGAGGAAAAGGTTTCTCTGAAAATTCGAGCGTTCCTTTCCAGCCACACTTGCCACCAGATGAAGAAGAGACCAAGCTCCCACCCCAATCGAAGGGCTTTTGATTTAAATCTAACTTTCTTCCATTTTTGCCAGATATTATTCCGAGTCAGAGCACCATTACCCTGGAGATTAAAAAGAGAGAACCATCGATTCCAGATCTGCCCAGTGAAGGAACATTCGAACATCAAATGGTCAGCAGTCTCTTCATGCTTACGACACAAAATACACTGAGAAGGACCAATAATTCCTCTGCTTCTGAGATTATCGTAGGTGAGGATGCCATTATGCATAAACTGCCAAAAAAAGAAGTTCACTTTCGGCCAGCACTTGGAATGCCGGATTTTCTTCCAGCTCATGAACCGGAAATAAATGCGGGGGGCTGCTGGGAGAAGCTGATCATAACCAGCCTTCACAGTGTAAATTCCAAGATTCCCATGACCCCAAGCTAACTCGTCTTCTTCATCTCTGCCCGTGAGAAATCTTGCAGACAAAATGTTGGTCAGAGTGGTTGCCAGCTCCGGAGGGATAGTGACAGGCCACTCCTCAAGTCGCTTAAATTTCTTGAATTTATACTCACCCAATTGACTAGTGAAGAAATAGTTCTCAATAGTGACCCAGCCCTTGGATTCTATGGCAGTTTTAATTGGAAGCAATTCGAGAAACTCCGCAATGATGGATGGAAACCGGTCCCATGAATCAGTCCGAAACGTGCTTTCTCCCCCTTCCCACTTTCCAGAACAATTGATTTTTAATTACTTGAGAGCCCAACTTGAGGGCTTGCCAAACTAGGGAACCATTACCATCCAGAGGGAAACGACAAATTTCATGGGGGTGGATGTTACCCAAATATTTTCTGGTCAAGATTCTGCTGAATAAAGATGAAGGTTGGGAGATCCATCTCCAATACAATTTACCTGCCAGGGCTTTATTGTTGAGAATAGAGCTTCTCAAACCCAGCCCTCCTTTTTCTTTGGGCTGAGTAACTTTGTCCCAGCCAACCAAGGCCCATTTCTTCCCACATTTTGCTCCTTCCCATAAGAATCGCCTAGCCAGTTTGTCCAGCTCTTTCCAAATAGAAAGAGGAGCAGCCAAGATAGAAAATTTATAGATAGGCATGGCCTGAATAACTGACTGTAAGAAAGTTAAACGACCACCGTAGCTTAACCATTTGTGAGACCAGTGGTTCATTCTATCTTTGATGCCATCCAGAAGATCTTTCCAAATGTCATTTTTCAATTTCTTGAAGTGCAAAGGAACCCCCAAATAGAGTAAAGGAAGAGAAGATCTAGAGAAGCCCAAAATCTCTAAGATTTTGTCCTGCATCCGTTGGGCAAGATTGAAAAAGACAACTTTAGATTTGTTGTCATTGATAACTTGATTGGAGGCCCTAAGGTAAACAGAAAGAGAGTCTCTGATTCCCCTAGCTTCCCTGAGACTAGCCACTCCAACCAAGCCAGTGTCATCCACAAATTGTAAATGAGTCAAGACTTCATCCCCAACCTTAATACCTGTTATCAGGCCTTGAAGTCTTCTTCTCAAGAAGAGTCGGCCTAATCCTTCAGCTAAGATAAGGAATAGATAGGGCGAGCAAGGGTCCCCTTGTCGGAGGCCACGAGAGGCTCCAAAGGGAGGCGAGGGAATCCCCTTGATGAGAACCGAAAATGAAGGCGTAATGCAATGTCTATTGTTAAATGCATGTTTGATTTTGATTTCATTGTGTGCATCTAACTTATGTGATGATATGGTGCATGTAATACGTAATGTGTTATGTATGTGATGTATGCAATGTGTAATCTAATGTGAATGAACTTGTATGTTTTAATCACTTAAAACACAAGGAATGCATATGCTATGATTTTGACAATCTAATGGGTGATACCACAGAAAGTATAACAACCATGAATGTTTAATAATCATTCTAATCATGAGAATTAATTATTTAAGCCATCCATATGTGCAATGAAGTGGTGTGGGATGAATGTATTTTTTGGATAAGCTTCTGTAATTTAAAAGATATAAAATAATCAATGGTCGTCTAAATATCATTTCTGACATATGATCGGTTTTTAGTTTATTTTATTAATACCCCCTAATTTATAGAAGCTTATAAAGAAAGTTGATGATGTGATTTATGATATGTTTTGTTGCTATGTAGGAATTTTTGAGGTTTTTCTCCTGAGACTTCAAACACTCTAGTTACCCTATCAACAACTGTGTACTGACCATACAAGACTTTTGAAAAACAAGGCTTTTCACCATGTACCTGGATATTCATTCTCTCTGTGTGTGCACATGAATATATTTAGATAGAGCTCAGGCATTTCCTTCGATGTCAGGCGGGATTCTTTCAGCCCATTGCTAAGATCGGGGATCCTCGAGAGTTCATCTTATCCTTATGTTGGACTTAGTTGGACTATACCACTAGGCAGTATTGGGTTACCTAAGCTAGCTCATCCACATTCAAACATTGGTCTACACAAATGCCAGAAGCTAATGTAATAGACATATCATCATGCGTAAGGATTTCTCCTTCCAGTTTTGTATGATGCTGAGAATTCCAGGGATTCAAGCTCCATTCCCTTCTTTTCTTCATTTCATTTGGGGTACTTGCTCATGTGTAGTGATGAGAATCACTGTTTATTTTTATTGATTTTTTTTTTGAGCAAGGGATTCATGTAGTGATGATAATCACTTATTTTTGGCTTTGATACTATTGAATCTTTGATAATCTGAATGTGTGCTTCTGGGTCTTGAATTTGTGTGTTGTTTCAGGATTTTTTCTTATTTTGATTTAAGCAAGGGATTTATGCAATGATGATAATCACTCATTTTTGGGTAGGGCAGAACTTGTCCTTTTGCCAATTCTCAACACCTTTAAACTGGTTGCACAGGGGGATAAGCAAGGAAGATCCTTTTTGCTTAAGGTAACCTAGACCACTTTTGCAGTTTTCATATTTCCCTTGTACCAACTAGGATTTTAGTGTTTCAATTAGTGATGGGATCCTGAATATCCAAGGTTTTACCACAATTAGACCTTACTCTCTACTGATCAAGGTGGCTTTCTACAAAAGCTGATAAGACCACTAGATATGGTTGAATGACTAGGAAACCTCAGTATGTTTCTTATAGCAACATGAAATGGTTGTGTTGAGAAACACAGTTACTCACATGGATGCATGGATGAAGGTGGATTTGATTATTGTGATTGAGATACAAACTGTGGCATCGTTTGTAAGAATGTGATCATAACATATGGGAATGCAATGGATATGTATGTTATAATGAAATGCAACTATGTGAATGCGGATGTAAGATGCAAAATGTTTTTTTTTTTTGTATTTTTTATTTTTGCATTGTTTTTGTATTTTGTTATTTGACCAAAGGGCTTTAAAGATGCCTTTGGAGCATTTTGTGATTTGACCAAAGGGCTTAAATATGCCTTTGGAGCTTTTATGATTTGACCAAAGGGCTTAAAGATGCCTTTGGAGCTTTTTATGATTTGACCAAAGGGCTTAAATATGCCTTTGGAGCCTTTTATTATTTGACCAAAGGGCTTAAATATGCCTTTGGAGCCTTTTATGATTTGACCAAAGGGCTTAAAGATGCCTTTGGAGCCTTTTATTTGATTTGACCAAAGGGCTTAAATATGCCTTTGGAGCCTTTTTATGATTTGACCAAAGGGCTTAAATATGCCTTTGGAGCTTTTTGATTGATTTGACCAAAGGGCTTAAAGATGCCTTTGGAGCTTTTTATGATTTGACCAAAGGGTTAAAGGCCGTTTTATTTAATGACATGTTTTTGATTTTATGAATATTTGAATGTTTTTTATTTTATATTTTTTTTATATTTTTTTATTTTTTATTTTATGAATATTTGAATGTTTTTGATTTTATGAATATTTGAATGTTTTTGATTTTATGAATATTTGAATGTTTTTTATTTTATGTGTGAAATACCTTCAAATGAATGATGTTGAGAGGTTCAAGCTCTTCAACCCCATCCAATGATGTAAGGTGATATGCTCCAGGTCCAACCCTTTCTAAAATTATGTAGGGGCCTATCCAATTTACCACAAATTTGTCTCGCAAGTGCGGTGGTAGGTTTGAGTTCTGTTGGTTTTCTTTGAGCACAAGATCCCCAACTTTGAATTCCCTCAGATGGAATTTACTATTGTATGCTCATGCAAGGTGGTTCTGATAAACATGGAGATGCTCCAAGGCATTGACTCGACATTCATCGAGAAGCGTTAGCTGATCAAGGTGGCCTTGTCATGCGGTGTCATCATCTATGAAATCTTTCAAGGCTACTCTCAAGGTTGGAATTTCCAATTCTAAGGGCATGATGGCCTCAGTGCCATATACAAGTGAAAATGGTGTTGCCCCAGTGGGCATCCGCACACTAGTCCTGTATGCCCATAATGCGAGAGGCAATTGCAAGTGCCAATCCTTATGATTATCTTTCACCATCTTCCTCAAGATGGAGACAATGGTCTTGTTTGAGGCTTCTGCTTGCCCATTTGCTTGTGGATAATATGGTGTTGAAAAACTATGTTGAATATGGTATTTGTTCATTAAAGCATGCACATTTTTGTTCTTGAAATATGGTCCATTATCCGATATTATCTTCGAAGGGACCCCAAAATGACTTATGATATTGTGGAGTATAAACTCCGCAATCCTTGGTCCAGTTGTCGATGTTAAGGGGATCACTTTGACCCATTTGGTGAAATACTCTGTGGCCGTTATGATGAATGTGTGTCAGCCTGAATATGGGGGAGAGATTTTCCCAATCAAGTCTAGTCCCCACTGCGAGAAGGGCCATGCTTCCTGGATGGGTTGCAAGGCTTGTGATGGCAAGTGCATGAGGTTTGCATGATGTTGGCACTTGACACATCTCTTGACATACTCACAACAATATTTTTCCATAGTGGGCCAATAGTAACCCATTCTCAAGATGCGCTTAATGATGGCCATGCCACTGAAGTGGCCACCACACGTACCATCATGAGCTTGCAAAATTTCCTAGGATGCTTCCTGGGGCTCAAGACAATGAAGGAGCACTCCATCATAGCCTCGTCTATAAAGGATCTCTCCTAGAAAAATGTACTTTGTCACATTCTATTTAAATGTTCATCTTTCGACATGCGACAAGCCTTGCGGTACCATTCCAAGCTTTAGGAAGTCCCACAATTGGGATAGCCAATCCTGATAAGCCACAACTTCTATGGATAAAATGACATGTTCTTCTTGTGATCCAACATTTGTGAACACATATTGGGAAACAATCCTATGATGAATGGTTGTTCCACACTCCATAGGACCTTGAGATATCAAATATTCCCAAGGGGCCATTTGCAAGAAAGCTCTAACTTTGAAGGACCAATCCTGATTTGGTTCATTCTGGATCATGTTGACTGACTCTAGGTTGTCAATAACCTCATGTTGTATTGCTGAAAATATGAGCACTTTCACATGAATGGTTGTGAAATCAATAGATGGATTTTGAGGGATTAAGGATCCCAAATATGCCATGGTGTCTACAAATATGTTTGATGTATGAGGGATTGCCTCGATGTCATACCATTCTAGTCGGGCTAGATAAGTGTCAACAAGTTCCTTATAAGATTTTAGGAGTGGGCACCTACATTGGAATAGGCCTTTGACTTGGTTTACTATGAGAAAGGAGTCACCAAAGATGTTCAATATTTTAATGCCCATTGCTACGACTATCTGAAGTCCCAAGATCAGGGCCTCATACTCTATGTTGTTGTTTGTGCAAGGGAAGTCTAGTTTGAATGATAAGGGCAATGGAGCACCCTATGGTGTGATAAATACTATCCCTACTCTGCCCCCTTGCTCACATTTTAAACCATCAAAGAACAATGCCATGTCTCTTTATTTCTCAGGTTCTTCGAGTTTTGGTGGGTCTGATAATGCGAAGACTGCATCATCAAGAAACTCTATGGTGAGAGGCTTGCTCTCCTGGAGAGGTGCCTCTACTAATTGATCTGCTATGACTTGTCCCTTGATGGAATTTTGGCTTATGAACTCTAGATCAAATTCTATCAATAGCATGATCCACTTTGTCGTACGTGTATTGTGATATGTCTTGTTCATCATGTACTGCAAAGGATTTTGTTTGGATATAACGTAGGTCATATGGCTCAACATGTAGTGTCACAAATTTTTGGTTGCAAAGACCATTGCTAAGCATAAATTTTCTATGTACACATATCCCAACTCGTAACTCACCAAGGTGCGACTAATGTAATATATGACTTGCTCTTTGTTTTACATATTATTTTGGGCTAACATGGTGCCCAAAGAAAAATCAGTAGCTGATATGTATAGCAAGAATGGTATGTCTGGCCTTGGTGGAGCCAATACTGGTGGTGTTGCCAGGTATGTTTTGATCTCTGCAAAGGCTTGTTGGCACTCTTCATCCCAATGAAATGGGACATCCTTGCATAGCAATTGGTTCATGGGTCGACACTTGTCTGATAATTGAGCGATGAACCATTTGATTGATGCTACCTTGCCTTGTAGGCTTCTCAACTCCCTAATGTTGGTAGGGGCAGCCATTTCCAATATAGCCTTTACCTTTGTAGGATCGACTTTGATGCCTCTCTTTGAAATGATGAATCCTAAGAGCTTACCAGAAGTTATGCCAAACACGCACTTCTTAGGATTCAATCTGACGTTGTGTTCTATGAGGTGATCGAAGACCTTTGTAAGGACTTGAGCATGTTCTTGTCGTAATAAATATTTGGCTAGCAAGTCATCCATGTAGTCTTCCAAGATTGTGTGCATGTAATCATGGAATATGTATGTCATGGCCCGCTGGTATGTGGCACCAACATTCTTAAGACCAAATGGCATCACTTTGTAATAGAAATTTCCCCATGGAGTAATGAAAGTAGTCTTATGTTGGTCTTCAGGTTTAATCTGGATTTGATTGTATCCAAAAAACCATCCATTAAGGAGAGCATCTCATGACCTACGGTGGCATCAACAAGAGCATCTATGTTTGGCAATGGGAATGAATCCTTTGGAGTTGCCCTATTCAAGTCTCTAAAATATATGCAAATGCGGACTCTTCCATCTGGTTTCCCTATGGGCACCATGTTTGAGACCCATTCAGGATAGTCGATGGGAACTATGAAAATCACATCCAATAGTTTTTGCAATTCATTCTTCACCATCAAAGCGATGGTTGGATGCATTTTCCTCAACTTTTGCTTGACTGGCTTCTTTAGGGGATCCAATGAGAGGTTGTGAACCACTAACTTTGGATCAATTCCTGGCATATCTTTGTAAGTCCAAGCAAAAATATTTGGCCTCTCTTTAAGGAGAGGGATTATGATGGCTTGTTCCTCTGGAGATAGAATTTCTCCGAACTTGAATTTCTTTGGTTGAGTAGGATCATCACTGATGTCCACCTCGAAAGTCACTTCTATAGCCATATGTGACCCATCCTCCAACTGGTGGGGCATGGGTATCAAGTGAATGTCATCGATGGGATTTATAGGTCCTACTGACTCAGGATCCAAACCAGCATGGAACACATCATATGCACAGCCTGCTACAAAATGGAATGGTTGTAATATCTCTTCATTAGAGAAAATATCCTCAAGCTCTATGGGTGAATCAACGTGATCCCAATCAATAGCCTTCATATCAATACACAAAGGTTTTGTGGGATCGACTAGGTTATGAAGTGGAGTGGTCAAATCAATGGAGATTGTATTGATGGATGGAATGAAATCTCTAGGACCACATGGGTGGAATCTTGTCTCAGAGGTTTCCCTTCCATACTCATGATGAGGCTCTGGAGGAAAAGGAATCTTTAGATCTGACCTATGAGTAGGCCGGATAATAGGATCATTGGGCTCTAACCACTCTCTAAATGTAGGCAGAAGGGGGATTGACCATCTGGTGAATGGTAGCTAAGTCAATAGGTCTCCCTAAAAACTACAAATGAGGGTCTATGGCATGAAGTGCCACCTCTCTCTCTACTAGTATGTCAACTTGCTACAAGTGGTGAGGCCCGAGATAAGCCATCTCAGTCTCATCCTCAAAGTCATCATCACTTATCCAGAAACCATTAGCATTGGTATGTGGCCCTAAGACAAAAGGCTCATGTCTTGGCCCTAAGTAGGCCATCTCTATCTCATATTCATATTCTTCATCACTTATGAAGAAGCCATTTGCATTAGTCTCTTGCCCCAAGCTTTGGGGCCAATACCTTGATCCTAGATAGGCTCTCTCTATTGAGTCCTCTGACTCATAGCCACTCTCATCCGATATGTATCCACTCTCATTGTGGATGGACCAAGTAAAGCTTTGTAAATAGTGAGGCCCATGATAGGCCAAGCCCTCTTGTGCTTCATCATCACTTGCCACATATCTATTTTCTTCTTGCTCTTCATCCCATGAGTTGTATCCTATTGGGATGGCATCAATTATGAGTCTTGGATGATAAATTTTGGGTGGTGGTATGTTCACCATGACCACTTACCTATTGCTCATAAGTCTTGAACTTAGTGGGTGATAAGGAATAAAATCGATGTCTTCTCCTAACCCCAAGCTCAATCTATCCAAGGCTACTGCTAGAGAGTCATCTCGACCTCTGATGTGATAGCCTAACCCAAACCTGTCAGTGGGAAGTTGGTATTGTGGCTCGAATGGCCGCCTTCACCCTTGCTCATATATACCAAGACCGTAACCATGCCAATGGCAACATTCAAAGTAGCTTAGAGAAAACTCTAGATTAGAGAGGTAATAAACATTAAAAGTGAATAATTCATCATTGTCCTCTTCTTCTTCAGTAGACTTATGGGCGCAATCTAGTCCAACATAGACAAAGTTTATCTAGTTGGGAGGGATTCCAAGTGGAACCACTATCCCCACTAGTGGTCTTAAGTCTTTTGGTCATCCCATGTCTTGTGTAGACTCTATGATGGGCATGAATGTTATGTTCTACACAAGGTATTCTCCTATCCTTGTACTTGCCAAGTGTATAGTCGCATGTGAGGTGGATGACCCCACGGATGACACTGGCGAAGCGGGGTGGTAGTCATCATCTTCGACTTGATCTTGGAGATCTTCTTCTTCCATGGGACTTGGACCTTTCTCAATGGCTATGGTTAGCGCTTCCTTGAGCTTCCTTTCCTCCCCCATGGGTGCTTTTAGCTTTTGATTGTCTTTTGGCTTAGACATTGATGGTTTCTTAGAAGCATTAGTCATGTTGGGTGCTAAATGAGGTGTTGATGTAGATGGGTCTTTTTGCACCCCTTTGTCTTTGTCATTTAGTTGCATAGCTAGAGATGAAGGTCCAACGTACAAGTGGGTAGAGGGAATCACAAATTCTCCTAGACAATCCACCTGATGGACATATTTGAATGGCTCCTCATCAGCCAACACCATGTAGACTTTGTTATCATGCACATACTTAACACATTGATGTAAGATCGAAGGAACACACTTCATGTCCCTTATCCAAGGTCGCCCTAAGAGGATGTTGTATTGCATGGCCCCTTCCAAGACATGACACATCACGGGGATGGTCTTATGCCCCACCTTGATAGGTAAGACTATCATTCCCATAGTATTGCATAAGGCATCATTGAAAGCCCTCAATGTGTAGGCTCTCGGAATGATATGAGACTTGGGGATCTTAAGGTGCTCTATTGTTGTTGTTGTGATGATGTTGATTGATGAACCTGTATCGATCAAGACTCTCTTAAAAGGTAGATCATTGACTGATGCCACAATGTGCAGTGGAGGGTCTGGTAAGGCAGTGGGCACTGTCTTAATCTCGTAATCATAGAATCAGATTATAGGTTCTTGGCATTCTTGTACTTGTCCCACAAAATGGGTGAATGCATTTGGATCTTGTGGTTGGAGCTCAATCGTCCTTAAAATCTCCATCAAGGTCTCCCTATGCTTTGGGGACTATTGTATGAGCTCATAGATGGATAGCTTAGCTAGAGTCATTTGTAAGTTTTGCTCAAGTCTACTCCGAATAGTCACCACAAGTTAGGTTGGTGGACCTGGAAGGTTGTTTTATCCCTGCCTCTACCTAGGTGCAGTTGGGACATTAATGGGAGTTATAGGAGGTTGTGGTTGACCATACCGTCTACTCCTAGTTGCTATATTGATAATTTTGACCATCCCAACACACCCGTGGGTAGGTATATCCACTCGGACCTGATTGACTTGGGCCCCTTGCCCTCTAGGGGCCTCATGATTTGGTAGTGGGTTTTTGTAAATGCCCATATCTCTATTATAAGGAGCTAATGGGTTGTCAACTTTGAGCTCTCCCACCTCAATCATGTTTTGCACTTGGTGCTTAAAACCAATGCAAACCTCAATGTTATGCCCTGGTATCCTATGATAAGGGAAAAATTGATCTTCCCTATATCCTTTTGGCTTAGGATGGTTGGGATCTATAAGAGGTATATCAAGGAATCTGATCTTTCCCACCTCGCTCAATTGGTTGAAGATTGATTGCATTGATTCTGTCAATGGTGTAAAATAGCGAGGGGGTTTGCGTTCTCTATTTCTCCCCTGATTATTCTTTTGATCATAATTGGCTGGTGGAGGATGTGCTTGATAATTTTGGGGTTGTTGTGCAGCCCCATCCTTAGGTGCAACCAATACCACTTGATTAACTGGGGCAGGGTTTGCCTGCTTCTACTTATTTTTGCCATTTTTGTCATTTTTGTTCCACTCCTTCTTGGTTCAGAGTTTTATGGTTCCCTCATCTACTTTTATGTCCTCAATGAGTTTGGCTTGTGCCAAAGCTTCCTCAAATGAGGGGTATTGTTGTAGTTGTAGCAAGAGGGAAATGTGTTTGGAACAACTCTTGGTGAACATCCGGATGATCTCTTCTATGGGAACGAAGAATGATAATTTTGCCATGACTTTTCTCCATCTATTCCCATAGTCCATTACTGGCTCATCATCATAATGTCTCAAATTGGCCAGGTCCGAAAGGTTCACTTTTCTCTTAGCACCAAAAGAGAAATGCTTCAGGAAAGCATTCACTAGTTGTTCAAAGTTGGATATGCTATGCTTGGGCAATTGGTTGAACCATTGGGTGGTCGCGCCCAAAAATGTCATGATGAATATCCTTAGCATAAGAGCATCATTGTCTTCGAGATGAAAACATGCATTGATAAAGTTGGTAACATGCTCTTGTGCATCCTCTTCACCCTTAAACTTCTCTAGCCTAGGCATCTCAAAGTGCTTAGGATAGGCAGGGCTAGGAACTGATGGGCACAATGGTTGGTTGTGTATTTTGCTCAATGTTGGTTGGTTCCCAGCCATCTCTTGTTTCTCAAAGGACTTCATATTTTTAGCAAGTGCTTGGAATGCCTTTGAGGTGAGGAGTTCCTCTTCTTGTAGGCCCCCTCATGGTGGCAATGGAGGTAGCCCTCTATCCACTTGATTTGCTCTATTTTCATCCCTCCTACGAGGGGATTCAGGATGTGTCTGATCCTGATCTATTAGGTTTACCCTTTCCCCACCAGTTGGATTTCGCTCATGATTTGGTGGGTGGTTTTGTTGTGGGTTTCCTTCTTGCCTAGTGTGCCCCTCTCTTGGTGAGTCAACGCATTTCTCTCTTTGATGATCATTACCATTTGCTTGTTGGTTGTCATGAGCTAGCTGCTCAGCTTGCTCCCTTAACCATTGCTCATGTTGGTGTAACAACCATTCTCTTTGTTTATCATGTTCGAGAGCTTCTACAAGCTCTCACTCTTTGTGCAAGGTATTCTCTAACCATCGCATGTGGTTAATTTGCATTGTCATAGAAGACTCATGCTTGTCTGATCCTATTCTTGTGGTCTTGACTCGTAGATTCCTCGAAGAGGTTTCCATTATGTCTTTGCTCTTGCTAGCTAGTGTAACTTGTTTAGTGTATTGTTGAGTGTCTCTATGATCTGAATTTGTATGCTTACTATGGGATCACCCTGAGGCACCCCCAGTATGAGAAGTGGGCTTAGAAGTCATGGTTCATGAGCTTCTAGATGTAAAATTTTTTATAGCTATGGTTTTGGGAGGTGGCCTCAAATAAATCTGATCCAACTCATCTAACTATCTTGTTTTCCATGGCTGATCCTGTGGGGTGCCATTTATCCCAATGAGGTCATAGTCTATTGGAATCCTTCCTCTTGTGTGAAGGATATCATCTGTTTGATGTCTATGACTGGATGTATCTCTAGTTTCCTGCCCCTCAGTGGGCTGATCTATTCTAAGTGTTTCATGTGAATGTTGGGATGTTGTAACCCCTGTATGTCCTTTTGATGATGAAGGCTTTGTGGTCACCTTATTTCTCCAAGAAGATGGAGGTATGGAATCCTCATCATCCCTATGTGAAGAATGGGTTTTAGACCCTCTCTTATGTCCATGTGGGGAGGAAGCTCTTGAGGCCTCCTCATGTCTTTGAGAGGTTTCTGTGTGTTTAGAGGAGGCCTTTGAGGTCTCCTCATGCCTCCTTGATGAGGATGGTCATGAAGCCTCTTTGTCCTTATGTGATGTAGTTCTATGATGTTGCTCCCTATTTGGGGTTTCTTGAGGAGATCCCCCAAGGGTTGAGTTATCACCCCTTAGACTCGTAGAACTGCATCTCACGGTCTTACGAGTAGGTCTTTCAATGTTACTACGACTTTGCCTAAGGGTGTGAGTTGCTTTAGATTCCCCTTTGGTATCAGATCGAGGGTGTTTACTTCTTGTTTTGACCATTTTGTTTTAGGACTTTAGTTTTTGTGTTGCACTTAAATATAACCAAACAATATCAAGCAAATGTTTATCTTGATTATCAATTTAAGTGTGCCCTAAACTATTTGTTGTATTTTGATGATTTGTTGTTTCTTTGATTTCTTGTTTTGCTTTGGATTGAGAATGAGGAGACTCATCCATAGTGATAATCAAGCACACTCATGCCAAACATGATTTCTCAAAAGAGACTAGGGTACACCACTTAAATCCCAGTGGGGGGTTCGCCTAGCTCTTCCACTCTGAACCAATGATTCCAATAGTGGGAGATAGTTTGAACACAAATAACTTAGTACCACTATAAGCAAGTTCCTCAATCCATTTCTAGGAAGCTCTAGGGGGAAAACCGATGGAAGGAGATGAATGCCAATGTCATCGGACTGAATTGAGGGTTGGTGATGAAATCCAACTCCCCAATGTTTAAATGATGTGTGTGTGTGGTGTTCATTTTAAGTTTGCATGAATAAGAATGCATCATACAACAACAATGACTCTTTCCTATATGCCTAATGCAAAATACATTTCAATTTTAGAAAGGTGCATAGCTACTATGAGATTAATGAATGCACTCTATTAGGTGCAAGTATGGCCTTTAGAAAGGCCCCAAAGCAAGAAAACAACACACAGTGCCTAGCACATTGGATTCTAGGGTGAACTTTATAGACATAAGCCATTGTTCCTAGCAACGCCTAGTGAAAAATCTAAAAGGAAACCTAAGATGTGCAAGATGCAAGTTCATTCTTCTTTCATTCTTTCAGTTTTCCAAATTGAAATATGTCTTAATTATCACTATTTTTAAGAAAATAGAACAGATAAAAACCATAAAGTGTCAAAAAAGTTGTACCAACCTTTAATCCAGCTCAGAGAATCAATGTTTTGACCTCTATTACACTCCAGTTCTAGTCGTTGTCGACCAGAGCGACTGATTTTTGGTCATTGTAGAATAGAGTGGCTGACTCCTGGCCATTGTAGACCAGAGTGGTTGACTTCTAGCCACTATAGATCAGAGTGGCTAAACCTACACACAAAACCAAGTTAGTATTCAGGCCAAGAATGAAAAATTAATGGAAGTCCCATCGTGATCGCCATCTGTAGCGACCTCGGGGAAGCGGTGTGCCGGCCTCGCTGACCTTTCCTACTTGTGATTTAATTGAATCTATTAATGTTTTAAGCATGCATCTTAAATGAAAGGTGTAAAAGAAGACACAACCATAATGCAAAGAAATAAATGAATGAATGCTCTTGTATTGATATTTCCAAGGTCCGGTTACATATAAATCCCTCTAAGGGATACCCTTCATTTGATACATGATTTTACACAAGGAGGGCAGCAGATGTATAAAATATCCCCCTCGCATAGGGGTGGCATGCTTATAAAGGCTTCCTGATGACACACATGAAAATGTATGAGGGCTTACAGATGCCTCCTTCTCCAGGTCTATTTCCCAGAGGGATCCTCTTGCTTCGTATGTTGTAGATGCACCTGTGGCCCTGTAAGCAATGAAACAACAACACACGCTTAGATGTCCGAGATTGCCTCCCTAGATGAGGTTGTTAGCAATGAATGAGCTCAATAAATGCAAATGAAACTAGTACTATGAAAGTGAATAACTAAAATAAATCTTATGCTAATGAAATGAAATTGAGAAAGTAGAATAAAGAAACTAACACCTAAAACCCTAGACTAGGTTGTGGGCCATTGTCCAAGACAGCGGCCGCTAAGGTGAAATCTCTCTCTATTGATCCAATGGCTATGGGCTCAAGTATGCTACTTAATGTTAAAATTATTACCTTATGTGTTCATATTTTCCCTCCAATCCGATAGGGCTCCGCTACAAGAATCGATCTCCAAGGGAAGCTCTCCAAGTCTCTAGAAGCTCTCCTCAATGATCCAACCTGTTCAAAGTTTCGATGTATGATGTTCCCTCTCTCTCTATTATTGAAAGAAGGTCTCAAAAAGTCCCTTAATTGATCAAATAAGGGTCCCCTAGTGCTTTTAGGTTTGCTCCTTATAAAGTGTGAAACCCTAGGTCTATGTTCAAAACCCTAGGATTGAATTCCTCATGCGTAGTGAATGTTAGCATGAGAAGATTTTGTCTTTTCTATGTTTAAAGACCAGTTAACTGAAGTCTAAATTCAGACTCAAGTCTTCCATGTGAACTGGTCATGAAGGGGAATGCAAAGTTACTCCCGCTCACCTTTATTGCATGCAGACTACCACTTCCACCCCTGATTAGGCATGTTTGTCGACAAAATGCTTTTTATGGCTTAGCCACTGTCATCTACAGTGACTAAGATTTGGTCATTGTCGTCTACAATGGCTAAGGTCTGGCCACTCTGAGCTTGAGTGGCCAAGGTCCAACCACTCTGGTTTATAGTGGCTAAGCTTGAATGGGCCTAGAATGCCCCATATGAGTGGTGAGGACCACTTTTGATACTTGGAAAGTCCAAGGTTTAGTCACATGGCCTATGAATGTGCCTATGTAAGTAGTTCTCCTAAACATGACATGTTTTAGGTGTCTACAAGAAGATATCTTAAAAATCAATATTGGAACATAAATTAATCCTCGCATGGTAAAAAATGGAGCTACCTTGATTAAATATGAACAAATTAAATACACAAAACTTCGTGAGGAATACCCTGATATCTTTGCATGGACTTATGCAGATATGCCTAGATTAGATCCTTCGGTTATAATGAACCACTTAGTGTTGTGTTCTGAAGCTAAACCTGTAAAATAAAACCTTAGGAAAATGCATCCTAAAGTAGCCTTGCTAGTTAAAGATGAGTTGCAAAATTTGTTAGATGTTGATTTCATTCAGGCCATAGATTACTCTGATTGAATATCAAATGTTATCCCAATAACCAAATAAGAGGCTACTAAAATCAGAGTATGTATTGATTTTAGGGACATCAATGCTGCATGTCCCAAAGATGATATTCCCCTTCCTAATATGGATCAAATCATTGATTTCACAATAGGAAGTGGGATTTTATCCATTATGGATGGATTCTCTAGATATAACCAAATACATATAGCACAAAAATACCAACCCAAAACTACTTTCATTACACCTTGGGGACTTTCTATTGGAAAGTAATGCCTTTCGGTCTAAAGAATATCAAATAAAATTATCAATGAGCTATGACCTACGTGTCCCATGATATGATGTATGGTATCTTACATGATTATGTAGATGAAATCATAGCTCAATCTATTAAGGAAGAGGATCATATTCCTGACTTGCAATGAGTCTTTATACAAAGTCTGCTTAAACCTGGAGAAATGTGTGTTTGGAGTAAAACCAAAAAAATTATTGGTATTTATTGTGTCTATGCGAGGAATAGAGATAGATACTATCAAAATCAAGTCAATCATCGATATGCCACCACAAAAAATCTCAAGAGAACTCAGAAGTTTACAAGGTAAGCTCTAATATATTCATCATTTCATTGATAAATTGGTGGATAAATGTCAACCCTTTCCTAAGTTACTTTAGAAAGATACTTTTTTTCAAATGGGATAAAGAATGCCAAGAAGACTATGAAGCTCTTAAGATATATCTGCCTCAAAACTTGTGTTAGTAGCAATGCTAGTGCAACATCACGAGGATAAGAAAGAAAGAGCTATTTATTACATAAACAGAACCTTGATAAGTTATGAAACTCATTATACTCCTTTATAAAAACTTTTCTTAGTTGTGTTTTCTACACAAAAACTGTGCCATTATATGCTTAGTCAAAAAACTTTTGCTATAGAAAAATTTGATCCATTAAGATACTTGATGAGTAAACCTTATCTATGAGGGTGCGTAACATAATAGGTTATGGCTCTAAGTAATTTTGATCTAACATTTATTAGCCAAAAATCCATTAAAGGGCAAGTCAAAGCTGATCAACTCATCGCTGCTTCGCTTGAATCTACTCATCCTTTAACAATAGAGTTTCAAAATGAATGGCTTAACCTAGAAGGTGAAATTTTAGACTCTTGGTCTCTATTTTTTGGTGGAGCCCATTACATGAGTGGCACGAGTGTAGACATTATATTAGTGTCTCCACAAAAATAACTTATCCCATTATATTTTAAACTTCAATTTGCCTATATGAATAATACAACAGAATATGAAGCCTTGATCCTTGGGTTACGAGCAGATTTATCCTTGAATATTAAAATTTTATCAGTTTTTGGAGACTCACAACTCATGGTAAATCAAATAAATAACATTTATCAAACCCGATATGAGAAACTCTACCCTTATAAATAGTATGTTTTGAAACTTATATCTTTACATGAGAAAGTTACTATCAAAGCTATCCCTCATACTAGTAATCATTCTATGGATGCTATGGCAACAACTACTTCTCTTATTCCTTTAGAGTTGTATGATGATCATGCTACTATCATCATTCACCAACTTCAAGAACCCACATCATTATAATATTGCCTAGCACCCTTAGATGTTTTCACAATTGAAGAAACATCCTCAGGATTATGGTATGGAGATATCTTCAATTTTCTCTAAAATGGGTCATACCCAAATGGCTTAGATAGAAATCAATGTAGACTATTATGTAAAAGAGCTATTCATTTCATAATCATTAAAAATAATTTGTATAAATGATATATAAAGGCATCATCATAAGATGTCTTAACCTAGAAGAATCTAAGAAGGACACTAAGTTAAGTGCATGATGGATCTTGCGAAGGTAATTTTAGTGGTGGAGCCATAACTAAAAAGCTCCTACGAATGGGCTATTTTTGGCCCTCCATGGAAAAATATACCAATGACTATGTGCATCGATGTGAAAAATATCAACAACATACAAATTTAGTCCATGATCTGACCCAAGAGCTTCAGGCTATTTCTTACCCTTGGCCTTTTTCAAAATGGGACTTAGACATTATAGGAAATATTAATCCAATTTCATCATATGGTCATAAATTCATCATAACATCAACATATTATTTTACAAAATAGATAGAAGCCATGCCTTTGGATTATTGCATGGGAACCCAAGTCTCTAAATATATTTTCAATCAAATCATCTATAGATTTGGGATTCCATCCACACTTGTTTCTGATAATGGAACTTGCTTCAAAAATAAAGATATACAAAAACTTTGTGCTACGTATAAAATCCAACATAGATGGTCTACTCCTTAATATCCACAAGAAAATGGTCAAGCTGAAGCATCCAATAAAAATTTAATTAAAATACTAAAAATATTGGTTAATAAATTAGGATGAGATTGTCATACTCAATTATATCATGCTTTATGGGCTTATTGAACTAGTGTTCGAACCCCTACTAGTGCTTCTCCTTTTGTCTTGGTATATGGAACTGAAGTTGTATTTACTTTTGAGCTTGAAGTCCCTTCTTTATTTTACTTCAATATGCTGAAGTAGGAGATGAATATTGTGTTGGATGACTAAGCCAATTGGAATTACTAGATGAAAATGCATAAATTCTTTAGAGCACCTTCGCTCCTACCAATATAAACTCAAAAGATCATACTCTAAGAAAGTTCATAATCAATCCTTTGAGGTTGGTGATTTAGTTCTTAAATAAAATCAGAAAATTATAAATGTTCAAACCGATCTTAAAGGAAAATTTCAACCAAATTGGCTAGGTCCAATTATCATCACTACAAAATTTGGATCAGGTTCGTATCATTTGGCTACCTTATATGGAAAGTACCTTAAGGAACCAATGAAAATTATGCATATTAAAATATACTATGCATAAAATCATAAAGTCTCACCATTGCACATAGTTGTAAATACCTTGTACATACATCTCTTACATATACTTCAATCATATTATTTAAATCATCTCTCACTTAGTTGCATTTATCTATGAATTTATCAAAATAAAATTATGGTCTAATTGCATATGGCATATGGTCACATCTAGTTATTATTCTACTTATATTAGACCTATGTTGTCAAAATTCATAAGCAATTTTGGTTTACTTTGGAAGAATTCAAAAATTATCTTGAACCACTCACAACACATATACTTTAATAAAACCTTGATTCTCAATATTGATTATAAATATCTCTTGAAACAAAATCACTATTGCTCATTAAGAAAATTTTGAGCTTTGGGAATTGATATTACCACTTTTTGAACCAAATTACACTTACACATCTAAAATGATTTTGCACAAGGGCATATGATGCTATATAGTAGACCTAGCTCCTTAAGTGAAAGGTTTCCCTTGCTATCCTATTATGTGCATGGTCTAGAATGCTGAGAATTGGCAAAATGACAAGCTCGTCCCTACCTGAATAAAATCCCTTGCTCTTTGTCTAATCTGAGCAAGTATCCCTAAAAAAAATTGATGATTTTACTAAAAAGAAATAAAATCCCTTTGTTTAGAAAAAAAATGAACAAGAATATCTAATCAAATAAATAAAAAGAAAATAAGGGGGTAATGAGCTTGAATCGTTGGAATTCCTCAATTATTTAAATAATATGGGGTGATACCTATTACAAAAATGGGTTGAATGAATCCTACTTGGCAATAGGGTAGTGTTGGCATTTTTGCCACATTGTTTTTGTTGTTACTGATCATGTAAAAGAATGCATAAGTTGTAGAGATATTAACTCCTCTGTTTGTCCCTCCAAGCACTTTGAAAGGAAAAATGTAAAAATCTCTACATTTTTTGTGTTAGAGCAAAGTAACTGAAACATGTCGCGATATCACGACCTGTTGCAGTTTCGCAACGTCAAATGCAGAAATCACCTAAGTATAAAAAGAGTCACGATATCGTGACATGTCGCATTTTCGTGACCTGTCATATTTTCACGGTTCAAAACAGTCAACAGAAGCAAGGAAGTCAAACTGTCACGATATCACATGTTGGAGTTTCGTGACTTGTTGCGATGAGAAAGTGAAAAATGAAAAACTGTCACGATATCGCGACATGTCACATTTTTGTGACTTGCGATGGCCACAGAGCAGAGTGATAGAAAATGTCGTGATATCACGACATAAAGCAGCAAAGGGAGTGCCAATGAAAAATGTTGCGATATCACGACAGAAAAATAGGAAAGGAGCAGATGGTACGGAATGGCGTGATATCACGACATGTCGCATTATCGTGGAAGGGCTAAAAGATAAACATAAGGCAGAGAAAGATGTGATATCGTGACATTTTTGAGGATGAATTCAAGTAGGAGGAACTTGTCATGATATCACGACAAGAAGTGGCAACGACGAAGAAGGAAAGAAACTATCGTGATTTCGCGACATGTCATGATTTTGCGGGGCAAAAGTGCAAAGTACAAGAAGACAAAAAATATCGCAATTTCGTGACATGTTGAAGATGAAAAGACAAAATAGAGAAAACGTCGTGATATCGTGACATGTCGTATTTTCACGACCTATCACGTTTTTGCGGGTATACAGCAGCAAGGATAGCGCCAAGAGGAAGATGTCGCGATTTCGTGACATGTTTCATTTTCGTGATAAGGAGTAGCGAAGAAGCCAAGAAAGAGGAGAATGTCACAATTTTGTGACATGTCATGGAGATGAAACTGAATGAAGAAAATATGTCGCGATATCATGACATGTCACATTTTTGTGACCTGTCGCATTTTTGTGAGTGAAAGGAGAATAAGCTAAGGCAAGAGAAAAACATCACGATTTTGCAACATGTTGTGATTTCATGACTTGTCACATTTTCGTGACTTAGAGGAAGCGATGAGCCAAAAGAGAAGAAGATTTCACGATATCACGACATGTCATGTTTTCACGATGAAAGATGAAGACAAGGGAAAAGCAAGAAAAGATGTCGCAATTTCGTGACATGTCACATTTTCACGACTGGTGGTGGAAGAGAAAGCAGTAAGGTAAAAGTGTCGTGATTTCACGACATGTCTCATTTTCGTGACAAAAGCAACAATAAAGGCCCGATACAGTTATGTTCGCATTTTTACTTCAAAATTGCATAGGAGAACATGAGGAGAAGATAAGGATCAAATAAAACCTCTCCAATTGATTTTGAGATCATGGTCAAAGAAGCTTCAAGATTAAATGTTGTTGATTACCGATGTGCGCAAGATAGAAGAACATGAGGCAGTTTTCGATGCCACCAAAATTAAAGATGCCTCCAATATTAAAAGCTCTTGTTCATGATCTCCTAATGCTTCAAGCATACTCTGAGAATGATCATTCAATGGAGAAATCTGGTCCCTTGTTTCCATTTGATTTTCCATTTTGATCCATAAAAGCAGGAATGTGATTTCTTCAAGGCAGATTAAGGGAGATGGTTTTCTCTTTTCGAGTGCATTTTTGTGGACCTCTTCTTCGAAATCTGTTTGATGTTTTAAATGTTGTGATGCAAAAGAGAGAGGGAAGACCTCTATAAATATTCATGTATATCTAAAGGAAAAAATGTTAGAAATTTTTGCAAGGAGACTCTCTAAGTTCTCTACATCAATAGAAGAGACTCGGCTTCTAAAATTTGCAAGCATTCTTATGTGTGTGATGTCCTTTTGCTTTTAAAGTCATTTTTGTTTATGCTCATGCTCTTGTTGTTAGGCTTTGAATTTTGCATTCTGAATTCGAACATTGCTGGTTAGTGAGTAGATTTTGAAATGCGATCTGGAGGTTATCTCTACAAAGGTGTGAGTTCAATTTTGTTGCTTTCCCTTTATTAGATGATGTTATAAAACTTGGTGGAATTCTTGCTGTTAGTCTGCCCCAAATTATACACTTCGGCCTTCGGCCATATTTATATCTCTTTCTGTTATTTCCCTTTCTTTTTGCATTTTCCCATTTCTTTCCTGTATCCTTATCCTGAAACCAGTTTAGACTATTTTGGGAGCCAGCCCTCTTTGGATATTATCCCGAGATACTTCTCTTTCTCTCGGTCTATCCATGTTGGTTGAGTCTAGGGCACACAAGTGATTAAATCTTGCACTTAGGCAGATTTGTGACTAACAGGTAGTCTTACGCGTGGTGACATATATGCCATATTAGTGACCTTCTTTTGTATAGACCAATGCAAGCTTTTGGGTCAGCTAGATTTTGGTAGCTTGTATTACATAGTAGTTAAGTCTAACTGAATGCATGCAATCATGGTAAATGAATCCATCATTTGCACACACATTAGTTATTAAATATGGTTTATATCACTACCTTACTCAAAATTAGTAAATGAACTACATAAACACAAACATTTGATCCTTGAGATATTTTGTATCATAATTAAGGTCAGGATGGAAAATGAATACACAAATCATGCATTGGTTCTTGATAAATTTGATTATCCTAGATATGACCAAAATTCTCCTTGAAGTTTGCTTAGCAGAAGTCACCATTTTATCATGGATTTTTATGACTATTAGCATATGAAATTGGTCTTAAAAAACAATTAATATTGCATTTTCATACCTATCACTTAGCATAAATGTTTCCATTTTACTATATTGCATGATTGCTTATCATTTACAAAAACTTTTATTTGATCATACATAATCATTTTCTCATGTAGTTGCATATAGACTTCGCGATGATGACATGAGATAACCCTAGTAAAATATCTCTATTTACTTCATACTAGGAATATTATGCCTAGCGCAAGTATTTTATTCAAATTTTCATGCTTAATCACTTTTTATTGCACTATACTTCTCTTAAGATTAAATCAAAATTAATCTTAAAAATTACACACTACTCATTATCAACTCTACCACTTTCAATCAACAAATCTCAAACTACTTTTTGGAATCATAATCCTTCGATGTTAGCAATACAACAAAACCTCATACAGGATCCGCTTCATGACCAAAGTGAGGGGCAACCTCCATAAACAGTCATACACAAGCACACATCCTTGAGGCCTATTGCTGACTGATCAAAATCGTAAGGGTATATTTCCCAAACTCTCTCTTCAACAAAACATCCAATCACACTACATTACAAAATATCAATTTCATTAAATCACACTTTACTTTTACCATATCCTGATTAAGCATGATGAAAGAAAATTTAATAATCAAACATGACTGAAAGCATGATTATGTAGATCATCAACAAAAAATCATATTTCGCATTACGCATACACATAAACACTGAAATACTAAAAAGAGAGCAACAATAATAATATATATCTGATAAAAAATACATAGGGTACAAAACGTCGACTAGTATACCACAATCATAAAATAGGCATACTCAATCACTAGGGGGTATACCACAAAATATAGCCTAGTATATCATCCCCTAGAACCCCTAGAACTCTAGGTATCATCACCTAGATGTAGTTTGGGCTCCTGAAATTGAAGATCCATAGATGTTGACCTCAAACCTGATCTAGAGTGGCTTGATGCTGCTAACTCTAAGGGTAGTGGAACCCTTTGACCCTCGAGCATAGCCTAAAAGTACAACATCTGATAAAATGTCATTCATTGAGAGGCTAACATAGCCTCTACCTATACTACCATCAATGCATCCTAAAGTGCACTGCTCCCTAAATATTGGCCTGAATCCACACTCCTCGACTGGCATGATTGAGACTGGGTTTGACGAGACAATCCATGTCCCTGCCTCTGAGCCAACTGGTCTTGTGCTTGACTCAATAGATTTTGTTGTATAAGTGGTATGGTATGTACAGTCCCTAAGCAAAGTGCATGCTGGTATCTCACATGTCTTCTAAACCCTATTGTAGGTGTCAACCACTATGATGACACACCAGTAAGCCTACAACTATCCTTGCCAATATGTGTGTCAACTGAGACACTCCCTCTATTACGGTAAGTCTATTCATGCTCACCTCGCTCTATCCAATGGGGAATGATAGGTTTCCAATTAGTCATCATATAGTTTGAGTCTAGGATAGGGATTGGTAAAAAAATGGCCCCTGATTAGTACCCTAAGGATCCTCCATATATCCTCTATGGTAGGGGCCATCTCCCCTATAGGTAGCCAAAATATCGATGATCTCGGATACCACCGCTCTACCAAATTTGTAAGCAGATTGTAATCTACCTCTATACGTGGCATCTCAACCACATGGTTTAGGCCCACTACCTTTATAATATCCTTTTCATATGCACTCAAGTCTCATATGTGATCATCAAATCTAGTATACCGCCACTCATGGTTCTTAAGTATCCCTTGCTACAAAACAAAAAATAAAAAATAAAATCAAATTAGTTATTAATTAGAAAAAACACCATTAGAACATAAAATAATGAAGCACACATTATAAAATTAGTCCTAATTGATAAATTTGAACTTAAAGTATAAATTCAAACTTTTTGAAAATGAATTTGGACATTCGAATTTGTAAATTTAGACTTTTTTGCAAACAAATTTGGAAGTATCAATTCATCAAAAAAATGCTCAAAGTTGTGAATTTGGATACCTTTTCCAATAAATTTGGACGTCTGAATTTGTCTAAATGGTCTGAATTCATCACTTGCAGTCGTGCAATAGTAGGTTGCATCTAAAATCTAAAAAATTCTAAAAATAAACCAAAAATTCCAACTTAGAAGTGATGAGATCACTTATCCGCATACTCCCGCTAGTTCTGTTGTTCCTTGCTCGAACTTTTTTCACTTAATGTACAATAGTGGTCATATGTTTGTTTTTCTCTAAAGCTTAGATTTCTAGAAAGTGAAGGTAAAAATGAATTAGGGTTTTACCCTAATTTCTATTTTATATCCCCTTTTTACCCCTTTTTGCTTCAAATTTCGAGTTTTGCAATAAATTTCAATTTTTTTACAAAACTCGAAGGAGGTACCCTAGATAATAAACATAAAAAGAAAAATTGAATAAATTTTGGCTTTTCAAAGCATAATATCCATTTTCACTACATATTTATTTAATGCATTTATTTTTTATAAATGCACCAAAGAGGGGGCAAAATGTAGCCACGAAATTTTGACACCCTTCAAAATTTTCACTTTCTAGTAAAATTTAACCTAAAATACCCATGCCTCGATTTTTGTGTCAAGAAAATAGAAATTGATTTAATTTCCTTTTTTTTTGGAAATTCAAGTAAACCTGACGAAATCAGACTTTTTCGATAATTTTAGATGTTCGATTTCATCCAAATACCACGTGCACCTAATTTAGGCGCTCTATTGGGATTTTGACTCTAATTTAGGCCAACCTAGATTCCCAACAAATTTAGAAGATCTGAATTTGTCCAAATCAATAATAATCCCAATTTGGCCTAACTACTTGGCCTATTTTCACCTCCCTCCCTGGTTCCTCAATCTACATCAGGCATTTAAACCCCCAAACCCCCCTAAACAAATAAATGGTGATAATTTGTAGGAAATCTTGGTTGAAGAAGGAGATTTCAGATTTTTTTTTGTAGGTTACAATGGAGATTTTGACCTTCATATCACCATTCTTAGAGCTCTCAGACATGGTGATGCCTACTATAAGTTTAGATTTTTTTATGCTTAATATCAATTTGATTTTTGCATTGCTTTTCAAAAATTTGGGACATTTGAATTTGTCATAAAAGCCCGATTTCTGACCATTGCTTTTGTAGAACTAGTCGTTGGATATTTTTGGGACATCCAAAATCATACATAAAGTTTGAAAACATACATAAAGTCTGAAATCATACCAATTAATGTTGGGGGAAAAATTTTGATTGTAGATTTATCAATTTGAGTCCTAGTTGTATTGTGTCCTTTTACTTGCTTTAATTACTCCATTGTATTTCATTATTTTACTATGTTTACTGCATTTAATCTTATAAGTTTTGCATTAGATCCATAGATCCTTTATTTTTCATATGATTTGCTGAAAGAATTGAGGGAATTTGACTATCACAAATCACAATCTATTGTGACCTAAGCAGATCCCTTATCCCTAATTTCAAATTTTAGTATTGCATTGTGAAATTACAGGTTTCTAATATATTCAATTGATCCAAATTTTTTTGATGAATTCGGACATACATTCAAATTCATCCTGTAAGCACCTGAATTAATCTAGAAGTAAACATCTAGAATAGGCAAGGATATAAACTTGTTTCTTGTACTTTAGATCTGTATTTTTATGTTTTATCGGCATCTACATTAAACAAGGAAAATAGAAAACACCAAAACATAGACTTTATTGCATTTTATTCTATATACTAGTCAAAACACAAAAAAAATAGAGACAACATGTTGGCATAGACTTCCATATTTTCCTTTCCATAAAATCTTCGCATCTTAGTTAAAATTTATCATGCTTTTTAGCTAGATTTGTATACTTTTTTTTCATCTAAAATTGAAGTGCATATAGTTAGATTAGCTGCATTTGGCTAAACCCTAGGTGTGTGTAACTCAAAAGGAATACATCAAACACCCACCCTACCTAGGCATGGAAACCACCATAGAAAGTGTTTCTTGGTGAACCCTCACCCCATTCATCAAAAAACACCAAGGAAAGTGCAACACAAGCACTTCTCATCTAAGGTGCAGATCCATTATTTTCCCTCCCCCTTTCAGGCATGGATCCATTAGCTTGGAATAAAGGGATGCAAAACTTTTGGATCTATAGTATTATCTATTTTTTCTTATAGAAGGATACTTTAAACTATGGTATTATGCTATCATACCTCCTAGCAGCCATATGAAGCATTACTTTCAGTCTGGAAGATTTTTTTCCTGAATCTTTCAACACATCAGAGGTGGCAACAAGTATTAAGTCCAATTCCTCGTGTACATGTAATTTTTTTGCATATGCATTAGGTAACGAACTTATATACCCTTGTTACCCTCTCTCATGTGCTAAGATATTCAGTAATATCAAATATTTATTCTTTTAAAGCATTATACTTTCAAGAGCAAAATAACAAAACAAAATCATTCTGCAAGTCCTTTTGCAAACATTTACAACCACCTCAAAATTATTGTAGTACATTACAATAGAAAAAATAGAATATCTCAGCATTATTACATCACAAACACCAACATCATATTTTACGAATAGCAATTATCATTGCAATAACAAAATAGCTTACAAATTGCAAGCATCGATAACATTACATTACCATGCATCCTATGAAAACATTTGAAGAACACAAGCTTATACTGGGAGGGGGGGTGAACAGTATAAGATAAAAGTTTTCTCTTTTATTTCTAAAGTAATAACTTCAAATAATATCAATGCAATAATGAAACAATGCACAAATCATCATACACATAATAGACAAGGATTTTATGTGGAAACACTCTCTCAAGAAAAAACCACAATAAAATATTGCCTATATATTTCTTCAATAAATTTCATAGACACCAACCCATAGGAGACACCAATCCTCTATACAAGTTTGTAGACACCAATCCATAGGAGATACCAATCCCTTATACAAGTTTGTGGACACCAATCCACAGGATTCACTAACCTCATTGCTCAAGTTCATGGGCACCAACCCATAGGAGACACCAATATCCTTGCTCAAATTTAATCCAAAACCTGCTCTTAAAACCTGCTCAAATCTGCTCCAAAACCTGGTCACAAAACCTGCTCAAATCTGCTCCAAAACCTTCTCACACCTTGCACAAAAAATGATGATCTTCCTCTTGCATGTGCTTTTCTAATCCCGTCTATAATTCCCTTATTTTCTTCTTTATTTAAATATCAAATCAGCCACTTTTAAACCCTTATAACTTCTTTCAAAACATACACAATAAACCTTAAAAATAACTCCTTATATCTCCCTTTTAAAACTTATAATATAAAGATTTATTTTAACAATATTTCCTATGTATCTCTTTTTATGATTTGCAAATAATAGAACCTTATACTAACAACTTATCCCTTTGCAAAAATGAAATCAGAACATTACACCTTATATTTCTCCTTTTATAATATACAAAAATCAAATCACAATACTATGTCTTATATCTCCCATTTTATAATTTGCAAAAATCAAATCCCAACACTATGCCTTATATCTCCCCTTTTATCAAATTTAATAAAACAAAATTTATAAATACCTTGCACAACCGTGAATGGAATTTGATATTTTGAGCTCTAGAAGTGTAGCATCCTAACTCAGGCTAGTGACCAATTGTGCTAATGCAACACATGAAACCAAAAGGCATAAAACAATATTTAATTCCTTCGACATTCAATTTTTAATTCTTCAGCAAAATAACATCGAAGAGATTTGATCCCTTACCCCCTATAGAATAGCGCTCCATGCAAGCTAGGAAATCGACTGGGCTACCCTAGTGGATGGAACCAAATGTGCAAAAATAATATTTAAATCCTTCGTAGCTCTGTCTTTAACCCTTTAGCAAAACAACATCGAAGAGATTTGACCTCTTAACCTCTTGCAACACAATGCCCTAGTGCGACCTAAGCTACTGACTGGTCTAACCACTGGGTTAAGATAGAAGTGGTACAAACCAATTTTTAAATATTTATTTCCATTGTGGCACTATCAAAACCTATGCTCCTCTCCTCCCTCCTTCTTCTCACTGCCGCTCTCCACTCAATTGAGATTCTAAAAATTGCATGGCTAATCCCAAAGTGAATTAAAGTCTTCTATTTATATGTTTTTTCATGCACCCCCAACGAAGTCAGCCCAATAATTTTTTAATATTTGAATTTTCAACCTTTTGCATGGTCAACCCATAATATTTAATTCCCTTTTGCATGGTGCTCTTAAGGAGGTCGCCCAACATTTAAATATTTAGACTTTAAATATTTAAACTTTTAAACTATATTTAAATCCTTTGATTTAAATATAAACCTCCTTTAATATTTAAATATTTATTTAAATATTAAAGCATATCAAATCACCTTTGCTTTGGCAACATTAAATCACTTTTGAAGATATCTACCTTGAGCATTAATGACAACTCAACATTTCATCCTTGAAGATATTTTTGCCTTTGACATCAATGATAACTCAATATTTCCAACAACATTTACAAAGATCATTCTATCACTGTACAAGACATTTGTAAAGATCATTTTCCATTACTTTGCAAAATATTTGCAAAGAATGCAAAATCAAATCATAAAAGCATTTCTTTACCTTCAAAACATTTGCAAAAATCATTCTATCACTTTACAAAACATTTGTAAAGATCATTTTCCATCACTTTGCAAAAATATTTGCAAAGAATGCACAATAAAATCATAAAAGCATTTCTCTACTTTGCAAAATGTTTGCAAAGATCATTCTATTACTTTACAAGACACTTGTAAAGATCATTTTCCATCACTTTGCAAAAACATTTGCAAAGAATGCAAAATCAAATCATAAAAGCATTTCACTACTTTGCATAAACACTATGCAACAATTATTCTATTACTTTACAAAAGAATTTGTAAAGATCACTCTCCCTCGCTTTGCAAAACATTTGCAAAGATCACTAAGTCAATCACAAAGGCATTATCATCATTACTTTGCAAAACACTTGCAAATATCTCTCTAAAAATTTGCAAGACATTGCAAAAATCATACAAGCAAAACATCTCACAATCATTGCAATCAAAATTAAAAGCATCCATATCAAAGCTCTGCAAAAGGCTTGAAGACCAAAACTCTTATCTACGCGATCAAATGTTTCATAAAGAATGGTATTTGAACATGGATAAGAATCTATCAATATAAACCTTATCTAAGTAGTCAAATGTTTCATAAAAAAAGGCATTTGAACATGGATAAGAATCAATCAAAACTATATTTCATCTATGTAGCTAAGTGTTTCATAAAGAATGGTCCTTAGACATTGATGAAAATAAAAAAGTATCTTTCATGTATGTAGCTAAGTGTTTCATAAATATTAACACTTAGACATTGATGAAAATAAAAAACTATCTTTCATCTATGCAGCTAAGTGTTTAATAAAGAATGATACTTAGACATTTATGAAAATAAAAAACCATATTTCATCTACGTAGTTAAGTGTTTCATAAATAATGAAACTTAGATATTGATGAAAACTAAAAATATCTTTCATCTATGTAGCTAAGTATTTCAGAAAGAATGACACTTAGACATTGATGAAAATTAAAAAACTATCTTTAATCTACGTAGCTAAGTGTTTCATTAAGAATGGTACTTAGACATTAATGAAAATCAAATTATTTCTTATCTACGTAGCCAAATATTTCATAGATAATGGCACTTGAACACTGATAAGAAGCATAACATTTTCACCTACACAGTCAAGTGTTCATAGAGAATGGCACTTGAACATTGGTGAAAATCCTCTATCTTATCTACGCAACCAAATGTTTCATAGAGAATGGCATTTGGACATTGATAAGAAGCATAACATTTTCACCTATGCAGTCAAGTGTTCATAGAGAATGGCACTTGAACATTGGTGAAAATCCTCTATCTTATCTATGCAATCAAATGTTTGCAGAGAGCAACATTTGAACATTTATAAGAATCAAAATCTACTTGGTCTACGTAGTCAAATGTTTATAGAGAGTAGCATTTGAACATTGATAAGGATCAAATCTATCTTATCTACGTAGTCAAATGTTTGTAGAGAGCAACATTTAAACATTGATAAGAATAAAAATCTACCTTGTCTACACATTTAAATTTTTGTATAGAGCAATATTTAAACACTGATGAGGATCAAATATATCTTATCTACATAGTCAAATGTTTGTAGAGAGCAACATTTGAACATTGATAAGAATCAAAATCTACCTTGTCTACGCAGTCAAATGTTTGTAGAGAGAAAAATTTGAACATTAATAAGGATCAAATCTATCTTATCTACACATTAAAATGTTTGCAAAGAGTAGCATTTGAACATTGATAAGAATCAAAATCTACCTTTTCTACATAGTCAAATATTTGTAGAGAGTAGCATTTGAAAATTGATAAGAATCAAAATCTATCTTCTCTACACAATCAAATATTTGTAGAGAGTAGCATTTGAACACTGATAAGGATCATACTACATGTACCTCATCTACATAGTCTAATATTCATAGAGAATGGCATTTGAACACTAATGAGAAGAAAATAATATACTATCATTCGTACATACTACAGGTACCTCATCTATGCAATCAATTTTTCATAGAAAATGACACTTGAACACCAATGAGAAGAAAATATATGCATGTAAATATGATAGGTACCTCATCTATACAATCAACTATTCATAGAGAATGACACTTGAACATTGATGAGAAGAAATATTTTTAAAAACGAATATACTTTTTTTATATAGGTACCTCATCTAAGTAGTCAAGTGTTCATAGAGAATGGCACTTGAACATTGATGAGAAGAAATATTTTCAAAATAAATATACTTTATTGTACATATTACAAGTACCTCATCATGCTTTAAATGATATCATGAATATGGAATCATAGGCCACCATTTAAACATAATGATATCATGTTACCACCTATGGGAATGCAATAAAAGGCATGATATTTGCCTCCTAAATAAATGAGCACTCTCCTATATCAGGTCTAAATACTGCCACTTGCATGTGCATATCTCAATACATATCCAAATTGGGGGTATCCCCCCATTTTCTAAATCATCACCAAATAAAATAAATAAAAAATATGATCACATCATCTAAACATATCAAAGCATCATATTTTCAACAATCAACATGATTTCACATCATATAATCTCAACAATCAATATATCAATACAATCAAATCAAATCATCATGTCATTCATGGGGTAACTTTCCCCCATGGGGTGACTTTTTCAACAATAATCCACCTTAGTATAAAAATTGATTTTTACTACTTAACATTTTTATGAAATACCATAGGCATCACATCAAAACCAGGGTAAAATGTAAACACCCAATTTGGACACACCTAGAAAACAACACCTCATCAAGTCATCCTAACCTTGTCAAATTAGGCATCGAATCTTCGCATATTTTATCAATTCCTAATCCTAGAAGAAAATCATCAATTTCCTTATCTTCACAAGCCTTTTGATCAAGTAAATCAAATTAATCATCTTTATACCCAATTTTTGGGTGTTTATAACCCTAAAAGGTAAGTTCATATTTGGGATAAATTTTGACCTACAAAATCATCTCCAAATTTAACAAACCCATCACCATTGGATAGCCCTAAAAAAGAGATTTATGATAAGATAAATATACCTATATTTGGATTCATATAGATGCCTAAAACTACAAAACAAAAATTATTATCTAGAACCAAATTTGATAGTCCTACCAAATTCGCCAGTGGTGAATTTGGCAGAAGTGGCGAATTTGGTAAAATTTTCAAAATTTAAAATCCTCAAAATATGATCTAATTCTTTGCCAAATTTACCACTCAGGACAAAATTCACCACAACTATGGTGAATTTTGTAAACAGTGGTGAATTTGGTAAAATGATCAAGAATCTTCCACATGAACTAGTTAGCCTCAGATCAAGCATCTTTCCACCTCTTCCATTGATCCCACATGTTTCAAGAAAGTCCAAGATGCATTAATTTGAACTTGTTCTTATCCATTCCTCCCTCCAAATCCTTCTCCAAATCCTATTTAAGGACCCCCTTGGGTAGGCATTTGGTAAGGCAATTCACTGTAGCAAAGCTTTGTCCACATTATTCTAGCATTAGAATTTCTCTCTTTTAAGTTCTTCCCAAGCATTGCATAGATTTTTATCAAGCATTTGAGGATCCTTTTGTGAGCATTAAGAACAAGTCGAGCAAGGCTAGGAGGACTTGGGAGCAAGGAGGTCATCATTGGAGGCAAGAAAGAGAGCTCTCCTAACTTCTTTCTTCTCTCCTCTCACCTTGGCTTCATAGCATTTTGTCTTCTAGGTTGTAGCCTTGCTAACTTGTCAATATTCTTTTGCATTTCATCCTTTATATTCTAATTTCTCTTGCAAGATTTTTATCTTTCTCTTTGGAAGCCCCTAAATCTATTTTTGCAGCATATTTAATAGTTTTTTTGCAGCCTTCTTATTCATTTTAGCATCCCTATTATCATATCTAACATATTTTTTGCAGGTTTATCCTAATTTGCATTTACCTTTCTTTCACATCTTGTCTTTAATCCTCTGTTTTGCAAGATTTTTACTATATTCTTATTTACTAGTTTTGAGATAAATTCTTACTAACTCTTTTGCCTACAACTTCTACATGTTGACTACAACATACTAATCTCTTATGTCTTCTTTCATGATTTTTTTTCTTTCATATATCAAGCATTTTTACTTTCTTTTCTCCCTTTGTGCAAGCATTTTGACAACATTTCCTTCATTTCATGAGCTCTCTTTTTATGTAAATTTCTTGCTATTTGAGTGCTAATTTGCTTTTTATTAAGTTATATTAGTTCTCTCTTGCATTTCCTAAAATTTAGTATTGGATTTTAGATCCTTTATGTTGCTACTACATTAAATTTCAGTTCTATTTACTCATAATTACATATTGTTCATTTCCTTTCAGTTTTGAGCAATTTCTTGGCATAATATACTAAATTCTCCCATATGTCATTATAATTTGTTAATAATTTTTTTTTGGAGGGTGGATTGACTCTATTTAAATATCCCCTAACCTTATGATTACATCCCATAACCTTTTATAGCTCCAATTTATAAGACTTACAGGCCCCTAGGGGGATTGCACTTTTCTTCTCTGTTATCAAAATTTAGTCTTTAAATTCTCTATTTTAGAGGATTATTTCCCTATTTTTCTTGCACATAAATATTATAAAATACATTAGAATCCTTCCCTATAAATTTAAACCAAAATCCCTTTCAAATCAATCCTAAATCTACCCTAGCCTATGTTGAATGCAAGACAAATAAGATGGATAGAGTTCTTAGCAGAATACAACTTTGGTATTGAGTACATCAAAGGGAAATAAAATAAAGTTGCATGTGCCTTGAGTAGGAGAAGGCACATAGTAGTGCTGACCTAGAGTAATATATACTTGATGGATAAATTCAGAGAAATGCAATTATAGGACCCATATTTCTTAGAAATTTAGGATAAAATTGAGAGAAATCTTAAAGAAAATAAGAATTTCAACTTAAAATATGGGCTTTTATGCTTCAAGGATAGGGTTTCTATACCCAAAATTGGTGAAATAATAATATTTATTATGAAAGAGGTACATAATTCTTCCTAATTTGCTCATCTAAGAGGGTCAAAAATGAGGAAAAATATGAAAACAACCTTATATTGGGTAGGAATGAAGCAAAATATCACTAGCTTCATTGCAATATGTCTAGAGTTCTAGAAAGTTATACCCACATGATATAACTACACATAAATGGCAAGTTATATCTATGTATTTTATTGTGGGTTTACCTAAGATTAGGTATCAACATGATGCAATCCAGGTAGTGGTTGATAAGTTGACCAATATTACACATTTCATATAAAGGAACATCAAGGATGATGCACCAGTGGTGGCAAATACGTTTACCAAAGAAATTTTTAGGTTACATGGGTTTCTTGAGGTGATCATATTAGACAAGGATTCTAGGTTTACATTATAATTATGGTAAGCTCTACATAATGCAGTCGGTAGTAAGATAAATATTAGTTTTGCATATCATAAAAAAATAGATGGTCAAATAGAGAGGGTAAACCAAGTTTTAGAGGACATGCTTTGCATGTACTGCATGGACCAAAATTCTAAATGGGAAGAATTTTTGCATCTTATTAAATTTGCATATAATTATGGTTACCATGCATCCTTTGGAATGTCCCCATTTGAAGCCTTATATGGAAAACATTGTAGAACACCTCTATCATGGGATAATTTGAAGGATCAAGGGGTGATCAAACCAAACATTATTAGAGAGATGGAGGAACAACTCAGAAAATTTATCTTAGGCTCAAGGAAGCAACTGATTGTCGAAAGAGCTATGCTGATATGAAAATATCCCCAAGAGAATTCTTTATGGGAGATAAAGTTTCATTGAGGGTAATACCCATGAAAATTGGTATCAAGTCAACTAAGTTAGATCCTCACTATGTTGGGCCTTTTGACACCATTTACAAGTGTTGTGGTTCAGTTTGTCACATATGATGAACTTGAACTATGACTATTATCTGCAAATATTTATAGGTGAGCACCCACTAATCATAGCCTAAAACACACATTGGATGAACTAAATCACTTCAATTCAACCTCCAAAGCAGGTTGGTTCCTTGTCAACTTATGGATGTTGACTCTTTTAAGCTCAGTAAAATGAAATAAAGAGTAGGGATAGAAATGGAAGATTTAAGGAATAAAGAATTAACAATGGACGGACAAAGCTAATAACATAGGCATATATAGAGAAATATTTGGAACAAACAAAATTCAAAAAATTTCCATATTCAACGTTAAAACCAATTGCATACTTCAATAATTATTCCAAACATCAAGGGTATCAATAATTCAACTAGCATAATCAGATAGACACTCTAACTAACATAAATAGAATTCCATACAAGCATATAGAATTCCATACAAGCATACTTTTAAACATGAATAATTATAATTTTATCTAATTTAGAAATCTAATTTAGCATAATAGACTAACCATAGCAACAATAGCATTAATGACTTCACCAAGATTGTAGTCAGATGATAAGAGATGCAAGTCTGATGCAAACATTCCAAGTAATGATCCTTTCATTAATTGCAAGAAATATGCAATAGTAGCACAAAAAAACATTTCAAATCTAACATTTAGGAAGGATGTCATAACCTTTATTTATAGTTTTACAATGAATTTATGATAAAACAAAGCATTACAAGAAAAAATTATTGCTCAGCCAGCAGGATGCTAACATGGCGATCTCATTTTTAGTTTAATAAAAGAGGGGTGATCCTAGTCCATTGATCCTATGCAACTACTTTTGCAACTTGCTTGGTCTTCATGGTTTCCAACTATGAAATCTTTCTCAAAATGCACCTGGACCATCCCTTTTTCTTGCAACTTCTTCTCTATAATTGAACTAAAACTGAATTAGATAGAAATATCGTATGCTTCAACTTTTTAGGTTAGCAATACCTAGTTTATACTTGATGTCTTCGCACTACACTTATATATTCACATAAACCTATAAAGGATGTTGATAATTGATCTATCTTTAGATGACAATGATATAATATTTAAAAGAAGAATGAGATGTTTGCAACCTAGGCTTTAGCCTTCCTCTACTTACAAATTGTGCGACCACATATTGTTCATTGTTTTAGCTAATGTTGACTATGTTAACTATGGCTTGGAAAATCTTGCATCACACGCAACTACATTTGCCTTCTTATTTATGGTTCCAAGGTGAAACATGATTAAAACATAGAGGTCCTTCATTATATCACATTTTAAATTACAAATACATAATTTTTTACCATGTTGACTATGAAGTGAAGCTTATCTATATAGCGTATGATCATAGTTTATTCTTCGTAGTTGGATCAAAGTGCATTTTAGATTTGGTGGTAAAACAATGATCTATACCATATTTCTAATTACGATGTTGGTTGATTTGACATTTTTTACCTGGATACAACCTTGTGTCCTGATGAATGTGGTCTGAAGAATGCGGTCTAGTTACAATATATTTAGTGCGGCCTAGAAACCCTTGTAACTACACCATATTTTGGATTTCATGGATGTGTATTTTTTAATTTACTAATTATGATCGTGAGACTACTAGAAGCTGCGTCGCACTTTAAAATTGTATGCCATGTGTTGATAAAATTTATATGTGATATAAATTTAGGTACTGGGTTGCATCTCTATCCTGAAGTATTTTCAAGTTGAACTGGGCTGACTATGGCCTAGCGATGTGCAACTCTGAGTGTGGGATAGGGAGGATATGCACTAGGTCAAATATTTGATTATGTGTTGTGTATTTTATCATTTTTTACTATGATGTAGTTTTGAATGCATCCTAGTGACACTAATATTGGTGGAACTCAGTGATACTTTCAACACAGTAAAATTTTAATTTTTTTTATAAAATTTCCCTCATGTAGCTTTTTGAACCTACATTATGGTGCCTCTCATGGTAATTTGTCTTACAAAGTTATAGAACCTAGATAGCCTTATCCATCCAACCAACACTTTATAAATCATAGAATAATTCAAGGAGATGCACTAGGGGAGGAAGACGTGACTAAAAAATAGGACATGTAAACACTAACAGGTATATAATGAAGGGAAAATTAAGACAAAACAAAATGGAGGTGGGTTCAATATTATAACAAGATGTAATAGAATGAGAAAAAATAAACCTAATATTGCACATGAAATGGTGGTGAGTGAATATGGATGGAAATGAATGTAGCATGAAAATCCACAAAAAACAAATGGGGATACAAAAACAAAACAACATGTGGTATTTTTACAGTATGTGTTGGAGATAGGGAAAAGAAGAAGATAATATAAGAGAATTAGAGGTACATAAATTAAGGAAACCTCCAACCATGACATACCTTGATATGTATAATCCATTAGGGTGCAAAGTCTCTTCAAGGGTAGATATATTACCATGAGATAGCACCTTTTGAGGGTAATCACCTATCTCTCCTATACCTCTTGTGTTTTCTCGAGCATGCTAGCAAGAACCTCATTAGCTGCTTGTATTCTCTTTTGTGCTTCTCCATTTGCTTCATATACCCCATCATTTATATTTGCAATCCTCATATTTCAACATTCATTCCTTAGGGATGGACTGAAGGGTGAGTTTTCATCAGTTGATGATTGTAAAATCAGCATCCCAATTTTTCAAGAATGTTGGGCTCACTTAAGCCATTAATTCATGTGCAAATTGTATTTGAGTGATGTCCAATGATGTTTTATCATGTCTTACATGAACTTTGATTATTATGCCTCTTGTTACACCAAATTTTTGAGCATATATTACATAATTCTAATGTTTTTTTATTTCTATCCATTGGGATTCATAGAAATGTGAGATATTTTGATGGATTTAGCTAGTAATATTATTGAACTATTAATTTTTACTCACCTTCCTAGATTATATAATGATTATCTTGGATAAACCTTTATCTCTCATTTTATTCACCTTAAGAATATGTACAATATATTTTAAGGGTGAGCTCACCTTACTTTATTCATCATGACTGTAGTTAGTCATTTTATTTACTTGTCATCTATTTACACAAAATATGGTATTAATACCCATGCCTAGCATTAAAAAGATATGAATTTATCCTCTAAATCTACAATGTCCAGATTAGATAGCACAAAAATTGAGCCTCCTTCTGATTCTTGATAAATGACAACCATCCTTGGCTTTTAGATCTATAGCCCGTATTTTTTGTCTAAGCTCTTTAGGCTCAGAAAATTCCTGTGAACACTCATTCATGTCCATGATTTTTGATATAACTTCTTCAACTTATAGTTAGCCTCTAAAACATTTGCTTGATCACTCCCACAAGATTTGAGGAAATAAAAACTCTATATCTCAATGGAAAAACTAATTGCAGACATAATCTACAACTCCTGACCTGATCCTTGATTATGTTCTAATTGAACTTAACATCTCTTTATCAATTTCTTGATTATTCTACTTTCATAGACTACCCTGGTATTGCTCATAATTTTTTCCAAAAATAAAGGGTGAAGTTTCTAACTAGATATATCGATTGCATCCTTCATTTTGAAGGTCTTCATTTGATTTGTATCCTGACAGAGATAGATTCTAGAATACCTAAGGAGACATTTTGATAGACATGCCAAAAAATTATGGAATATCAACAACCATTACATCCTACATGATGACTAATTCAATATGGCCCCATAGCATCATCACAATTGTTTTCAAGATGATATCCCATTTAACAAGATTCCCTTTGAATTGTAGCCATTATGGGTTCATGGTATCCATGGGCAATCCTAAACTTTGATAGATCCCAAGTGGCATTATTGATATCCTAGCTCTTGGATCAATTATGCAATTGTGTAATACACATTTCTCCAGAAAGAGAGATAGATAAAATGGGCTAGAACACTCTATTTGAATATTTTAAAACCCCACCGAGGCTGCATCACTCTTTTCAGTTGGATTTTTCAAGGAGAGGTCAACCAAATTCACTTATGGTGATATAAGCAAGTCTTCCCTTAAACCTTGCTTTAAAGAGGGAGAATTTTTTAACAAGCTTCTAAAACAGGATATATTCTCCTTCCTCTTTTCTAAGGTGAAATCTAGAAAATACAACTCTTTGTAGATCTTTAGTCTTTCTTGATTTAAATATGGTTCTTCTGGGATTTATTCCTAAACATCTTATTAACCATTGTTATTATCTCTTGGATGATTGGATACCAGATGCCAATGATTAATATCACCTCCTAGTTGGGAAGTTAATATATTTGATGCTATCATGTCATCAAAGCTTCTTTAGATTGGATACATTTTCTGTGAATCGGTTGATGAGAATGGAGGAAAACCAAGCTTATTACAATCTTCCTTTCTGCCATATTCCATTCTTTTTTTTACCTATCCATCCCATTGAAACTACCCTTGATGAGTGGTGGCCAATAACTTTTATGAGGTGGTTGTTTTTGAAGCATGGCTTCATTGAACTCCATTTATTTTACCTACCTTAACTGTGTTTCTCCTTTTACATCTTGCTCCATGTATTTTATCACCATTATAAATTTTTTCTTTCTTCAAACTTGATCAGTTTGATAATTAAAATCTCTATCACTTGTTACCTAAAATGACCATGACCTAACCTCGTATGGGTATTCATGATGGGGTTGGCTAGAACAAACATCAAAGAAAAGATTTATTACTCGAGGAGGCAATTTACTGGCTATGATCAACATATTTTTGGCTCAGATAGCCTCTTGAAAACTATGAGGGAATATATTTTCTTTAGTTTGCTGAATGAGGACAATGTTGGAGCCAAATTTGACTCAACTTTGAAACCCCCAAATTTAAATTTTTGGTTTCAATCAAACTGCTTATACTGTTGGTCATTGCTTAAAGTTGTTGTGGGTAATTCAATTTTTCATTGGTTGGTTTGATAAAGTCTAACCTTAGCCTTTTTAATAATGTGGGCTTCATTGTATAAATCAAAGTACCTCGAATAGTTAGGGAAGAAAATTTCAAATTAAATCCCCAAGTCAAAGTTCGACCTTCCTAAATATTTTCCTTGGGCCTAAACCAACAAATAAATCTTCTAATCTAAAGTCGGTTAAGTCATTTCACTATGGTCTCATGATCCGAAAAACCTAAGGTTAAAACAAATATTAATTGATTAAAAGCCTAAGGGTATGCACCCCGCTAAGCTAACTGGTGAGCACCTCAGATTTAATCCAAGGGCCGCGCACGATCCAGAGAAATCGGACGATAGCGCTTTAATAAAATCAAACCGAAGATAAGTCAAAAGTCAAGCGTAGTCAGGAAGTAAAAAGGTTGCACCTTAGACTTAATCGGATGGAAGCGCATCACCTGAGAAAATCTGATGGATGCGCACTCACGAAATAGTCCGAAAGATAAGTCAAAGGGTCAATAAAACTTAACCTAAGATTTAAAAATCGAGCAAGTTGTCTTCAATCTAATGGCAGCGCTTCGTCGAGGACCAAATCCAATGGACGTGCACTCACTAAAGACTCCAAAGGTTAAACCTAAGGCTCTAATAAAGTTAAAATCCTTGCACCTTTAACAAGATCAACGACAACGCTTCATCGAGGATCAAATCAATGGCCACACGTTGTCCGAAAAGTCAAAAGTTTAAGCATGAGTCATAATGGTCAACGTTCTGATTAAGCAGTGAGTAAGTATAAACAAATCGGATGACAGCGCTCAATCATCCATAAAATCAATGGTTGCACGTCCTCTAAAGAGTCAAAGGTTTAAAGTAAAGTCGTCATAAGTCAAATGTCAAGTTAAAATCTGAGCAAGTCCGATAGATCGGACGATCGCATTGAACGAAGCTTAGATCAACGGTCGTGACTGCTTTGATTAAAATGAACTTTAAATTCAATTTTAAGAGAATGCGTCCCATTTGATTAATCATCGTGCTAGTTACCAAGATCGGACGACCGTGCTCAAATGAATTTTAATCTAACGGTGGTGCACTAATTGAAGATGCATTAAAGAGGGTTAAGGATCGGGAGAAATTAATTAAAGTTAATCATGATTAGCAAGGGTTTAATATATTGGCTAATTTTCCCCCTTTTTCCCTAATCATGATTAATATTATAAATGCTTGATTAAACTAACGTGCAGGTTGATTAGATCCAACGACTGCACTTGTCTCCACTCAGATCCGATGACCGCACCAAAATCGTAGGATGGAAGGTAAAAGGCATGGGTAAGGACAAAATTAATTGATATTAATCATGTTTAGTAAGGGTTTAATACATTGAATAATCTTCCCCCTTTTTACCTTAATCATGATTAATAGAAAAGCAAAGGTCTATAACATCATTATCTAGCATGCATCTTGTCAGTAATCCAATGGCAATGCACAAACTAAATCGAGAATCAATGGATGCGAAGGCCTGTAACTAGCGACAAAGATCCAAAGGCTAAATAAAGACCTTTTTATAACATACGAATCGAATGACGATGAACATTGACCACCCAGATCCAACGGTGCGCATGTGGGAAGATAATCAAAGGTTAATCTAAGCATTAGGTCGATTAATTTAATCGAGGTATGTATGAATTTTTCCCATTTATTAAAGAATACGTGCATATGTATGATCCAACGGTCATGCCTCACCACCATAAGATCCAACGACGATCACAAAAGAAAAGTAAGTGTAATTTATGATTACCATCGATTAAAACAAGTTATTAAGGTTTAAAAGATAAGGATTAACATCGAATAAATATGATTAATTGAAGACCAATAAAACACGTTATTTCAAATGTTTACATGAGAACAGGTACACTAACTATCGACAGTTTTGAGAGATCAACGGATGCGCTTCATCTCAGATCAATCCGATGGTTGCGATTAATCATGGTTGACTTAGGGAAAAAGGGACATCATAGGTAAAAACCTACACTCACACCAAGAGTCGGATATCATGAAGACCCCAAGGGAGACATAATGGATCCCGAAGATATAGTTATCACTCGGATCTGAGATGGCACGAGGTCCAAAACATACCGTTCCACGTCAGATTAAAATATCCCCATTGATGAATGAATAGAAAGCATGAATGATTGTAGGCCCACATATCAAAGGGACCCAGGCTCGCAAGTTAACAGATATCACCCATCATAAAGCACAAAACTCTAGAAAATACTGAGTTGGCATGATTCCATTGGCTAATTTTGAACAATGGTTGGTGGCATCGGGTCGATAACGAAACGTGTGAATTTATCAAGTTCAATCCACCACCCTATATATGAACTTACGAAACTAGTCAAGGCCACTCCACTGGTATACCAAGAATTAGAATTGATACATCAGAAGCATAGAAGGAAGAGAGTATTCATTTTCTGAGAACTCGAAGAAGAACTTGACCAGCAATCGTGAGGGCAATGGCATCATGGGGAGATGTGTTCGTACCTATAGATACACGAGAAGCCATAAAGTTTATCATAGATAAATCACCCTATTCTATGATTTTTGGACCGCCTGTTCCTGGTACCACTATGTATGATTTTGCCCAAAAATGTGGGGTAGATAAAAAACCCAACTCAGCTCAACTGTATGAGATCGACAATGCTTGCATTAAGAGTTTCACCCGAGTAATGGAAGGAGATAATAGAACCCCATGGATAATGGTAGATTTGTTCCATAAAGCTCGAAGTTGGCAGTACAAGGGTTTCCCTAGAGACAACAGATGGAACAGTAACCTTGGAAAGCTGATATGCCCAAAAGTGCATTTCTCCTCAGATTTGATGGCTTGGTTAGCAGTGGCATATGATGAAAGAACAAGGACCTTTCGAGACCACAAGAATTAGAAGGTGTTCAACGCCAAAGTCGAAGATATCCAGGAAGTGTTCAAACTGATGAAGTATACCACATTTCTGGTGGACCAGGTAATCGAACACCAATCTCGCATGTTCACTGATATGGAAATTTTTAAAAAATTGTTTGATACATATGCAGAAATAGAGAAAAATTTCCCAATTAATAAAAATGCTTTTAAACCCTAGGTACAAGACTTCTGTGACATGATAAACATAGTATTGGGAGTACAGGATATGAGTAGAATAATGAAAAGAGTTTTGTATTTAGCTACGCAATGTAATAGAGGACATAACACCCCTATCTACGCCTGGGAACTGGAATTGAGCTCACAAATACATAGAGAAATGGTAGAACTAAAGAGGGCAATATTCGAACAGAGGCAGGAGATGCCTCACTTTTCACAATATTCTTTTCTCACTCACTTAATAGCGGGCCAATTGGGGGAAGAAGCCCGTAAGATATTAAAAGCCATAGATAGCCCCTATGTACAGAATAGCTTCTGGAGACTTCATGAAGGACGAACTCACATGGGCTGGTTTTGTGATCGCTTCTTGGTAGAAATCCATTGGGCCTTAACTGGGCTAATTCTAGAAATATTAGGGCCAGGGGTAAGGGCATTCATTAAAGAAAAAGAGATAGGATATTTCTTCTTCATAGAGGGTTTTACTTACATCAGATTATATGGAGCTAAAATCCCTCCTAAGGTGTTACCCCAGTACTACCCACTATCCATAGCAGCCCTAGAATTATGTAGACAAGTGGTAGAAGAGGCTAAAATGAGACTGGTTAAGAAGCATGGGAAAGTCCCCTGGCTTGATGTTCCTTGCCATTTTGGAGATTATGTATTTGTTGGATATCCTTCCCTACTCAAGGGAATGTTTGAACTGGACAATATGGGATTCGATGAAGTGTCATGGAGGTTTTATGACCCAAAAGGAATTTATAGCAAGATGATGGAGAAGAGGGAGTATGCTCGAATCAATCATCGAGAAGATGCTTTTGAAGAGAACTTATTAGAAGCTATAGAGAAAAAATCAGATTTACAAATAGTATGGGATAATTTCCCTCTAGAAAAGAGAGGTAGCACACAGGTTTGTGAAGCCTATGACTACCCAACCAAACTAAGAAGGCTTCAGGAGATTTCAGTGGATACTACAACACCTGTTATGCCAAGGACACACCCAAAAATTAAAGAAGACCCTTTGCTAGAATTGATAGAGGAGCAAGACATAGACTTAATGGAGGTCACTATTAGAACTGTTGATATAGTAGAACAACAAGTTAAACTCCCAGTGAATGACCAACCCAGAATAGAGGCAGCACCAAAAGAAGCTCCTCAACAAACCTGTATAGATAAGGGCAAAGAAATAGTGACTTCATCCTCTCAAAAAGCACCATCAACAAAGCAGGTTGTAGTTCCTATACCTGATAATGTTTTAGTTATGACCAGTGTGAAGAAATTGGCACCCATGGCCGTCCCGAATTCTATAAACATAAAGGGATAGGAGATAAAAATTCCAATAGTAATACAAGTAAAAGGTGGACTAGGTGGCCTCTTCCAAAGCTACTCAGTAAAAAGTCAAACATAAATAGCTCCAGTAGAAGCTAAGAAACCCAGATTATCTCTACCTATTGCCAAGGTTATTTTGGAAAGAATAGATGAACATGCAGCCTTTACTACTACAGATGAACAAGAGTTACAGTTAGTAGCAAGAATGGGAAGTATAGAAGAACAATCTTTAGAAAAGGCAGAAATGGGGACAATTATGTCAGATATTGCTAAGGTTGATCTCCCTCCCCTACAAAACCCACTAGTCTTCAGTACCAATGAGGAAACAGGAGGATCATCACTACTGGGTAAAGAAGTTGATATGGCAAAGCTTGCCAAAACTATGAGTAATCAAGTCATAGACCAATTTGTTGAAAAAATTGAAACACTCAAAAAGCAATTGAGTCAAGAGGAGGAAGAAAAAGCAGAATTGAAAGTTGTGATAAGTAAGCAACAGGAAGAATTAAATAAGAAAAATGCTTCAATTGCCCAGCCACCTGTAGTGACCAAAGTTCAAGATCATGTATATTATTTGAATGTAATGAGGAAAGACATGTACAAAAGAATAAAAGCTCAGGCCAAAGGTTTTACTGAAATGTTCAGGCAAATAAGGGTGATTCAAATAACTACTCAAGAAATCATGACCTTGATGAAGGAAAGAGAAAAATATTTTAAATTCATTCACCCAACCCTGGACTACATAGGGGATCATTTTGAAGAACTGCAAGGACAAGAAATAACAACACCTGAAGGCAATAAAATTCAAATCAATTTTGAATTTTTCAAAGCAGCCCTATTTGGATCAAACCGAGAAAAATGGACAAATTCTATGATTGAGATGAATGATCTGATAAAAGATGCTACAGATAAATTGATAGATATTGGCTTGTCCTTAGATCAATGCCTGGAAGCATCAGACATAGAAGGAATATTCAAAGAAACCCTTGAGATATTTGACTGTGAACAAGGTGATGAGGAGGAGATGATTAAACAAACTACACTCATGGTGAATGCTACAGAAGCCTTACTACTTCAGTATGACAGAAACATGCCTGTTATTGTTATACAAAAAAATAGAATTCTGCAAGAAATGAATATGCTCAGGATTGCAGCCACTTTTGACATAGAAATATGGAAGTTGATTGATGAGCATATTAAAGGGTTGCAAAGGAGTTTAAAGGGAAAAAGGGTCAATACATGCCAGCAAAAAATAGATTCTGCACCACAGACAACTACAAAAATAGGAGATATTTTTGGGGTAGTTAAAGGATCAAAGGATCAAGGAAAGGCAACTCAAAAGAGGCCAGTTTAAAAGCAGTAGTTAAATGCACCAGGAAGTAGCTGAATCAGAGCAAAAGTTCTCCTCATACTTAAATCACCAGTTGAGTGGGAATATGTTTGAACAAGTCAAAGAAGAGAGAAAAAAGGCCAAATTAAAATAACAAAGCTCCTTCATCTGAATAACATTAACATATTTTAGAGATTGAATAGAAGATTCAATCAGAAGATGCCAAGTGTACAGTCAGAAGTAAACCAAGAATAACAGAATCAAGAACCAGCAACTATAAAAGGAAGTAGGCAGGTCTGGATTCTGCATCAAGCAATTAGAGAATAGCATTTTTGCTAAGAGGTATACTTGAGTGCCCTGTTAGTTGTGTTGTTGTATTTCTTTGTGTCTATTTTCTTTTATTCATTCTTTCTTCCTCCCCTTGTTGTGCAGGATTGTATGATAGGAAAGCGTTCAAGAAGTTGAGAATATTTCCAGTCTTATTGAGCCTAGGATTCAGAGATTCTTCTATTACCATATTGGAACAAGGAGAGTTGGAGAGACCTGTTACATTATTTGAACAGAGTCCTCTTCATTGTATTGATGTATTTCTTTAAGAAAAATAGAGTTAAAAGGCATCCCGCCCACTTTGCATGTAATATTTTATGAAATCAATACAATTATGGGTTTTATTCTTATCATTTCTTTGTCTTAGTATTGTGTGTATATGTATAATGGGTTACATTATTTGAATGCATTATATACATTTCTTTCATTAGTTAACTCTTGATTTTATTACGATATTCGAATGAGATTAAGAACGCCAATTTCCTTCTCCCCTTCTCTCTGTGTCATATTAAAATTGTTGTTAAATTGCTATAACAACCCAATGAATCTAGGCACCGGTCTACATAAGGCATAACAGTTGGTTATTTTCATGCTTGGTCATTTTAATAAGAATACTATAGTTTAATATAAATCTGGAGCGTGCAAATTAGAAGTTTAATTGTAGAATTGTCGCTGGGGTTTCCTTACCCGTTCTACCATCTTTTATAGCAATATTCGAGTTTAACAGAACATGAGGCAGGTCGACCAGAGCCTGTAATAGCTCATTGGTTTCAAATGGGTTCTTGTAGCATGACAATTGATTTCCTACGGATGCAAGAATCGGTTTCAAATTTTACCAACAGTTTTTGGCACCATTGTCGGGGAGGACTTCTTAGAAAGATTCAATTATCTTCTTAAAAGTTTTCTTCAATGATTATTTTTAATCAATGGACGACCAGTTAAAGTAAAGAACCAACATTTTAATTTTCACTTTGTTAGAAGTTCTTTATTTTTCCTATGTCCATAGTTTATGTTTTGAAGTAAGTTTTTACGTTCTTGATTTTATTGAAAATTTTCTCTTTCTTGATTTTCTTGAATTTTTGGTTTCTTGATTTTCTTGATTTTCCCCAAGAACCCACTCCTGTGAGGATGAGAGATAATATCAAGCATTCTTGATAAGAGTATACATTATTCTTTCTACACCCTAGTGCTGGCGACTCTGCTGGACAAACCCAGAAGAAAAATAAAATAAAAAGGAGAGAACAGAACGTGTTGGCGAACACCAGGAGAAGTGGTAAGGAGCTATTTCTAGAACTCGAGAATCCAGAGGTATTTATACATACCCAGAAAACTCCACTTTTTAAGAATACCATTTATAATAGTAGATTAAATTCTAGTGGTAAAAGGTACGTGAAGAAAATCCAGAATACTATTACTACTGATATTTCTGTAGATGAACGTTTAAAATCAGTAGTAGAAGATATATGTGATTATTCTCATTTAAAGGTAGATAATTCATCAATCTACGTTCAAACTACCCAGACCCATACCACCGTAGATACTACATCTGTAAAATTAAATACAACAGTAGCTATGGCTCAGGGTAATGTTCATTTGTGGAGAACTAACAGATATAGACCTTTTGTATTACCAGTAAATTTAAATGCCTTACCCAGTAAAGCTCACAAATACCTCCCTAAGTTTTTAGGAAATAATGCAGTAATTGGAGAGGATCATATCAAAATTTTCTTATATGCAATGGATAATCTGGAAGTTGAACATGAAGATGTAGTATTAAGACTATTTCTACATACTTTAGAAAAATATGCTAGAGAATGGTTTAATTCCCTTCCTAACAATGATATCCTAGACTTCACCAAAATGGAAGAGGTGTTCCTAAAGAAGTATGGTGAAAGGAAAAATGAACAATCATTGTTAACTGAGCTAGCCACTATGAAGAAGAAAGAAAATGAGGTTGTTAGTGATTTTAATAGGAGATTTTCAAAAACAAGAAACAAAATCCCTGCCAACCTCAGGCCTAGTGATATTCGATCTATTTGTTTTTATAAGAATGCTTTTCAAGGAGAGTTTAACTATGAATTAAGGCAAGAACAAGCCACTACCATTGATGGTTGTATGGAAAAAGCAATGGATATAGAAAGAAATATGCTTGACAGTGGTAAGATGAAACCTTATTCTTTAGAAGTTAACATGCCTGAGAGAAAACCTAAGAGAGTGGCTTTTGATATACAAAGAAGAACTGAAATTGATCCTATGGAGAAGTTGACCAGTCAAATGATAGAAATGTTCAACAACATGAGTAACAGGTTAGCAAGAATTGAAAGAAATGGAAATAGCGGTGAATCTTCATAGACAGAGTGACCACATGTTGATAACCGTCCCCCATTTAAGAAAAATTACAACAAGAATTGGGGAAACAACAATGGTTTTGAAGAAGGGAATAGGAATAGGGGTAATGGGAATAACAACTGGAAAAATAGAGATTCTGATAGGGATCAGAACAATGTCCCTAACCCAATGCCATCTGCCAATGTAGCTGAAGGTTTTCCTTATTTTTGCTCTACTTGTGATGCACCCCATAACCCTGATGCATGTGGAATACACCTGAGTGATCAACGTAATGTAGATATGCATGCAGAATCAGAAGAGGATATAAGAATCAATGCATGTTGGTCTATTGAAGATGAATCCAGAGAAAGGTTGTTTGAAGAAGACATGGATAAATATGCTTCAAATCATCATCCCCAGATCTTAGTGACTGAAGGAACTAAAATCTTGCAAAAGTCACATGAGTCAAGATATGATAAGATGAAGCAAGGGAAATTGATTCCCACTACTCAAGAGGTTGAAGAATTAGAGGCAACCCATGTTTTAAATTTAAGGAATAGAACAGTCCCTGAAAGAACAGAGAAATTATCTACAAATGAACCAAGAAGACAAACTTTCACCAATAAAAATATCAGTAAAGAGAAAACTGATAGGAACCCTAACAAAATTACTCCTGAGGTAATAGAATCAATAGAAGAAGTTCCCAAAGAAGAAAGTAATAAACCATTGGATATAAAGAAGATAGAATTTGATGTTGGGTCAGAACTCAGTAAGCAAAAAGTTAATATCACATTTGGTGAACTTATGAAAGTTCAAACATACAGAGAACAAGTATGCAGAGCTTTTGGATTAATAGAGCAGAAAGAAGACCCTACTTGTCATGCTGCTAGACAAAATCAACATGATACAAGATCACCATCTTCTATCAGACCCTTCTACGTGTCATTAAGATATAATTCAGATGAAGGGGAAAGATATGTGATTCATAATTGCATGCTTGACAGTGGAGCTTCACATAATATCATGCCTAAGTTAATAGCTGACCAAATGGGATTAATCTGTACTAGAGATTCTGCCCCTATTTATGTAATGGACAGCAGACAAATTCCCTATGTAGGGGTGATAACTGGATTATTAGTTTTCCTAGACCAACAACCCAAAAAGGGCATTGTCATGGATGTAGCAGTAGTTGATGTTGACCCATTCTTCTCACTATTACTCAGTAGGCATTGGGCAGAACAACTAGGGGGATCAATACAACTAGACTGGTCTTATGCTACCATCCCCATATCAGATAAGGAGAATATAATTTTAAGAAGGGAACCATTCAATAAACACTCCGTAGAGTTAATTCAAATAGATGAAACCATGATTAACTTAGTTAACTCTATGGAAGAAAAAGGGATGGGAGTCTATTCAATATGGCACAACCCATTCCTGATGGAAGTACCAGATGCAAAGAACATGGATCCAGAAGATATGAGAATAACTGATGCTGAATCAAATCGAGTATTAACCCAAGAAATGTGGACCATGTCATTTGATGGGGCTAAATCCCAATCTGGAGCAGGTGCAGGTGTAAATTTGACTGATATTAAAGGAAATTACCTTGGTATACCTTACAGATTGCAATTTCCTTGCACAAACAATGTAGCTGAGTACGAAGCTTTACTATTAGGGCTAAGGAAAGCAAAAGAGTTAGGTATTAACTACTTAACTGTAACAGGGGATGCAGAACTTATTATACTACAAATAAAAGGTAAATATCAGACCAAGCATCCTAGACTTAAGCAATATAGAAATGCAGTACTAGAAGAAATTGATAAATTTTTGGCTTTCAATATTTCATATATTCCTAGAGAACAAAATCATGTTGCAGATCTCTTAGTTGTGAATGCCTCAGGTCTAGATCACCCAGAAATAACTATAGAGTACATGGATAGATTTCCAACTATCTCAGTCTATAAACCTTATGTGTCAGATAACATAGTCTATCTTCAGGTTTTTCAAGATGATATAGATATTAAGGATTTTATGACTTTGCAAAATCAATATGCAGATGTCATCTATGATGAAAAATATGAAGAAAAGTTAAAATATCAAATAGGAGAACCAGTAGAAGTAATCCAGTTGAAAACTAATAGAATACCCAAAGGATTGGTGTCTCTTGAAAGCCTATTTGATGATTTTGACAAAGCCTATAAACCTATACGTAGAGAAGTGATATCTGAGGATATTAATATTGGCTCAATGAAAGAACCCAGAATAGTGAAAGTAGACATGGCACTACCTGCTAAAGAAAAAGTTGGATATATTAGTTTCCTAAAAAAGAACAAAGAACATTTTGCTTGGACCTATGAAGATCTCAAAACTTTCAAAATGGATGTGATGACACATATAATACCCTTGAAAGAAGAGGCCAAGCCTTTTAGACAAAAATAGAGAAAGTACAATCCAACTCTGCACCTAGTAATGCAAAAAGAAGTTCAAAAATTGTTGGACTCCAAGATAATAAGAAAAGTTAGATTTTCCTCCTAGATATCCAACTTAGTACCAGTTAGGAAAAAGAATGGGGACATTAGACTATGCATGGATTTTAGAAATTTAAACAAGAGCTCACTAAAAGACAATTACCCATTGCCTAACATGGAACAACTGCTACAAGCAGTAGTAGGTTCAACTAGATTGTCCTTGTTAGATGGATTTTTAGGGTACAATCAAATTTTGATAAATCCAGAAGATAGACACAAGGCAACATTCACCACACCCTAGGGCACATTTGAATATTTAAGAATACCTTTTGGATTGATGAATGCAGGTGCTACTTTCCAAAGAGCGATGGACTTTGCTTTCAAAGGACTAATGTTTAAAATTGTAGTAGTGTACTTAGATGATATTACAGTTTTTTCTAAAAATCTAGAAGATCATCTAGAACATTTGACTGCAGTTTTTTCCTGATGCAAGGAATTTGGAATCTCTCTAAATCCAAAAAATGCATATTTGGAACTACACAAGGAAAATTGCTAGGTCATATAGTTTCAGAAAAGGGGATAAGCATTGATCCAGAAAGGATAGAAGCCATTTCTAAAATTCCCCCACCCAAGAATCTAAAAGGGGTAAGGTCATTCTTTGGAAAAATAAATTTTATCAGAATATTTGTCCCAAATTTTGCAGAAATGACCAAACCCATAAATGATATGGTGAAGAAAACTGGAGTAATAAAATGGACATTAGAAAATATGGAAACATTTAACAAGATCAAAGAAGCCATATCAACCACTCCAGATTTAAGTTGCCCTGATTATGCAAAGGATTTTAATATCTATTCATATGCATCTGAACACTCTATTGTTGTAGTCCTTTCACAAAAAGATAATGAAAATAATGAAAGGCCAATAGCCTTTATGAGCTCAGGACTAAAAGGAGCAAATCTTAAATACACCCTACTAGAAAAACATGCCTATGCAGTCATCCAATATTTGGAACACTTTAAAGGTATATTTGGCTCAAACAAAGTTTATTGTTGTATTCCCTTTATAGCAATAAAAGATATCTTTTCTCAATTAGAGCCATTGGGAAGACCAACAAGATGGATGGTAAAACTTTTGCAATATGATGTTGAATTCAAAATAGTTAAAACAATCAAAGGGCAGGGTTTAGCTAAACTATTGGCTAACAAAGAAGAAGCAGGATCTGAAAATATTCTTACCATAGATCAGACATATGATGACAGAAGAATAAAAAATGAAGAATGTAAATGGTATGAAGAAATTTTGTCCTATCTACAAACTTTGTCATTCCCCAAAAACATGTCAATAAACAGAATGAGGTCAGTCAAACTTCAAGCTCAAAAGTATTATATACAAAATGGAGTATTATATTGGAAACATCCTGATGGAGTATTATTAGTCTGCTTATATGAAAGAGAAGTCCCAGAAATAATTAATGAATTTCATAATGGTTTTTGTGGGGGACATTTTGCTCCAAGAGCTACAACTAATAAAATCATGAGAGCAGGATATTATTGGCCATCCCTTTTTAAGGATGTATATAAATATGTAAGGAATTGTCATAACTACCAAGTTTTTATAGGGAAAAAGCATCTACCAACCATGCCCCTCAAGCCAGTAATCATTGAAGCACCTTTTTCTCAATGGGGTATTGACCTGATTGGAGAGATCAAGCCTAATTCATCTGGCCAGCATAAGTGGATCATAACTGCAACAGATTACTTCACCAAGTGGGTGGAAGTTGCACCTTTGAGAACATCTACATCTGTTATAGTCATCAGATTCATAGAAGAAAATATCTTGACCAAGTATGGAGTTCCTAAAAATCTTGTAACTGATAATGCTCAATATTTTGTGTCATATGAAATGGTAGAATTTTGTGTTGAATATGGAATTGAATTATCTCATTCTGCTAATTATTATCCCCAAGGAAATGGTCTAGTCGAGTCATCAAATAAAAATGTAATAACAAGAATAAAAAGGTCATTAGGAAAAAACAAAAGGGGATGGGATAGTGAACTTAAATTTGCTTTATGGGCTGATAGGTTGTCTGTTAAAAGAAATACAAGAAGAACCCCCTATGAGATGGTTTATGGAGAAAAAGCCCTACTACCCCCAAAAATGGAAAAAATGGCACTTTCCCTTTTATTGCAAGATCATGAAAACCCTGATCCCATTCAGAGAAGGCTTGACCAAATTGTCTTGTTAGAAGAACAAAGAAGAGAGACCCTCAATAGAATGATGGAACAAACCCAGAAAACTATAAATTTGTTTAATAAGAAAGCCAAGGGTACTCCTTTTTCTCAAGGAGATATAGTCATCTATTGGGATCCTAAAAATGATAAGCATGGTGAAAAGGGTAAGTTTGAACCTAAATGGATTGGCCCATACCAAATTGCCCATGTTATCAGTTAGAATACTTACAAGCTACAGAATTTACAGGGAGAAATAATGGCTATCCCTATTAATGGCCAACACCTCAAAATGTACAATCCCTGTTGAAAGTGTACTTTAAAAAAAAAATAGAAAAACAAAAATCCAAAAATAGAGTGGTGTATTTTGTTTATTAGTTAAAGCTTCCCTTTTGTTCTTGAATAATTTTGAGTTTATTGTATACATGATATCTTAGTTTGATGAGTATATCTAACTATTGATTCCACCAAAAACAATAAAAGGAAAAAGGGAATTTATTTTAGATATTGATGAGCTTTACAATTCTGTCAAAAATGAGTGTTTATGCAATAGTTGTTTGATATGAGATAAAACAGATAGAAAACAAAGCTGATTGAAACATCATGTCAAGCCTCACATTACAAATGATACTTAAAGTGACTTCAAAGGTCCAAAGAACTGAGTTATCTTTGAGAGGGTAGTTGAGCCAAAAATTATTACACTCATATTTTATAGCCAGAAACTAATCCTCAACTCAGGCATACTTATTGCACAATTTACTTATATATCCAAACACTTCTCTCACGAGAAAGAAAAATAAAAAATAAAGTAAAATTGAGTCACTGCCTAAGATATCTTGGAAAACCTCTATCGGGGCTATAGACGCTTGACTAGAAGTAGGGTAAAACTAATATGGGATTAGAAGCAACTCCACCGAGGCTATAGATGCCTGACTAGCAGTGGAGCCCTGCAGAATGGTGAAAATTTTTAAAGAGTGAAATCACATATTAGGCTTGGCTATTTTGCTCAGATATGATAAAGTTCTGAAAGATTTAGAAATCCAAAAAAGAATGCACAAACACACACATGGGCAAAAATATGATGAGACAAATGGTTGTGACAAAATCTATGTAATCATATCTTATGACTTAGCTAAAACAAGCATTACTATATTTCAAAATAAAACTCATTGATTTCTAAAATTTCTAAACCTTTGTTTCCAAATTGAATGAAAAGGGATCTACAGTTTTCCATACTCTACTTGCTTTGATATCATGTTTTTAGTATATATAAAAATAAAAATGAATGATGAAGAAAAGAAAGAAAAAGAGGAAGGAAGTTTTTTTGTTATACATTTCAAGTTTTGCTTAGTAGTCAAAATTTTGTTGTTTTTTGTTAAATTTTTGCAAAATAAAACCAGGAGATTCTGTGGTTCTCAAGTGCTTCATGTTTTCAACACATTGTCCCAGTAGAGCCTATGTTGGAGCCAAATTTGACTCAACTTTGAAACCCCCAAATTTAAATTTTTGGTTTCAATCAAACTGCTTATACTGTTGGTCATTGCTTAAAGTTGTTGTGAGTAATTCAATTTTTCATTGGTTGGTTTGATAAAGTCTAACCTTAGCCTTTTTAATAATGTGGGCTTCATTGTATAAATCAAAGTACCTCGAATAGTTAGGGAAGAAAATTTCAAATTAAATCCCCAAGTCAAAGTTTGACCTTCCTAAATATTTTCCTTGGGCCTAAACCGACAAATAAATCTTCTAATCTAAAGTCGGTTAAGTCATTTCACTATGGTCTCAAAATCCGAAAAACCTAAGGTTAAAATAAATATTAATTGATTAAAAGCCTAAGGGTATGCACCCCGCTAAGCTAACTGGTGAGCACCTCAGATTTAATCCAAGGGCCGCGCACGATCCAGAGAAATCGGATGATAGCGCTTTAATAAAATCAAACCGAAGATAAGTCAAAAGTCAAGCGTAGTCAAAGAAGTAAAAAGGTTGCACCTTAGACTTAATCGGATGGAAGCGCATCACCTGAGAAAATTTTATGGATGCGCACTCACGAAATAGTCCGAAAGATAAGTCAAAGGGTCAATAAAACTTAACCTAAGATTTAAAAATCGAGCAAGTTGTCTTCAATCTAATGGCAGCGCTTCATCGAGGACCAAATCCAATGGATGCATACTCACTAAAGACTCCAAAGGTTAAACCTAAGGCTCTAATAAAGTTAAAATCCTTGCACCTTTAACAAGATCAATGACAACGCTTCATCGAGGATCAAATCAATGGTCGCGCGTTGTCTGAAAAGTCAAAAGTTTAAGCATGAGTCATAATGGTCAACGTTCTGATTAAGTAGTGAGTAAGTATAAACAAATTGGATGACAATGCTCAATCATCCATAAAATCAATGGTTATGCATCCTCTAAAGAGTCAAAGGTTTAAAGTAAAGTCGTCATAAGTCAAATGTCAAGTTAAAATCCGAGCAAGTTCGACAGATCGGATGATCGCACTGAACGAAGCTTAGATCAATGGTCATGACTGCTTTGATTAAAATGAACTTTAAAAATTAATTTTAAGAGAATGCGTCCCATTTGATTAATCATCATGCTAGTTACCAAGATCGGATGACCGCGCTCAAATGATTTTTAATCTAATGGTGGTGCACTAATTGAAGATGCATTAAAAAGGGTTAAGGATCGGGAGAAATTAATTAAAGTTAATCATGATTAGCAAGGGTTTAATACGTCGGCTAATTTTCCCCCTTTTTCCCTAATCATGATTAATATTATAAATGCTTGATTAAACTAACGTGCAGGTTGATTAGATCCAATGGCTGCGCTTGTCTCCACTCAGATCCGACGACCACGCCAAAATCGTAGGATGGAAGGTAAAAGGCATGGGTAAGGATAAAATTAATTGATATTAATCATGTTTAGTAAGGGTTTAATACATTGACTAATCTTCCCCCTTTTCACCTTAATCATGATTAATAGAAAAGCAAAGGTCTATAACATCATTATCTAGCATGCATCTTGTCAGTGATCCAATGGCAGTGCACAAACTAAATCGAGAATCAACGGATGTGAAGGCCTATAACTGGCGACAAAGATCCAAAGGCTAAATAAAGACCTTTTTATAACATACGAATCGAACGACGATGGACATTGACCACCCAGATCCAATGGTGCACATATGGGAAGATAATCAAAGGTTAATCTAAGCATTAGGTTGATTAATTTAGTCGAGGTATGTATGAATTTTTCCCATTTATTAAATAATACGTGCATATGTATGATCCAACGGTCATGCCTCACCACCATAAGATCCAACGACGATCACAAAAGAAAAGTAAGTGTATTTTATGATTACCATCGATTAAAACAAGTTATTAAGGTTTAACAATATAAGGATTAACATCGAATAAATATGATTAATTGAAGACCAATAAAACATGTTATTTCAAGTGTTTACATGAGAACAAGTACACTAACTATCATACAAGTTTTGAGAGATCAACGGATGCGCTTCATCTCAGATCAATCCGATGGTTGCGATTAATCATGGTTGACTTAGGGAAAAAGGGACATCATAGGTAAAAACCTACACTCACACCAAGAGTCAGATATCATGAAGACCCCAAGGGAGACATAATGGATCCCAAAGATATAGTTATCACTCGGATCTGAGATGGCACGAGGTCCAAAACATATCATTCCATATCAGATTAAAATATCCCCATTGACGAATGAATAGAAAGCATGAATGATTGTAGGCCCACATATCAAAGGGACCCAGGCTCGCAAGTTAATAGATATCGCCCATCATAAAGCACAAAACTCTAGAAAATACTGAGTTGGCATGATTCCATTGGCCAATTTTGAACAGTGGTTGGTGGCATCGGGTCGATAACGAAACATGTGAATTTATCAAGTTCACTCCACCACCCTATATATGAACTTACGAAACCAGTCAAGGCCACTCCACTGGTATACCAAGAATTAGAATTGATACATCAGAAGCATAGAAGGAAGAGAGTATTCATTTTCTGAGAACTCGAAGAAGAACTTGACCAGCAATCATGAGGGCAATGGCATCATGGGGAGATGTGTTCGTACCTACAGATACATGAGAAGCTATAAAGTTTATCATAGATAAATCACCCTATTATGTGATTTTTGGACCATCTGTTTCTGGTACCACTATGTATGATTTTGCCCAGAAATGTGGGGCAGATAAAAAACCCAACTCAGCTCAATTGTATGAGATCGACAATGCCTGCATTAAGAGTTTCACCCGAGTAATGGAAGGTGATAACAGAACCCCATGGATAATGGTAGATTTGTTCCATAAAGCTCAGAACTGGTAGTACAAGGGTTTCCCTAGAGACAACAGATGGAACAGTAACCTTGGAAAGATGATATGCCCAAAAGTGCATTTCTCCTCAGATTTGATGGCTTGGTTAGCAGTGGCATATGATGAAAGAACAAGGACCTTTCGAGACCACAAGAATCGGAAGGTGTTCTACAAAAGTCGAAGATATCCAGGAAGTGTTCAAAATGACGAAGTATACCACATTTTTGGTGGACCAGGTAATCGAACACCAATCTCGCATGTTCACTGATATGGAAATTTTTAAAAAATTGTTTGATACATATGCAGAAATAGAGAAAAATTTCCCAATTAATAAAAACGCTTTTAAACCCTGGGTACAAGACTTATGTGACATGATAAACATAGTATTGGGAGTACAAGATATGAGTAGAATAATGAAAAGAGTTTTGTATTTAGCTGCTCAATGTAATAGAGGACATAACACCCCTATCTATGCCTGGGAACTGGAATTGAGCTCACAAATACATAGAGAAATGGTAGAACTAAAGAGGGCAATATTCGAACAGAGGTAGGAGATGCCTCACTTTTCACAATATTCTTTTCTCACTCACTTAATAGTGGGCCAATTGGGGGAAGAAGCCCGTAAGAGATTAAAAGCCATAGATAGCCCCTATGTACATAATAGCTTCTGGAGACTTCATGAAGGATGAACTCACATGGGCTGGTTTTGTGATCGCTTCTTGGTAGAAATCCATTGGGCCTTAACTAGGCTAATTCTAGAAATATTAGGGCCAGGGGTAAGGGCATTCATTAAAGAAAAAGAGATAGGATATTTCTTCTTCACAGAGGGTTTTACTTACATCAGATTATATGGAGCTAAAATCCCTCCTAAGGTGTTACCCCAGTATTGCCCACTATCCATAGCAGACCCTAGAATTATGGAGACAAGTGGCAGAAGAGGCTAAAATGAGACTCGGTTAAGAAGCATGGGAAAGTCCCCTGGCTTGATGTTCCTTGCCATTTTGGAGATTATGTATTTGTTGGATATCCTTCCCTACTCAAGGGAATGTTTGAACTGGACAATATGGGATTCGATGAAGTGTCATGGAGGTTTTATGACCCAAAAGGAATTTATAGCAAGATGATGGAGAAGAGGGAGTATGCTCGAATCAATCACCGAGAAGATGCTTTTGAAGAGAACTTATTAGAAGCTATAGAGCAAAAATCAGATTTATAGACAGTATGGGATAATTTCCCTCCAGAAAAGAGAGGTAGCACACAGGTTTGTGAAGCCTATGACTACCCAACCGAACTAAGAAGGCTTCGGGAGATTTCAGTGGATACTACAACACCTATTATGCCAAGGACACACCCAACAATTAAAGAAGACCCTTTGCTGGAATTGATAGAGGAGCAAGACATAGACTTAATGGAGGTCACTGTTAGAACTGTTGATATAGTAGAACAACAAGTTAAACTCCCAATGAATGACCGACCTAGAATAGAGGCAACACCAAAAGAAGCTCCTCAACAAACCTATACGAATAAGGGCAAAGAAATAGTGACTTCATCCTCTCAAAAAGCACCATCAACAAAGCAGGTTGTAGTTCCTATACCTGATAATGTTTTAGTTGTGACCAGTGTGAAGAAGTTGGCACCCATGGCCGTCTCGACTTCTATAAACATAAAGGGATAGGAGATAAAAATTCCAATAGTAATACAAGTAAAAGGTGGACTAGGTGGCCTCTTCCGAAGCTACTCAATAAAAATTCAAACAGAAATAGCTCCAGTAGAAGCTAAGAAACCCAGATTATCTCTACCTATTGCCAAGGTTGTTTTGGAAAGAACAGATGAACAGGCGGCCTTTACTGCTACAGATGAACAAGAGTTACAGTTAGTAGCAGGAATGGGAAGTATAGAAGAACAATCTTCAAAAAAGGCAGAAATGGGGACAGTTGTGTCAGATATTGCTAAGGTTGATCTCCCTCCCCTGCAAAACCCACTAGTCTTCAGTACCAATGAGGAAATAGGAGGATCATCACTACTGGGTAAAGAAGCTGATATGGCAAAGCTTGCCAAAACTATGAGTAATCAAGTCATAGACCAATTTGTTGAAAAAATTGAAACACTCAAAAAGCAATTGAGTCAAGAGGAGGAAGAAAAAGTAGAATTGAAAGTTGTGATAAGTAAGCAACAGGAAGAATTAAATAAGAAAAATGCTTCAATTGCCCAGCCACTTGTAGTGACCAAAGTTCAAGATCATGTATATTATTTGAATGTAATGAGGAAAGACATGTACAGAAGAATAAAAGCTCAGGCCAAAGGTTTTATTGAAATGTTCAGGAAAATAAGGGTGATTCAAATAACTACTCAAGAAATCATGACCTTGATGAAGGAAAGAGAAAAAAATTTTAAATTCATTCACCCAACCCTGGACTACATAGGGGATCATTTTGAAGAACTGCAAGGACAAGAAATAACAACACCTGAAGGCAATAAAATTCAAATCAATTTTAAATTTTTCAAAGCAGCCCTGTTTGGATCAAACCGAGAAAAATGGACAAATTCTGTGACTGAGATGAATGATCTGATAAAGGATGCTATAGATAAACTGACAGATATTGGCCTGTCCTTAGATCAATGCCTGGAAGCATCAGACATAGAAGGAATATTCAAAGAAACCCTTGAGATATTTGACTGTGAACAAGGTGATGAGGAGGAGATGATTAAACAAACTACACTCATGGTGAATGCTACAGAAGCCTTACTACTTCAGTATGACAGAAACATGCCTGTTATTGTTATACAAAAAAACAGAATTCTGCAAGAAATGAATATGCTCAGGATTGCAACCACTTTTGACATAGAAATATGGAAGTTGATTGATGAGCATATTAAAGGGTTGCAAAGGAGTTTAAAGGGAAAAAGGGTCAATACCTGCACCCAGCAAAAAATAGATTCTGCACCACAGACAACTGCAAAAATAGGAGATATTTTTGGGGCAGTTAAAGGATCAAAGGATCAAGGAAAGGCAACTCAAAAGAGGCCAGTTCAGAAAGCAGCAGTTAAACGCACCAGGAAGTAGTTGAATCAGAGCAAAAGTTCTCCTCATACTTAAATCACCAGTTGAGTGGGAATATGTTTGAACAAGTCAAAGAAGAGGGCACAAAGCTTAGAACAAAAAATCAGTTAAAAGCTACTGGACAACATCAATTTTGAGATTCAATCAGAAGTTGCCAAGTGTACAGTTAGAAGTAAACCAAGAATAACAGAATCAAGAACCAGCAGCTATAAAAGGAAGTAGGCAGGTCTGGATTCTGCATCAAGCAATTAGAGAATAGCATTTTTGCTAAGAGGTATACTTGAGTGCCCTGTTAGTTGTGTGTTGTATTTTCTTTGTGTCTATTTTCTTTTATTCATTCTTTCTTCCTCCCCTTGTTGTGCAGGATTGTATGATAGGAAAGCGTTCAAGAAGTTGAGAATATTTCCAGTCTTATTGAGCCTAGGATTCAGAGATTCTTTTGTTACCAGATTGGAACAAGGAGAGTTGGAGAGACCTGTTACATTATTTGAACAGAGTCCTCTTCATTGTATTGATGTATTTCTTTAAGAAAAATAGAGTTAAAAGGCATCCCGCCCACTCTGCATGTAATATTTTATGAAATCAATACAATTTTGGGTTTTATTCTTGTCATTTCTTTGTCTCAGTATTGTGTGTATCTGTATGATGGGTTACATTATTTGAATGCATTATATACGTTTCTTTCATTGGTTAACTCTTGATTTTATTACGATATTCGAATGAGATTAAGAACGCCAATTTCCTTCTCCCCTTCTCTCTATGTCATATTAAAATTGTTGTTAAATTGCTATAACAGCCCAATGAATCTAGGCACCGGTCTACATAAGGCATAACAGTTGGTTATTTTCATGCTTGGTCATTTTAATAAGAATACTATAGTTTAATATAAATCTGGAGCATGCAAATTAGAAGTTTAATCGTAGAATTGCCGCTGGGGTTTCCTTACCCATTCTGCCATATTTTATAGCAATATTCGGGTTTAACAGAACATGAGGCAGGTCGACCAGAGCCTGTAATAGCTCGTTGGTTTCAAACGGGTTCTTGTAGCGTGACAATTGATTTCCTACGGATGCAAGAATCGGTTCCAATAGACACTCAATTTTGGATGCAATGCATGGATATAATAGAGGTATGCTTATGGGGGGAGGGTTGATATTCTTGAGGGACTCTCCTCCACATCCTTTTGAAATGGATATTAAATTCTAAAAGGCTTTAATGATAATAATTCTTGATTGATGATATTGAGTGAGTTGTAAGAAGGGATATTCAGGATCATCAAATTCATTAATAAACACTTCTTCTAGGTCTACCCAAGTATAGATACTCTTTCTAGGGATTCATACCACGTCAACACATTGCCTTTGAATGATATAACATGCAATATAAGCATGACATATTCAAATATGATGTTAAAAATAGAATATAGGGATACAATATCTTAAGTGTTCCATTACAGTTCCCTCATAACTGGGTAAATTTTTTAGAGAAACCCTAGGTATTTCATGAAGGTTGGGATTATTAAGAGATCCAGTATCATACCATTAGGGATAATAATGGTTAGCCATGAGGCTATGCTTGAATGGGTTTTGAGTATCATATAGCTTTGGCAACTATAGGAATTTTGGCAAGATATGCAAAAGTAATAGAACTACATATGGTCCTTTGAATTTTATCAGTTAAACAACTCCTTGAGATAGGATATGGAATGCAAATATGGCTTCTAGACTCTTGATATAGTAGATTCATCAAGTGAACCTATAATATTTAGTTGATGAGGTCAACATAGTTCACTAAATATTTATTCCTCTGGGTAAAATGAGTAAAATATGATAATAAACTTGAAAAGACAACATATCATAGATCTAAGTTAAACTTGCAACAAAGTCACCAGGTGATCACTAATAATTTGTGTAAAAAATCATCACCAAAAATTTTGATTTACACAAATAGTGAGACCAGCAGTGTCCCACCAAGCATGCCAAAAACTATTGTGGTTTAGTTTGTCACATATGATGAACTTGAATCATGACTATTATCTGCAAATATTTATAGGTGAACACCCACTAATCATAGCCTAAACCATGTATTAGATAAACTAAATTTCTTCAATTCAACCTCTAGAGTAGGTTGGTTCCTTGTCACCTTATGAATGTTGACTCTTTTAAGCTCAATAAAATTAAGTAAAGAGTAGGGATAGAAATGGAAGGGTTAAGGAAGAAAGAATTAACAGTGGATGGATAAACCTAACTTCATAAGCATCTACAAATAACCTCTTGATAACTCAACTTCCACATAAATATTTGGAACTAACAACATTTAAAACATTGTCATCTTCAACATTAAAACCAATTGTATAATTCAAGAATTATTTCAAACATCAAGGGTATCAATATTTCAAAAAACAAAATAAGATTGACACTATGACTAATAGAAATAGAGTTCCATCCAAGCACACATTTAAACATGAATCATTCTAATTTTCTCTAAGTTAGCAATCCAATTTAGCAGAATAGACTAACCATAGTAGCAGTAGTAGAAATGACTTCGCCAAGCTTGTAATTAGATGATAAAATATGCAAGTCTAATGCAAACATTCCAAGTAATGGTCCTTTCATTAATTATTGAAAATATACAATAGTAGCACAAGCAAAAAATTTAAATCCAACCTTTTGGAAGAAGGTCATAACCTCTATTTATAGTTTTACGATGAATTTCTAATAAAACAGAGAATTAGAAGGAAAAATTATCACTCAGCCAACATGATGTTAATATGGTGGTCTTATGTTTAGTTCAATATAAGAGGGGTGGTCTTGGTTTATTGTTCCTCTACAAATTGCTCGGCCTTCATGGGTTTTGGCTATGCAATATTTCTCAGAATGTATCTAAGTCATCACCTGTTCTTGTAGCTTCTCATTAATAGTTTATCTACAACTGAATTAGTCGAGAATCTCAAATGCTTCAACTTTTCAACTTAGCAATACTTGGTTTATACTTGATATCTATGTGCTGCACTTAGATCTTCACATAAACCATTAATGAATGTTGAGCATCAATCTATCTTTAGACAATTAAGATCTAATAACAGCCTAAACTGCACATTAGATGAACTAAATCACTTTAATTCAACCTCTAGAATAGGTTGGTTCCTTGTCAACTTATGAATGTTGACTCTTTTAAGCTTAGTAAAATAAAATAAAGAGTAGGGATAGAAATGGAAGGGTTAAGGAATAAATAATTAACAGTGTATAGATAAAGCTAACATCATAGGCATGTATAGAGAACCTACTGAGAACTCAACTTCCAAAGAAATAGTTGGAACTAACAACATATAAAACATTACTATATTCAAAATTAAATCCAATTGCATACTTCAAGAATTATTTCAAACATCAAGGGTATCAGTAATCCAAATAGCAGAATAAGATTGACACTCTAACTAAAAAAAATAGAATTCCGTACAACCATACATTTAAACATTAATCATTCCAGTTTGCTCTAATTTAGCAATCCAATTTAGCATAATAGACTAACAATAGTAGCAGTAATATAAATGACTTCACCAATATTGTATTCAGATGATAAAATATGCAAGTCTAATGCAAACATTCCAAGTAATACTCCTTTCATTAATTGCAGGAAATATACAATAGTAGCACAAGCAAACACTTCAAATATGACCTTTTGGAAGGAGGTCATAACCTCTATTATTAGTTTTACAATGAATTTTTGATAAAATAGAGCATTATAATAAAAAATGATCGCTTAGCCAATGGGATGTTAACATGGTGGTCTCAAGTTTAGTTCAATAAAAGAGGGGTGATCTTGATCTATTGATCCTCTACAACTACTTTTGCAACTTGCTCAAGCTTCATGGGTTCTAGCTATGTAATATTGCTTAGAATATATCTAGGTCATCATCTGTTCATGCAAATTCTCCTCAGTAGTTGATCTACAACTAAATTAGTCAAGAATATGGGATGTTTCAACTTTTTAGCTTAGCAATACTTGGTTTATACTTATTGTCTCTATGCTACACTTAGATCTTCACATCAAACTATAATGGAAGTTGAGCATCGATCTATATTTAGACGACTAAGATCTAATCTTCAAAAAAAGCATGAGATTTTTATGGCCTAGTTTTTAGCCTTCCTCTACTTTAAAATTGTGTGGCCACATATTTTTCATTGTTTTATTCAATGTGGGCTATGTTAACTACGACTTGGAATATCTTACATCACACGCGATCGTATTTTCCTTCTTATTTACGATTCTAAGGTAAAATATGAGTGCGACATAGAGGTATTTCATTAGACCATATTTTAAATTACAACTACATAATCATTGACCATGTTGACTACAACATGAAGCTTATCTGTATAGCACATGGCCGCACTTTATCCTTTACACTTGGCTCAAAGCACATTTAAGCTTTGGTAGTAAAATAGTGCTTTGAACCATATTTCTAATTGCAATATTAGTTGATTTGAATTTATTGACCTGGATAGAACCTTTTGGCCTGATTAATATGATTTGAAGAATGTGGCCTTATTACAATATACTGAGTGCAGCCTAGAAACACTTGTTACTACATCACATTTTGGATTTTGTGGATGTGCATTTTTAACTTTACTGACTATGATCGTGAGACTGCTTGGAGTTGGGTTGCACTTTCATATTTTATGCCATTTTTTAATAAAATTTATATGCAACACAGGGCAAGATGTTGGATCACATATCTATCTTGAAGCATTTTCAAGTCAAACTAGGTTGACTGCAGCTTGGGGATGTGTGGCTCTGAGTGTGGCTTGGGGAAGATATGAACTGGGTGGCATATTTAATTTCGTGTTGTGCATTTTGACATTTATTGACTATGATATAGGATGGAATGTGGTCTAGTGATACTAACCTTGGTGTGGATTAGTGACACTTTCAACACTTTAACAAAATTTTAAATTTTTTTATAGAATTTCCCTCATGTAGCTTTTTGAGCCTACATTATGGTGCCTCTCAAGGGAATTTTGGCTTGCAAAGTTATAGAAATTAGGTGGCCATATCCATATAATCAACACTCTCTAAATCATAAATAATTCAAGGAGACACACTAAGGAAGGAAGAGGAGACTAAACGACAAGGTATGGAAACACTAATAGGTACAAAATGAAGGGAAAATTAAGACAAAATAAAATAGAGGTGGGTGCAATATTATAACAAGATATAACAGAATGAGACAAAATAAACGTAATATTTCACATGAAATTATGGTGAGTGGACATGGATGGAAATGAAATATAGTATGAAAATCCATAAAAAACAAAGGAATATACAAAAAAGAAACGATATGTGGTATTTTTACATACTAGAGGGAAGAAACTATACTAGAGTGTTGGAGATAGGGAAAAGAAGAATATAAAATAAGAGAATTTGATGTACACAAATTAAGGAAACGTCCAACCATGGCATACCTTGATATGTATACTCCATTGGGATGCAAAGTCTTTTCAAATGCAGATATATTTCCATGAGATAGCACCTTTTGGAGGTAATCATCTATCTCTCCTATGCCTCTTGTTTTTTCTCGAGCATGCTAACAAGAACCTCCTTAGCTACTTATATTCTCTTATATGCTTCTCCATTTTATTTGTTTGCTCCATCCTTTAAATTTTAAATACTCATTTTTTTACATTCATTCCTTATGTAGGGCTGGACTGAAGGGTGAGTTTTCATTAGATGACAATTATAGAATCACCATCCCATATTTTTAGGAATTTTGGGCTCACTTAAGTCATTCACTCATGTGCCAATTGTATTCAGGCAATGTCTTATGATGTTTTATCATGCCTTACATGAGCTTTGACAATTATACCTCTTATCACACCATATTTTAAGGTATATTTTATGTCATTCTAATATTTTCTTATTTCTATCCATTGGGCTTCAGAGTCATGTGAGATATTTTGATGGCTTTAGCTAGAAATACTATCAAACTATTAATTCTTATTCACCTTCCTAAAGCATCTCATGATTATATTGAATAAATATTTATCTCCCATTTTATTCACCTTAAGTATACGAACAATGTATTATAAGGGACCTGAGCTTGCCTTCCTTTATTCATCATGATTGTAGTCAGTCATTTTATTTACTTGCCAACTATTTACACAAAAATATGGCATGAATGCCCATGCCTATCTTTAAAATATGATATGAATTTATCCTCTAAATCTACAATGTCCAGACTAGATAGCAAAAAACTTGAGCTTCCTTCTGATTCTTGATAGCTGACAACCATTCTCAACTTTTAGATTAGTATCATATGTTTTTAAGCTAAGCTCTTCCAGCTAAAAAAATTCCCATGAACACCCATTCATATCCACACATTTCTGATATAACTTCTTGAACTTACGGTTATCCTCTGAAAATTCTCCTCAATCACTCCCACAAGATTTAAGGAAATAAAAACTCCATATATTAGGGAAAAAACTAATTGTAGATGTGATCCACAACTCTTGACCTATTCCTTTATTATGTTCTAATTGAAATTTCTATGAAAATATATTCATCTCTTTCTCAATTCCTTGATTAATCCACTATCACAGACTGTCCTAGAATTTATCATATTTTTCTAGAAAGAAAGAGTGAAGTATTTGACTAGATGTATCGAATGCATCCTTCATTCTAAATATCTTCATTTTATTTGGCTCCTAACAGAGATAGATTCCAAACTACCTAAGAAGACATTCTGATAGGCATATGCTAAAAAATAATGGAATATAAACAACCATTACATCCTACATGATGAATAATTTAGGATGGCTCCATAACATCATCATAAATCATTTCAAGATGCAAACCCTTTTAACAATCTTCCTTTGAATTGTAGTTATTTCGGGTTCATAGATCCCAAGTGGTATTATTGATATCCTAGCTCTCATATTAATTATACAATTGTGTAATACACATTCCTCCAGAAGGAGAGCTAGATAAAATGGTCTAGAACACTAACTTTGAATATTCGAACCTCCCTTGAGTTGCATCACCCTTTTCAATCGGATATTTTAAGGAGAGGTCGACCATATTCACTTCTGGTGATATTAGCAGGCCTTCCCTTAAATATTGCTATAAAGAGAGAATTTTTTAATAAGCTTATAAATCAGGTTACCTTCTCCTTCCTCTCTTCTAAGGTGAAAGCTAGAAAATACAACTCTTTATAGGTCTTTCATCATTCTTGATTTAAATATGGTGCTTCCTGGATTTCTCCCTGAATATCTTCTTGATCTTTGTTATTGTCTCTTGGATGATCGAAGGTTGGTTGTTGATGATTACTACCACCTCCCAGTTGGGAAGTTGTTGTGTTGGATTCTATCACATTGTCAAAGCTTCTCTAGCTTGGATATATTGTTTATGAAATGGTCAATGAGAATAGATGAAAACCAAGCTTATTACAATCTTCTTTTTCATTACATTCTATTCTATATTTTGCCTCTCCATCCCCATTGAAACTATTGTTGATCAGTGATGGCCAATAAATTTGATGAGGTAGTTGTTGTTGAAGTATGGCTTCACTAAAAACCTTTTATTTTATCTACCTTAACTGTGTTTCTCCTTTTGCATCTTACTCCATGTATTTTATCACCTTTGTCAATTCTTGTTCTCTCCAAACTTGATCAATTTGATAATTAAAAACTCCATCACTTGTTTCTTAAAATGGCCATGACCTAACCTTATATGTGGATTCATGATGGGGTTGTCTAGGAGAAACATAAAATATGGGATTTATTACTTGAGGAGGTAATTTACCGGTTATGGTTAACATATTTTTATCTTAGATAGCCTCTTGAAAAATGTGAGGGGATAATTTTTCTTTAGTCTATTGAATGAGGACACTCACATATGGATGTAATGCATGGATATAATAGAGGTATGATTATTGGAGAAGGGTTGGTATTCTTGAGGGAATCTCCTCCACATACTTTTGAAATGGATATTAAAGTCTAAAAGCCTTTCATGAGAAGATTTCTTGAATGATAAAAATTGAGTGAGTAGCAAGAAGAGATCTTCAAGATCATCAAATTAATTAATAAAATATTTTACTAGGTCCACCCAGGTATAAATAATATTACTTTCTAGGGATTTATGACACATCAGCACATTGCCTTTGAATGAAAAAACATGTAATCTATGCATGACATATTTATATATGATGTTAAAAATGGAAGATAGAGAAGCGATATATTGATAGTGTTTCGTTGTATTTCTTTCTTTTCCATCATAGTTGGGTAAATGTTTTAGATCCACCTTAGGTATTTAATGAAGGATAAGAATATTAAGAGGTCCAGTATCATACCATGATGTGTATTATTGGAAAGCAATTAGTCTAGGCTTGAAAGGGTTTTGAAAATCATATAGCTTTAGGGACCTTGGGAATCTTGGAAAGATATGCAAAAGCAAGGTAACTGCACATGATCCTTTGAATATATTAAGTTAAGTAAATATTTGAGATACTATAGATAATGCAAACAACACTTCCAAGCTCTTGATATAGAAAAATCACCAAGTGAATGTACAATATCTACATAATGAGGTTAATATAGTTCAATAAATCTTGATTCCTCTAGGTAAAATGAGTAAAATGTGATAATAATATTGAAAAGGCAACATATCATAGATCTGAGTTAAACTTGCAGTAGAGTCACCAAGTCATCAATAATAATTTGCATAAAAAAATCATCATCATAAGTTCTAATTTATACAAACAGTGGGACCATAAGTGTCCCATCAGGTATACCAAAAACTATTATGGTTCGTTTTGTCACATATGATGAACTTGAACCATAACTATTATTTGCAAATATTTATAGGTGAGCACCCACTAATCACAATCTAAACCACACATTAGATGAACTAAATTTCTTCAATTCAACCTCCAAAGTAGAGTGGTTCCTTGTCAACTTATGAATGTTGACTCTTTTAAGATCAGTAAAATGAAATAAAGAGTAGGGATAGAAATAGAAGGGTTAAGGAAGAAATAATTAACAGTGGATCGATAAACCTAACAACATAAGTATCTACAAATAACCTCATGACAACTCAACTTCCACATAAATATTTGGAACTAACAACATTCAAAACATTGTCATATTCAACATTAAAACCAATTGCATACTTCAAGAATTATTCCAAACATTAAGGGTATCAATAATTCAAATAGAAAAATAAGATTGACACTATGACTAACAAAAATAAATTTCCATCTGAGCACACATTTAAACATGAATAATTCCAATTTTCTCTAATTTAGCAATCCAATTTAGCAGAATAGACTAACCATAGCAGCAGTAGTACAAATGACTTCACCAAGCTTGTAATCAGATGATAAAAGATGTAAGTCTAATGAAAAATCCCATGTAATGTTTCTTTCATTAATTATAAAAAATATACAATAATAGTGCAAGCAAACACTTTAGAGCTGACCTTTTGGAAGGAGATTATAACCTCTATTTATAGTTTTACAATGAACAACTAATAAAATAGAGCATTACAAGAAAAAATGATCGCTCAACCAACAGGATGCTAACATGGTGATATCATGTTTAGTTCAATAAAATAAGGGTGATCTTCGTTCATTGATCCTTTGCAACTTTCTTAGCCTTCATGGGTTACAGCTATGCAATATTTCTTAGAATGTATCTAGGTCATCCCTTGTTCTTGTAGCTTCTCCTTAATAGTTGATCTACAACTGAATTAATCAAGAATCTCGAATGCTTTGGCTTTTCAACTTAGAAATACTTGGTTAATACTTGTTATCTCTACGTTGCACTTACATTTTCACACCAACCATTAGCGGATGTTGATCCTCAACGTATATTTATATTATTGATATCTAATCTTAAAAATAAGCATGAGATAGTTGTGGACTAGGTTTTAGCCTTCCTCTAATTCAGAATCGTGTGACCACATATTGTTCATTGTTTCAACCAATGTTGACTGTGTTGACTGTGGCTTGGAATATATTGCATAACACGTGGTTGCATTTACCTTCTTATTTATGGTTCAAAGGAAAAATAGGAGTGTGGCATAGAGGTCCTTCATTGGACCAAATTTAAAATTACAACTACATAATTAGTGACCATGTTGACTACATTGTGAAGCTCATTTGTGTAACATGTGGTCGTAGTGTGTCCTTTGCACTTGGCTCAAAGCACATTTTGGCTTTGGTGGTAAAACAATGTTGTGGATCATATTTATAATTGTAATGTTGGTCGATTTAACTCTATTGACTTGGATACAACCTTGTGGTCTTATGAAAGAAATTTGAATAATGTAGCCTTGTTACAGTCTATTGAGTGCAGGCTAGAAACCCTTGTAACTATGTTACATTTTGGATTTTATAAATGTATATTTTTAACTTTATTGACTATGGTTGTGAGACTGATCGGAGTTGGGTCACACTTTAATATTTTATGCCATGTGTTGATAAAATTTATATGTGACAAAGGGCAAGATTTTGGGTTACATCTCCATACTGAAGCATTGTTAAGTCAAACTGGGTTATTGTGGTATGGCGATGTGTGGCTCTGAGTGTGGCTTGGCGATGATATGTACTAGGTCATTTATTAAATTTTGTGTTGTGTTTTTTGATCTTTATTGACTATGATATAGGATCAAATGCAGCCTAATGACACTAATCTTGGTGTGTCTTAGCGACACTTTCAATACTTCAACAAAATTTTAAACAAATTTACAAAAAATTTCTCATGTATATTTTTTATCCTACATTATGGTGCCTCTTAGGTGACTTTGGCTTGCAAATTTGTACAACTAAAATGGCCTTATCCATCCAACAAAAACTTTTTAAATCATAAAATAATTCAAGGAGACACACTGGGGGAGGAAGAGGAGACTAAAAAATTAGGTATGGAAACACTAACAGATACAGAATAAAGGAAAAATTAAGATAAAATAAAATGGTGGGTGCAATATTATAACAATATGTAACAGAATGAGATAAAATAAACCTAATACATGAAATGGTGGTAAATGGACATGTATGGAAATGAAATGTAGCATTAAGATCCATAGAAAAAAAATGGGATACAAAAAAAATGGTATGTGGTATTTTTACAAGTGAGAAGGAAGAAACAGTACTAGAGTGTTGGAGACAGTGAAAAGAAGATAATATAATAGAATTAGAGGTACACAAATTAAGGAAACATCCAACCATGATATACCTTGATATGTATACTCCATTGGGGAGTAGAATATCTTAAAGGATAGACATATTGCCATGAGATAGCACTCTTTAGAGCCAATCATCTGTCTCTCCTATGCCTCTTGTATTTTCTTGGGTATGCTACAAGGAACCTCCTTAGTTTCTTGTATTCTCTTTTGTGCTTCTCCATTTTATTTTTCTACCTCATCCTTTACATTTGAAATCTCATATTTTGACATTCATTCCTTATATAGGGCTAGACTGAAGGATGAGTTTTCATCAGCTGATGATTGCAGAATCACCATCCTATATTTTTAGGAATATTAGGCTCACTTAAGTCATTCACTCAAGTGCCAATTGTATTTAAGTGATATCCTATAATGTTTTATCATACCTTACATGAGCTTTGATGATTATACATCTTGTTGCACCAGATTTTTGGGTATATCTTATATCATTCTAATGTTTTATTATTTCTATCCATTGGGCTTCAAATTCATGTGAGATATTTTGATGGCTTTAGCTAGTAATACTCTTGAACTATTAATGCTTACTCACCTTCCAAAGCATCTCATGATTAGCTTAGATCAACCTTCATCTCTCCTTTTATTCACCTTAAGTATATGTACAACATATTGTAAGGGACTTGAACTTGCCTTACTTTATTCATCATGATTGTAGTTAGTCATTTTATTTACTTATTGGCTATTTACAGAAAAATGTGGCATGAATGCCCATGCCTAGCATTGAAATATGATATGATTTTATCCTCTAAATCTACAATGTCTAGAATAGATAGCACAAATCTTGAGCTTGCTTCTAATTCCTGATAGATAACAACCATCCCTAGATTTTAGATCAATAGCCTACATTTTTTGGCTAAACTCTTCAGGCTAAAAAATTTCCTATGAACACCCATTCATGTCCATACATTTCTGATATAACTTCCTAAACTTATGGTTAGCCTCTAAAACTTCTCCTTGGTCACTCCCATAAGATTCAAGGAAATAAAAACTATATATCTTAAGGGAAAAAATAATTATAGATGTGATCCACAACTCCTGACCTATTCCTTTAGTCATTTTATTTACTTATTGGCTATTTACAAAAAAATGTGGCATGAATGCCCATGCCTAGCATTGAAATATGATATGATTTTATCCTTTAAATCTACAATGTCTAGAATAGATAGCACAAATCTTGAGCTTGCTTCTAATTCCTGATAGATAACAACCATCCCTAGCTTTTAGATCAATAGCCTACATTTTTTGGCTAAACTCTTCAGGCTAAAAAATTTCCTATGAACACCCATTCATGTCCATACATTTCTGATATAACTTCCTAAACTTATGGTTAGCCTCTAAAACTTCTCCTTGGTCACTCCCATAAGATTCAAGGAAATAAAAACTATATATCTTAAGGGAAAAAATAATTATAGATGTGATCCACAACTCCTGACCTATTCCTTTATTATGTTCTAATTGAACTTTTTGTGAGAATAAATTCATCTCTTTCTCAATTCCCTGGTTAGTCCACTACTGCATACTACCCTAGCATTGCTCATATTTTTCTATAAATAAAGGGTGAAGTTTTTTATTGGATATATCGATTGCATCCTTCATTCAAAAGGTCTTCATTTGATTTGGCTCCTAATAGAGATAGATCCTGTACTGCCTAAGGAGACATTTTTATAGAAATGCCAAAAAAAATAGAATATCAACAACCATTACATCCTGCACGATGACCAACTCAATATGGCCCCATAGCATCATCACAAATAGTTTCAATACAATAACCCTTTTAACAAGCTTCCCTTTGAATTGTAGTCATTTTAGGTTTATGGCATCCATGGGAAATCCTAAAATTTGATAGATCCCAAGTGGTATTATTGATATCCTAGCTCTTGAATCAATTATGCAATTGTGTAATACACATTCCTTTAGAAAAAGAGATAGATAAAATAAGTTATAAGACTCTCTTTGAATATTCAAAAATATCCCTTGAGGTTGTATCACCCTTTTTAGTTGGATATTTCAAGGAGAGGTCAACCAGATTTACTTATGGTGATATCAGTAGGTCTTCCCTTAAATATTGCGTTGAAAAGGAAGAATTTTTTAACAAGCTTCCAAATCATGTTACCTTCTCCTTCCTATCTTCTAAGGTGAAAGCTATAAAATACAACTTTTTATAGGTCTTTAATATTTATTGATTTAAAGATGGTGCTTTTGGGATTTGTCCCTGAATATCTTCCTGACCTTTGTTATTGTCTCTTAGATGATTGGAGGCTGAATTTTTATAATTAATATCACCTCCCAATTGTAAAGCTACTATGTTGGATGTTATCACGTCATAAAATCTTTTCTAGCTTGGATACATTGTCTATGAACCAGTTTATGAAAATTGAGGAAAACCAAGATTATTACAATATTTCTTTCCATCGCATTCCATTCTCTATTTTACCTCTCTATCCCCATTAAAACTACCATTGATGAGCAGTGGCCAATAAATTTGATGAGGTAGATGTTACCGAAGCATGAATTCATTGAACTCCATTTCTTTTTCCTGTATTAACTGTGTTTCTCTTTTTACATCTTGCTCCATGTATTTTATCACCATTGTCAATTCTTGCTCTCTCCAAACTTGATCAGTTTGATAATCAGAAGCTCCATTACTTGATACTTGAAGTGGCCATGACCTAACCTCATATGGATATTCATGATTATATTGGTTGGAAGTAACATCAAATGTGGTATTTATTAATTGAGGAGGCAATTTACCAGCTATGATCAATATATTTGTAGCTCAGATAGTCTCTTGAAAAATGTGAGGGAATATTTTTTCTTAAGTTTGCTAAATGAATACACTCAAGTTTGGATTCAATGCATGGATATAATAGAGGTATGCTTGTGGGGTAAGGGTTTGTATTCTTGAGAGACTCTCCTCCACATCCTTTTGAAATAGAAATTAAAGTCTACAAGGCTTTCAAGATAATATTTCTTTATTGATGAAAATTGAGTGAGTTGCAAGAAGGGATCTTCGGGATCATAAAATTCATTAATAAAAGATTTATCTAAGTCCACCTAGGTATAGATACTCTTAATTTATATGGATTTATAACACATCAACACCTTACCTTTTAATGATAGAAGAAGTAATCTAAGCATGACATCTTCAAATATGATGTTAAAAATGGAAGATAGGGATGCAATATCTTGATAGTGTTCCATTGCGGTTATTTATTTTCCCTCATAGCTAGGTAAATATTTTAGATCAACCCTAGGTATTTCATGAAGGATAGGAATATTAAGAGGTATAATATCATGCCATGAGAGATAATATTTGTGAGCCATGAGGCTACGCCTGAATGGGTTTTGAGTATCATATAACTTTGGGGACCTTGGGAATCTTGTCAAGATATACAAAATCTAGGGAACTACACATGGTCATTTGAATATGATCAGTTAAATAACTCTCTGAGATAGACCAGAGAATTCAAACATGGCTTCCAATCTCTTGATATAGCAAAGTCACCAAGTGAACCTACAATATTTGCATAATGAGGTCAAGACAGTTCAGTAAATCTTGATTCCTCCAAGTAAAATGAATAAAATATGATATAAAATTGAAAATACAACATATCATGGATCTAAGTTAAACTTGAAATAGAGTCACCAGGTTACCAATAAGAATTTGTATAACAAATCATCACCAAAAATTCTAATTTACACAAACAGTGGGACCATTAGTGTCCCACCATGCTTGCCAAAAATTCTTGTGCTTTGGTTTTTCACATATGATAAAATTGAACCATGACTCTTATCTACAAGTATTTATAGGTGATCATCCACTAATCACAACCCAAACCACACATAATATGAATTAATTCATTTCAATTCAACCTCTAGAGTAGGTTGATTCCTTGTCAACTTACGAATGTCGACTCTTTTAAGCTTAGTAAAATGAAATAAAGAGTAGGGATAGAAATGGAAGGGTTAAAGAAGAAAGAATTAATAGTGGATGAATAAAGATAACAACATAGGCATCTACACATAACCTCTTTAAAAATCAACTTCCAGAGAAATATTTAGAACTAACAACATTCAAAACATTTCCATATTTAGCATTAAAACAAACTACATACTTCAAGAATTATTCCAAACATCAAGGGTATCAATAATCCAAATAGCATAATAAGATTGACACTCTAAATAAAAAAAATAGAATTCCACCCAAGCATACATTTTAATATGAATCATTCCAATTTTATCTAAGTTAGCAATCCAATTTAGCATAATAGACTAACCATAGTAGCAGTAGCATAAATGACTTCACCAAGCTTGTAATCAAATGATAAAAGATGCAAGTTTGATGCAAACATTCCAAGTAATGCTCCTTTCATTAATTGTGAGAAATATACAATAGTAGTGCAAGAAAACACTTTAGAGCTAACCCTTTAGAAGGATTTCATAACCTCTATTGATAGATTTACAATGAATTTTTGATAAAATAAAGCATTACAAGAAAAATGATCACTCAACTAGCAGGATGATAACATGATGGTCTCATATTTAGTTCAAGAAAAAAAGGGTGATATATGTCTATTGATCCTCTGCAACTGCTTCTATAAATTACTCAGCCTTCATGTGTTCTAGCAATGTAATCTTGCTCAAAATATATTTGGGCCATACCTTGTTCTTGCAGCGTCTCCTTATTAGTTGATCTACAACCGAATTAGCCAATATTTTTTTGACACTTTAGTTTTTCAGCTCAGTAATACATTTTTTATATTTGATGTCTTTGCACCACACTTAGATCTTCCCATCAACATGTAATGGATTTTGAGTATCGATCTATCTTTAGATGATTGATATTTAATCTTCAAAATAAGCATGAGATGTTTGTGGCCTAGGTTTTAGCCTTCCTTTACTTTAGAATCATGCAACCACATATTATTTATTGTTTTAGCCAATATTGACTATGTTGACTGTGGCTTGGAATAACTTGCATCGCATATGACTAGTCGCATTTACCTTATTTTTGGTTCCAAGGAAAAACAAGAGTGTAGCATAGAGGTCCTTCATTAGTTCACATTTTAAATTGCAACTGCATAATCGTTGACCATGTTGACTATGATGTGAAGCTTATTTGTATAGCATGTGATTGTAGTTTATCCTTCACACTTGGATCAAAGTGTATTTGGCTTTGATAGTAAACCAACGCTCTAGGCCATATTTCTAATTATAATTTTGGCTGATTTGATATTGTTGATCTGGATACAACCTTGTGGCCTGATTAATATGGTCTAAAGAATACAATCTAGTTACATTATGTTGAGTGTAGCCTGGAAACCCTTGTATCTACATCATGTTTTGGATTTCGTGGATATGAAATTTTTACTTTAATAACTACAATCGTGATATTGTTCAAAGCTAGGTTACACTTTAATATTTTATACCACGTGTCGACAAATTTATATTTAATACAAGGCAAGGTGTTTGATCACATCTCTATCCTGAAGCATTTTCAAGTTGAACTAGGTTGACTGTAGCTTGATGATGTACAACTCTAAGTGCGACTTGGGGATGATATGCACTGGGCCACAAATTTAATTGTGTTTTGTATATTTTGACCTTTGTTCACTATGATCTAGCACTGAATACGGCCTAGTGACACTAATCTTGGTGCGGCTCAGTGACACTTTCAAAAATTTAGCAAAATTTTAAAATTTTTCATAGAATTTTCCTCATGTAGCATTTTGAGTCTATAATAATATTAGTCCAGTAGCCTATATGTTGCCTTACCACCCAACCTATCCAATATCCATGATACTTTCCACAATCCCTGCTTAGGAAATATATTGCTAATCCTACTCATGTTTGAAATATTTCTAAATTATAGATAGTAGATCCCTCAACCATTGAGGTGAGACCAATAAATATTCTAGGGTTTCATTCCAATATGTTGAGGAAAAAACCCTAGATCAATATAAGGTCTAGTGGGACTAGTATTTTAAAAATTGTGCAACATAGAAAAATGTTGAAGAAACGAGAAAACAATTCCCATATTTATTTGAATAAAACATTTGTTTATTAACTTGCAATAAACACAAAGGACTATGTTTAGTCCAATGGGATTATGTAACAACCATCCTTGGTAGGACTTATTATTGACAATAAATAATGTATTGATGTGTGTATGCCTAATGCATAGTTTTATTTCATGTTGTTAATAAGAATGGGTAGTTGCACTTTATGCTTTGATTCTATTCTTGGGATATGATATTTTTGATGTATTTTTGGTTACATGACTAGGTGCTCTCAATTATGGATTAATATGGGATAACCACTTGATTTGAGAGAAATTTTGAAAAATTATGGATGACTCATCCATAGATAGCTCAAGGGTAACAAAATACCCTTCATGTTGATGCATTGCATTTGTGCTTGTTGTATGATCACACAATTGGACCAGGAAGTTTCTTGCACGGTGAATCTCCTCAATAGATTGGTGATAGTGATTGGTTGTCTTAAAATATCCATCTACTTAAGGATAAAATAATAGTGTGCAATATTACCTGTTTGAATGGCTTTTATGCTTATGTGTTGAAAGCATAGATTGATGGATTAAACCAACAAAGTATTAATATGTTGGTAACCTTAATACTTGAGAATATTAGTATCAATTTTAATAATTAATATTAAAAATTGATACTAATTAATAAGCAATTAATCTAAATACCTTATTGCTAGAAATAATAAGATTTGAGATGGAAATAATAGATTAGTTCTTATAGTTGCTCAAATGGTTTCTTTCCTAATAATTGCCTTGAAAATTAAGAAAATAATATGATTGCTTTCTTAATGTTGAGTTATCAAGGAATATTATTATTTGATCAAGCATGCTTTAATCAATCTTAGATAATATTTATGAGCATTTTAATATTATCAACATTCATTAAAAATCATTATGAGCTAGAGGTGGCCAACTCGAGTGGTTTTATTATGGGGTGAACATCTAGTTCTTTGTGAAGCCACCCTGAGGTATTTAAAAAAAGGGTTTGTATGAGTTTGATAGATTGGTTGGAAAAAAGACATTCTAGAAGCCAAAGTAAGGTGAACACAAGGAAAAATCAAAGGAGGTCCATCAGATTTAGCACTAAGAGGTATTTTGCCATGTTTTTATGGGCGATGAATCTTTGGTTTAGTAATCTTTAGCTCTATTGGTTGGTTCTATTTTCATACCAATAATCACCCTACTATTTGATTTATCTTTTGACTATGTGGAGCACTTATTTCTTTGGTTTGGGTTATTGAAAACCTTTTGGTGTTATGATCCTAGTTTTCTTTGGTGAGATCCTTCTAGTTTTTTGTTTCAATTTTGGTTCTAGTTTAGTAGGCGTAGCTTCCTATACACCATGAATGTTGGTTGTATTGTTATCCAAAGCTATGGATGCTATGATGAGTGATTCACCTTTTAGGGAACTCCTTTATATAGGTTGTTTGGATTATACACTATAACTTGAGTGTATTCTGTTAATTATGTATTATATCAAAACTTGCACAGGGTCATATGTCTTAGGCATTGGCCAAGAAGAACCTTTGGTAGTTCATAGTTGCTGTTGTGGACCACATTTTTTTCATGTTCATGATTTTTTGTTTTTTTCCTTTGATGTTAGTCTCTGTTGTCGATTTAATGTTTACCATGTCAAGATTTTTGTTTTCTAAGTAAGGTTGATCTTTCTCAATAAAATTTTAGCCAATTTGGTATAATGTTGTGGTTTGGGGAGAGAAAGTTTACTTTTTGAAATCGTGCTTTGGAGTAACACATTTGAGTTGTCTTTGTTGTATGATTGGTTATTTTTGTAGGTAATGTGTGTTACTATTATGATATATTATATGCCTTAATTAGAATTTGTATTTACACTGATTGAATGGAAAACTTAAGATTATATAGATAAAATGATACTTTGAATGGGAGAAAAACTAGAAATAACAATGGAAATTTATTTTGGAAATTGGAAATACAAAAAACAAATAATAGTGTTATTCTTTTGGGTTTTTCAAAGAAGGATTAAAGTTAAATGAAGAATTTATTTAACATAAAATAATGTTTTCACATTGATTTTGATGTTTTATTTATGGAAATGTTAGTGATTTTGTTTTTTGAATTTACATGGTGGAATCGGTAGCCACCACGAATTCGAGCAGGTTGTTCGGATTTTATGGCCACCACAGTATTCTGCATCATCTTCCCTAGAAGCTACCACATAGTTCTTCGTGTAGTTTGCATCTATAACCACCATGCCACAATCATTTAAAACCTTTTACGTTGCTAAAATTGAAATGTTAGTGATGAACTTCACTTCTTGTTCAAATTTGGAAAAAATATTTGGTTGAGAAGGAAAATAATTATAATGAATTTTCTAAGACTTGAGTAGGTAGTAAAAACCATTATAGGGAGAAGTATGGAATTCTCTCTTAGATTGATAAAAATGTATTGTGCATGTTTACTTGCAATTACATAAAGCATGTTAAGTAGAGAAGTATGGGATTCTCTCTTGTTTGTTTAAAATATATTGTGCATGTTTGATTGTAATTGCATACAACATAATAAGTTGCATTGCATAAGAGCTATCATGATCCCTAAGTGTACCTCAAGTTGCAGGAAATTCCTTTCATGAAGAAGATTGTGAAAAGGAGATGGTGCAGATATCACTTGGGTGGATTGGCTTTGATGTACCTTGGAATGAAAAGTTGTTATGTAAAAGAAAGTTTGCTTTGTAATGTATAGATGAAACTTCCAAATTTATTCTTAAGCATAAGAATTAGTAATATGGAGTAAGTTTATCTATTAAAATAAAAGCAAATGACGTTTTGAATTATAAATATTATCTTGCCAAATATTACTATTGATTTTGTACATACTTGATATTTTAAATTTTATCTTGATGGAATGTTCCATATGATCATTAAGTGGTTTTGATATGATTATTCATTTTTGTATTATATAAAAAATGCTTCTTTTACATAGCTTTAATATAGCATTTAGTCTAATTTAATTATGGTAGCTCTATGTTGAATCTTATGTTAATTTGAGATGTAATGTATCCAAATATTTCTCAAATTTGATATAGTGCTATAGCTTAATCATGTTAATTTCATTCAAAGTATTTAATTTTTGGAGAGAGTTATTATTTCTATAAATGTTATATTGGGTTAGGAAATGGGTTATTTGGTTGGATCTAAAACTTTTTTTAGGACCTAAATCAAAGAAATTAACCTAAACCTAGGAGGAGTTATGATGGTGCAACAAGCAGGTAGAAGTGAGTCCTAGAAGGAGTTGCAAGAATGCAATAGCTAGGTACTCACACATTTGGAAGGTGTTACGATGATGCAATATCTAGATTCTTGTGAAGTTGATACAACTTAAACAATAAGTATTGGTTATTCCATAACTGGAAGGTTATAGGAATTATCCACAAGACAATAGTGGTGCTACCTTGAACATGTAGTTTCAAGTGATCATGTTCATTACTAGATGAATGGTAATGACCTTAGTTATCCCACAAAGGTATGGTAACTAAACACAAAAGGGTATACTTAACTAACCTACCTAGACGGACTTGGAGTAAGGTTAGGGAATAGACATTCCCCTTTAAGTGTTATGGTCATTCAAGGATAATCCCTACATTGTGGTTATAATGTCCTATACCAATGAGGGTATAAAAATGTGGGGGGAACACTTTTGTAATTTTCTAAATGATGAGGTTTATAAAGGTGAACCCCCAAAAATATGATATGTTGGAAAATGTTGTCCACTGAGTTTTATCTGAAGTGACATTGAATTCAAATGTGGTGAAGCCTTGAGAATGCTAAAATTAAATATATTGAGACCCTAAAGAACCTTGCTTGTGTTTTGTTCTTCACAAATAAATATCTCTCTGTTAGGTTGGTTTTTTTGTGGTTGTTATAATGTATGTATTTTTTTGTGACATTTTACCTATTTTTAGGTTTTATTAAGTGTATGTATGTGTGAGAGGTCTACATCTATTATTGGACTAGTTACTTGTTTTGGCTCTCTTATGGTACCCACCTTACTATGAATGCATATAACTGGTAGCTCTCATATGTGCTTCATTGTGTTAAGAAGAGGAAGTTTTCAGTATTGGCACATAGCATGCAAGCCTATTTTTGCAAGATCTTAGTGAATCTCTAAACATATTGCCACCTTTTTTCTTTTGTTGAGTTTTTTTTATTATCTCTTGCACCTCTTTTCCCTTTTTTGAGTATAAGTGCACCTTGAAGATCACATCATAACAAGGAGCTAGCCTTATAAAATCTCTTGGAGGCCCCTGATTAAGTCAAACCCCATGCTCTCAACCACAACCCTATTGTGTTGCTCCTTGTGAGGTGTGATTTTCCGACTAGGGACAATAAAATATGATAACACATACCTTATAAAATAAATGCAACATATCATACCCTGATTCTAAAAAATAAGGATGTAGAATTGTTTGATTCATTTAGGTCCATAAGCATATAATATTATTTCTAAAATGATGATGAATTAGTAAATATATCTGTTAGAGAAAATTCTTTTAGAAGAGTAAGGAGGATTTGTGAAAGGGAGAAAAATTCTAGATGGGATCATAGTAGCTTATGAAGTTATGCATTCAACAACTTTAATAAAAGAGAGAGCAATGATATTAAAAATTGATATGAGTAAAGCCTATGATATGGTTAAATGAGATTTTCTTTTTTTAGTTTTAGAAAATTTTGGATTTGGGAAGAAATGGGTCAGATGGATTAAAGCTTATATCTCTAAAGTTTCATATTTAGTGTTAGTCAATGGGTTAGTAACAAAATATTTTAAATCCAAGAGAGGTCCTAGACAGGGAGATCCTCTATCACCATATCTATTCATTACTATGGTAGAGGTATTGGGTAGGAACTTGGAAGAAGTATAACAAATATGAGCTAATAAGTGGACCTAAGTCTACTAATAACGTCACCAACATTACCCAACAATAGTTTGTAGATGATACAAACCTTTTTGGGAGGGTAGGATAAACGAGGCTAGAGATTGGAATAACTTATTAAAGGAATATGGAAGAGCATCAAGACATAAATTCAATAGGAAAAAAATTAAAATTTTATTTCTAAATACCCCATATAGAATCAAAGTAATGATATACAAGTTACTTTAGATGGAGGATGCAAATTTGCCAATAACTTATCTAGGGATGCCCTTCTTTCAGGGGAGAATGAGGATAGAATTATGGAATCTAGTTATAAGTAAAGTAAATAATAAACTACCAATATGGAAAGCTATATGGTTATCATTAAAAATAATAATATGGCTAATTAAATTAGTCTTATTGGCCATTCCAACATATTATATATCATTGTATACTATGCAAAAATCAATAGAAAATTTTTAATCTATATTATGTGGTCATTTTTATGATCAGGATTACTTGATAAAAGAAAATTTACTTTGGTGAAATGGATCAAGGTGTGTGATAATAAAACTATGGGAGGTTTTGGTTTAAAATTTCTTACAGATGCAAAATTAGCTCTTATGGAAAAATAAATTTGGATATTGTACAAAGAGAGTCAAATACAATGGAAAGAATTCTTCTAAGTAAATATGTTGAGACCAATGACGTAAGTTTAATATATACTACACTCTCACTACTAAATGGTTCTACTCTATGGAATGGTTTAAAAATAATAATTAACTTAGTGATTAAAGGTCTAATATGGGTTATGGGAACTAGAGAAGATATATACATTGATGGATACTTGGTGTGATAAAGATTCACTCAGTTGAGATCTAATTTTGAAAGCATGGGTGAGATTACTTTAATATAAATATGATGATGGAGTTTCAAACATTATGTACAATATTTAGGAAGGAATATACAAATGAAAAGAATATTTTTTTACAAGTATATAAGACATTGATGTTAGGAGGCAGTTGAGGAAAAAAATGACAACAATGAATATTCTGAGGAGAGTCAAGGATAAGTTGATTTGGGATTTGAATAGCTTAGAAGAATACACAACAAGAAGTGGATATAATTTAAGGCAAGTAAATTAGAACTTGCTCCATCCCTCCATTTTGGTATTAAAGTTATTGATTATATTACAACCATAAGTAGTGCTAGAAATATTTATCTACTCTAGATTTAGACTCAAACTTGGTTGGCCATATTAACAATCTAAAAATATGGATTCATTTGTATCCTCTACTATCCTCTCATTTTAGTGATTTGATCATTTGGAAGGAGGAAAATAATGGAAAATACTTTGTTAAGTCTAGATTCCATTTGCTTGAGACATAAGGTAGAAGCTAGTTTCCAATGAGGAAAATATAGATTAAAGGGATCATCCCTAAAATATCTTTCTTCTAATGGTTGGTGGCTCAAAATAGAATAGTAACTATTGATAACTTACACAAAATGGGCATCCCTATTGTAAATAGATGTTATTTATGTGAACAAAATTTGGAATTTGTCCATTATATTTTTCTCAAATGTTCCTTTGCTAGAAAAATTTTAGAGAAGGTTTTGGAACCCTTTGATGTTCCTTGGGTCCTCCCAGCCACTATAGGATATTTATGTGTGTAGTGGGATCCTCCTTTCAATAGTGGTAGATTGAAAGTTCTTTGGAAGTTTTTCTCCCCTATTTTCTTTGGGAAATTTGAAATGAGAGGAATACCAAGGCTTTTGAAAATAGAAAAAGAGAGGATTCTATGGTTGCTTTTCATGTTTTTAATGTTGTTATGGAGAACACTCAGACTTTATTCTTTCCTGAGGTAGCTAAAAATAGACTTAAGGAAGCCATTGCTATTAATTGTAATTTTAAGCCTTTAATTTGTGTGATTTTTTTTAGATATTTAAGGTTGGAATTTAAGTGGGAACCCCTCTAGAGGTAAAATCAAACTAAATGTGGATTCCACTGTAAAAGGAAACCCAGGGTATGTTGGTGTAGGTGGATTTTTCAGGGATTCTAGGGAGATGATTGTGTATGCCTTTTTTGAACCTCTATCCATCCAGTCCAACAATTTTATTGAGGCTCAAGCTTTTTTTATAGGGGCCAAGTTAATCAAAGAAGGATATTATAAAAATATTATTTTAGAAGGGGACTCCCTAAAACTAATAAATATTTTGAAATAAATATAGGAAGCTGGTTGAAATAGTGCAAATAGGGTTGTGGGGATGAAATATATCTTGCAATCTTGTCACAACCTATAATTGTAGCATGTTTATTGGGAGGGGAATGGAGTTGTATATTTATTGGCAAACATGGGGGTGGAGGCTTAGGATATTATTATATGGGAAGATAATTTCCCACTTCAACTTATTGAATTAGTGGCTAAGGAGAAGCCAAATCATCCCATTGATGTTCACTTTCCAATTAAAAGAAACTAAATTTTGGGGTTCAGCTCTTGAGGCAAACTGTTATGAGTGTTCCAGTCTATATGTGGCAAATTGTTATGTATATAAAATCAATTGTTGTCTGGTTATTCTTGTTATTGGTAGTGTAGTATGTATATTTCTTATTAGGTGATTTAGATTGGTTCTGTATTATTGTTAATAGTTTATATGGACTTTGCACCATGTTTTATTTACCTTTTATGATTTGCTTGTAAGGAAGTTTATGTAAAAGGGATGGGGCCCTTTCAATACCCTTCTTAACCTATTAATAAAAAAAAAGTGGATATAACGTAAAGCATCAACAAAATAGGAATATCACAAGAATATGGAGAGATATTTGGGATAGTCTAAGAATTCCTATAGTGAAAATGTTTGTTTGGTTAGTAGGTCATAGAAGAATATTATCCTAGGATAAACTTATGAAAAGGGGTTTTTATGGCCCCTCACAATGTGTTCTTTGTAAAACGGAGGAGAGTATAGACCATCTCTTGGGACACTGCTCAATAGTCTAGAAATTTTGGCAATGGGTTCTTAATATGTTTGGTAAATGCATGGTGATGAATGATAGAGCACTTTTAAAAGTGAGGCTTTATAGATAATCTAGGATATATCAAAATATATAATATTTTGGACTATATGACTATAAAGTAATATAAGAATATTTAAAGGAAAGGAAAGTAGTTTACAGGTGATGAAAATGAATATTTTTTTAGCCATAGAGGAGTCTAAACCAACACTATCAACTCACCTAGTCCCTAATCTAGAAGCAGAGAGATTTTATAGATGGATTCAAATGGAATTATGATATTGGATATAGGAGATATAAAGTGGAAACTACCAGATGTGGAGTTGGTCAAATTGAATTTTGATGGAGCATCTAAATGAAATCCAAGACCATCAAGAGGAGGAGGAATAATTAGAAATAATAGAGGAAATATTTTGTCTCATTTTACTTTCAATAGTGGATTTAATAAAAATAATGAAGCTTAAGAAAACAAATATTGAAAGGGTTAAAACATGCAAAAAAATGAATTGGAATAGAACATGCATGGAAGGTGATTCACTAATAGTAATTAATACAATTTTGAGGAAAGTAAAGACTCCATGGAAGATACAAGAGATAATTGTGGAAATACAAGACCTTGCTATAACGGTTGAAGAAATCAATTTTACACATATGCTAAGGGAAGAAAACAATGTGCAAATAGGCTAGCCAATAGAGGGGTTTTAATAAGGGATCATGAAGTTAAATTCTCTTTTCCATGGTTAGAGGAAGTATTAAGTTTATCTGAATTTGACAAGAAAATGTTGACTACCCAAATCAAATAATGTTTATGATTTAATTTAATATTTTCCATAAGTAATATTAGCTTTATTTTATAACATTAATGTGTTCTCATATAGACTATTCATTACAATTTTTGTGGTTGCACTTATGCTTCAGGAAGGAAACAACAATCTAGATTTGGTAAAGTGGACTATGATAGTGTGATGTTTTGGAAATATTACTCTACTAATATGTAATGCATACACAATAGAGGTGGATTTTTGGTACTATGAAGGCTGCTACAGGAAAATGGCAAGAAGGATGTTGAATTTTGAAATATTTATATTCACACCAAAAAATGAAGATCTAAAAAATGAAAATAAAAAATTTAGACATTTTACAAAAAATAATATATGTATCTAGCTATAGCAACTCAATTAATATAAGAATTGAATTTGTTCGTAAAGTCTTAAGCTCTAAAGGAGAATTATGATTTTTCAAGGGTTGGGGACCTAAGTACTGTGGGTGAAATTTTGCATCATTTCACTCATGCTTTCACATTTTGAAGCAAGATGATATTTTCAAAATTGGATAAGATATTTTTAGATATAGCATTGTGCATTGAGTAATGGATATTGAGAATGAGTCTCTAGGGTGCAACAGAGCAGTGTTGAGATAGATTGCAAAAATGGTAGAGGAAATTTAGATGGTGGTAATGAGGGTAGAGGAATCAACCTATTTTGGTATCAAGTGACTCCAAAAGGTCCATCCAATGATAGGTAGCTAGCATAGGCAGAGCATGCATAACCATGAAGTAACATTGGGACTCCACTAGGAAAATTGCCAATTTCAACTAAGAAGGACATCGAGCAGAGAAATAGGTAGGAGGATCCTATTGATGGACCCCAAATCCTTACCCTAATAAAATGGTGTAGAAATGGAATACCTCATCCCTACCACATTAATGGGCAGATAAATGGGGCAACAAAAATTCAATACCAATTCTTGAAGCACTTCCATGATAGCAAGAAGGAGGATCTTCTAAGTTTAGAGCTCGATGGAGGTTTGGGCATCTACCAGTCATCTGAGTGATCCTAAAACTACAACCAAGAAAAAAATTAAGGTGGAAACTCGAAATCCCACCTTGATATAACAAGTAGATTTCTAGTTTGATAGCAAGCAGTAGATAGATCCTAAAAACCCACCCATAATATAAATCTTTCAAATATCAAGGGGCCTCTATGGAGGGAGGTGTACCCTCATTTATGATAGTGCACAGTGAGTAGCTGGAAATAAATAAGTTTGGTACTCATTCAGAGTGCAATATGTTAGATCTCGGGTATGTAGAAGCAATCAACCTCATCACGTCTTGTCAAATAATTAATGGTTCTAGGTGTAGACAGATGAAATTTATTGCTAAGCAGTATTGCTTGGTAAATCAGATTGATCAAGGGTCTAGACTCAAGTCGTATTGTCCTCGTAGTTGCCCTCCACCATAGTTTACTAAATATTTGAAGAAGATCCATAGCATGGCCACCCCTACTAGCATGCATGTATTGTCTCATATATCACCCACTATATTCAATGCTCAATTTATTATAGTGTCTATATATTCTAGAATGCAATTCATTCAAAGGGTGGCTCTTTAGCCATTACAATTCATTTTGTAAAGCTTTTATCATTATAGAAATGCAAGTGTATCACTGTTTGGTCTCCAAATTTACTCTTATGTGTTTGCATGAATGTTGAAGGTTTATTTTTATTAAAGGTGGTTTAATGGGTATATAATAATTTTACTATTAGGATTTCCTGCATTTCATTCACTACTACTAGAATTCGCTTTCAACAGGGTGAGTTAAATGTTGAGTAGGGGTAAGGTTGACTAATTTGTTAGGTGGTCTTCTCGTGTTGCCCATAATGATGCAAGTTTACCATACATGTGTTTATGCTACTGAATTCATCCTTGTGAGTTCTGGTTGTGGCCTCATTTCCTATCTTTTCATTTCTCTTTCCTCCCTCAGGCATAGTTAGCTAAGACTTCCTAGGAACTAGCTTTCTCTAGAGATCAACCACCCGAAATCCTACCTTTGTGGTTTTTCAAAGTTGGTTGAGGTTCACAGGGCACACAAACCTTTTCCTTTTTTTGTTAGGTGCATATTTCCAACCAATAGTTTTTGGTATGCTTGGTGGGACCTATGGTTCCACCCTATTTGTACATAGAGTCTGGTGATACTCTAATATGCAATATCTATGTGTTCAGCTGGTGACTCACTTGCATAAATATCCATATTTTCTATGACTGGTTACCTTTGAAGTAAAGCAAAGCTTGGCAATTCTGCTAAGGACCAACCGAAACCCATGATAAGTTGACCTTTTATATTTTTCTTAAGGATTGATCTCCTGAAGGACTCAAGATTTGATTAGTAGCCTTGACCTCAATAGCAAATATATTATGCTCATTTGGTGACTCCAACCTGAATGAAGAACCCAAAATATCTAAATGATCTATCCCACGATGGCTCAATAGAGCTATCCTTACTAGAATGATGCAGACCCCTTGAGTATCTTGAATCTGCATAACATCCCCAAAGTAACTTTGGAGGCACTACTTAGATACGATGGTACAAAAGGCATTTCCTATGAACACTATTAATATGTAGCCTCTTTGGCTATCATCCACAACATCACTTCTAAGGGTGTCATGCTTAGGCTTCTTTTTCTATATCAAGGGAATAGCATTGTTGTGGTTCAAATCTCTAGAGTACAAAAGCATCCATACATGGTTTGACCTAGAAGAATCCCTCATTAACACATTTTATGCCTCTATAGATCCCTTCTTATTGCTCACTCATCTCATATTCATCAAGAGGACCCATTATGAAACCATGGTTGATTTCAATGTTCTCTTCACAAGAGTATGGAGGAGAATACCCCATGAAGCTAGGCCATCATATGCTCAAGCTTATATATACTATATTTGAACCATTGATCCAAATATAAGCCTCCTCATTCAGCAATCAAGAGAGAATAGGTTCCCACAAATATTCAAGGAAGCATCCTGAGTTGAAATTATGTTGATACAGGTTGGGAAGCTTTCCCATAGGGAAAATTCCCAACCTCTTTCACCATATGCATCCTCAATCTAGAACTCCCTTACCATAGGGGTCATACCTATGCTACATCAAGTTATGTTGAATAATTCCCCTTTAAATATAGTAGGAGTCAAGGATAAAATTCCACTAGCTGATCGAAGAGGATAACAACATGAAGATAAATCTCTTAGTAGCTGAAGATGGAGGGCTTAGTGGTTGGGAATTGAATGTGCAACAACCCAACATGCAACCACATGTAAGTAGGGGATAGGAAGGAGATCAAGATTTTGGCCCATGTAGGAGATATCACTATACATTCCCCATAATTGAAAATGTCATTTCCTATAACTCTTTGTAGGGATTAGAGAGATTGTAAAATGAACAATGGGAAAATTCTCTTATGGGGTAGTAGATGCACATAAATGGATTATATCTACCTGTGCCAACCATAATGGTGGCTACAACACCACCTACAATGTTGGTTTACCAACAAGGATGGATTCTCAGCCAGCAAGGGATGGAGCCCACTAAAAATCCCATGTGTAATCTTGGGTTGGATTTGAATGAGGTGGTGGTAGCATGGATATCCTAACCTAGATTATACCATGCAGTTCCCTATGATAACCTAGCTAAAAATGTCTAGATAAATTGAAACTCAAAAAGGAAAAATTGTAAATAATGTATCAAGGTTGAGATTGTCATTCCCACCAAAAAGGATGAGGTATGGATAATGGTGCAAACCAACCCATACAAAGTGTGATTTATATACCCACTTCTATAAGGGTTACAAAGAAAAGAATGGACTAAGGTAGCAAAGGCAATCCCTACATGTATAACTTATGGTCAAAGTATGAGGGTTCTAAAGCAGAGCATGAGACCTAGATGGGTCTCTAGTGCAACTGATGATGATAGCAGGTAGTACCAAATTGAGTACAAGGAATAGATCAAGTTTGAAACTAATTGGTTTAGACACTATAGGTTTACCAAATAGGCCACAAAAGGATCTTGGGCTTACGCATGTGAGCCACACCACAATTTTGTGTAAATAAACTAGAAAGTAAATAAAAAGGTGAGGCATGTATAAGACCATGTGGTTGGTGACATCATCTTGAGCTATGGTTTATAAGGATTTTATTTCCACCAAGATGTTAGATGGTTAAATTACCATGATTTTTAGAGCCAAAAATGCAATGGATTACCTAGGTGGTACCTCCTTTTTTGAAAGCACTTCTTCCTAATTTTGTGCCTGCTTTTCATTGGTTTGTTTTAAATTTTGTTTCTTGTTGTGACTTCAGAGCCCAATGGAAAATATTCCTAAAAATTCATGATCCCATAAATCAAGTACATCAAGAATCATGCATGCATCATCCTAGCGTAAGAGTGAAATCATAATATAAAATGAAGGCACTCGAAAAACAATATCTGGATGTACTATCAAAAGGATCCACATCAAGCCAATTATTTCAAGGGTAGCACTAATATCATGGTTGGTTGGGAGAATCACTTTATAAAATGCCTCATGTGTAGATTTTTGTAACTCATCAAAAAATGAGTCAAAGAGTGTGATTGAGAGTTTTCATGATGGATTTCGATGAGTTGAGGAAGTTCTTTCTAGATTGCATAAAAACAAAAGGCTATAACAAGGTAGATAAATATATTTTGCATTTTATCTATTCTCAAAATAGCCCTAGGTTGTAGCAAAGTATTATGATGGGGAGCTATCTATGGGTGTGTCTCGTGGACTAGGAAATTCATCATGTGAATGCCATGGGATATCCCTTAGGTCTCCTTCCTTTTTGTTTCTTTCTTTTGTTGTTGCTAGCTCCTTCCTCTATTTTTCCTTTGTTCTTGTTATCACTATCTCTTTCTATTAGTGACATTTCTTTTCTTCATATTATTTACTCTTTCTTTCTTTCTTTCCTCTACTTATCTATGTTCTTGTTCTTGTTTCCTATGCCTCCCTCTCTTTGTACCCTCCCTTCTCCTCTTGTGCTCCACTTTTGCTTCTTTTTTTTATTATATTCCATTGTGTTCTATGTATAGTTCCTACGCCATCGTCCATCACCCTCATTTTTCTTGCAGTCCTATGTGGATGCCTTCTTCTTTATTTTATTATTTCTATCCCCACACCCATTCTCTCCTATTAGAGGAGATTTTATTTAGAAAAGGGTCATATGGGTTCCTGTTTCCACGAAGCTGGAAATCCCTTGTAAGCCATCAAAAGTGTGGGTGAAATTTTACATAATTTCACTCATGCTTTCCCCTTTTGAATCAAGATGATGATTTTAATAATTGGCTAAGATATTTGTAGATAAAATATTGTGCATTGAGCAATGGATTCTAAGAATGAGTCTTTGGGGTGCAACGAAGAAGTGTTGAGATAGATTGTATAAATGGCGGAGGAAAGTTAGACGGTGGTAAAGAGGGTAGAGAATAAGCCTATTTGTAGTATCAAGCAATTTCAAAAGGTCTACCCAATGATAGGTATCTAGCATATCAAGAGCATGCATAACCATGAAGTAACATTGGGTATCCACTAGGAAAACCACCAAATTCGGCTAAGCAGGACATCGAGTGAAGAAATAGGTAGGAGGATCCTACCGATGGATCCCAAATCCTCACCCTAATAAAAGGATGGAGAAATGGGATCCCACATCCTTGCAACAAGCAAGGGGTGAATAAATGGGGCAACAACAAGTTAGGTCCAATTCTTGAAGTATCGCCCTAACAGCAAGAAGGAGGTTCATCTAAGTTTGGAGCTTGATGGAGGTTTAGGCATATGCCAGTCATCTAAGCGATATCAAAATTGCACCCAAAATAGAAATTCCAAAGATAGAAATTAAGGCAAAAACCCAAAATTCTATCTTGATATAGTGATCAGAGTTCCAGGTCAGTAGCAAGTAGTAGGTAGATCCTAGAATTCTGTCCATCATATAAATCTTGCCAACATCGAGGGACCACTACAAAGGGAGGTGTGACCTTATTTATGACAATGAACAATGAGTAGTTGGCAATAAATAATATTATTACTTTTTCATAGGGCAACATGTTAGGTATTGGGTACACAAAAGTAATCAACCTCGATACATATTCTCAAGCTATTAATGGTTCTAGGTGTAGACAAAAGGAATTTATTGCCTGGTAGTATTGCTTGGTGAAATTAGGTTGATCAAGGGTCTAGATTTAGGTCCTACTGCCCTTGCAGTTATCTTCCACCATAGTTTATCAAATATTTGAATATCTGCAACATGGCCACCCCTGCTAGTAGACTCGCATTGTCTCATATTTCACCCACCATCTTAAATGCTCAATTTATTATAGCGTCTATATATGCTAGAATGCAACTCATTCTAAGGGAGGATATTTAGCCATTACAATTCATATGTAAAGCTTTTATCATTCTAGAGATGCAAGTGTATTATTATTTGGTCTCAAAATTGACTCTTATGTGTTTGCATGAATGTTGAAGGTTTATTTCTATTAAATTTTGTTGAATGGGTATGCAATAATTCTACTATCTAGGTTTCTTGTATTTCAATCACTAGTTCTGGAATTCACTTTCAATAGGTTGCATTAAATGTTGAGTAGAGGTAAGGTTGGCTGATTTGTGATTTGGTCTGCTCGTGTTCCCTATAATGGTGTGAATTTTACCATGCATATGTCTTTATGTGATTGAATCCATCCTTGTGAGTTCTAGTTGCAGCCTCATTTTCTCTCTTTTTGTTTCCCTTTCCCCCCCTTAGGCATAGTTAGCTAGGACTTACCAGGAACCAAACTTATTTGGAGATAAACCACTCGATCTCCCAAATTCATAATTGTTCAATGTTGGTCAAGGTTCATAGGGCACACAAACCTTTTTCTTTTTTCCATTAGGTGCGGATTTCCAACAAAAAAGTACAACCCCTTGTTTTAATAGCAAACAAAATGGAGGACTAGTCCTACCATTATTTATTAGAAATTTTGACGTAAAATAAATAACAAAAGTTTTAGAAGTGAATATCAAAATCATATACAAGCTTGAAATCATATTATTTCCTACCTTTATTAATGTTTATAGTCATGGTGGTTTTCATGGAAAGTTACTTGTATGGAGAAAGAGGTGGTTAATTTTTTTTATAAGTTTTGAATATACATACAAGGGTGACCAAGGGTAATGAAATTAACTCAAACACTTTGCATCGATCTATGGTTAAATGAAAATATCTATAGTTAAGGTTTATCAAAATTAATTTTTATGGTTCTTCTAAAGAAAACATAATAAAGAAAATTTCTTGTTGCCTACTCTAAATTACATGGAACTTTGACTAACAACTATACAAATAATAGGACATTTCTTATAAGGATAAAGATTGCCATTAAAAAGTAATGAATATATATTTCAATTTAAAAGGATTTATATATTATTATTATTATTGTTAATAAAAATGGAAGTGTAAAATAGCTCAAATAGATAGCTTACCCATACAAATGTAAACCATTGAAAGTATAGCTGTGAAGCAGAAACACTACTGTAAAGCACTAAAAATTAAATTTTAAGGCTATAAATAGCCAATGAGACCCCATTTCAAAGGGTTGGATGTCATTTTTAGCAATAGTAATTTAGGAATTTTCTCTTTATTTTGTATTTTCATGAGCATCTTCACCCCTATCATTGTACTTGGAGACTTGTATTTGCAATCATCTATAGCAAGCAATTCTATGAGTGTACTTATTGAACATATTTATTAATGCAATAACCTAAAATTCTTGGTGTAATGTGCGCATGTTGATGGTGGTCTCATTTAAGTCAATTCCAGTGTATTGTTTCTTTTTCCTTTGAAGATAACACCACTTTGACCTTAGATTGTGCAAGAGTTGGTCTAGTTAGAGTTGGTTTGATTCAGATTTTGCTACTTCAATAGATTCTTCTACAAATATTCAATGATGCACTAGCTTGTTTTCTTTTCTTTCTCTAACCCTTTTATTTTAAATTTTATTTGAAACTTGATTATATTAGGAGTAGATTAGTTGAATTTCAGTTTCTAAAGCTTATTCTTATGATTATGTGCTTCATTTATTTGAATTTTCAAAACAAAAATTACAATTTTCTATAAATATTATGTTTCACAATGAAATGAATGTAATATATTGACAATATCAAGGTAGAAAGCCTAGAATCTTGTTTTTATTTGATCTTTATAAGTAATTTGTGTTATTAAATGTTCATATCTGATGATTATTTGAGCAATTAAACTAGACCTTTAGTTATTCATGCTTATATAGTGAAACAACACTCACCCTTGTTAATAGTTATATGTTCCTCTGAGTTATTCATCGGATTCCCTTCTCTCATGCTTTGATTTAGAATATTTGATAAGAATATAACCAGTTCAGACCAACCTTACCAGAACCTTGGTGATGTGGAATCACATTGAATTATGTTTGTATTATTCATGAGTGCTTAAATAGCATAGATTACAAAACAGAAATGCAACAGTTAGCTAACTTGAGCTAACAAATTGACCAACAAATTAACAACCAAATATAATGTGAGTTTAATGTGAAGTCTCATGTGAATAATAATAATAATATGTCCTCATCTTTCCTCCCCACTCCAATGCTTTTACAATAAAATGGGTGAGAACTTGGGAGTGTCGGGTACCATCGATCTTGCACTCCATATTATGATTTTACAAGGACACTCGCTTACAAAAGCATACAAATAGCCTTAGCCAAAATAAATTTCAACAATAAAACTCAAAGCACCTTAATACAAAGTTTAAATAATTAATTATTAAAAATAATAATTAATTATAAGGTGCAAAAATTAATTTAATTAATTAAGTTTGATTTGAATTAATTAATTTAATTTTTTAATTAATTAATTAATTTTTGAAAAAAATTAATCAATTATTTTTTAATTTTATTTTCCCCAAAGGGGAAGTCCGTGCACACAATTAATTTGACCGTGCACAGTCTACGTGGACAATAACATGTGCAAGTGCAATGTTCCCACGTGCATAAGCATGCTGCACCCACATGGGGGGCACACAATATACTGGCCATGTGTGGGCATGCATGCATGAATAATGTGTGCACATGCGACCATCACACACCTTTAGTACATGGTTCCTCCTGTAGGTTGATTGTGTGCACAATCATTGGCCAGGCAATGCATAGGCCCACAGAGACTTGGTTGTGCATACCCTTGCACATAGATGTGGCATATTTTTTGGTGCCTGCTCAAGGTGCACCTCTGTGTGCCACCTGGGTAGCCTGTGCTAGAGTACACGCAACCTAGAACTATATGCACTTCCTTCTTGTGGGTTGCAAGACCTGCATGGCATGCATGCAAGCATGCATGTTGTGTGCTACGTAGGTTTAGGAATGCGAGACATACGGAGGATATTCACGCGTCCCTCCTCCGTGATTTTTTTTTATAATTTTTTTTGCTTCTTCGTGGTCGAACCCCCTTCGACCTTTTTTTAATTTATTTTTCTTCTTTCCACATCCTAAAAAAATACTCTGATAACATAGATGCAAGGCTGCATGAACAAGGGTAATACAAAAAGTGGATCTTCTTCGATGCTCAGATTTTCATGCTCCATCTTCTAACCAAATTATTTTTTTTTTTGTTGATCAAAACTCATGAGAAGTGAATGAAGTGGTGGTGGCCAAGGAGGTGGACGATCTATGATGCAAATTAATTATAGATCTCCCAAAAAACCAGAGGGTGTAGCAAAAAAAAGAAAAACAAAAATGGACCCAACAACATAAAAAGATCCACCATCTACAATGAAAGGAAAAAGCATAGAATCTTCCTCGGCATATGCTTTAGAAGGAAGTAAATCCTCAAATTTTCTTGATCTATACTCTTATTTTTCTAGATCTATGATAAATAAGTTTTCATTTTTAATTTTCTCCAAAAATTATTGCTTCAAAAGCAACAAAGGGTTTCTCTTCACATAAACCTTCGAATTCTAGATTGACAGCAGTATGGTCCAAAGGAAGGACGATGGGCTCCATGCCCATAGATCCTGGTTCAATTCTAGGTAATGCTTCATATTTTTCTTGTGTAGTAATTTCATCCATAGGAAGAATTTCTTCTACATTAAATTCCTCTATAACAACAATTTTAGCAATTTCCTCTGCAACAGCAATTGGAATTTATGTAGCAATTTCTTTCACAAGAAGAATTTCTTCTTTTTTATCAACTTCTTTTCCATTTTAGAAGGAAAAGTTTCTTCTATTGTAGTAATTTATTCTTTTGTAGGAATAATTTCTTCTCCATATGATGCTTCTTTTGCTATCATTTCTTCTGTGAGTTGGGTATCTTGAATATGCTAAGGATTAGCAGTAATCATACTAAGTTGTTACTTCAAATTTTCAAAGAAAATTTTATCTTCTATAGACAACATGGTGCCCTACCCAAAAAAGAGTAGAATATACTACTTTGATACCAACTGATGTGGAATCACATCGAACTATGTTTGTATTATTCATAAGTGATTAAATAGCATAGATTAAAAAATAGAAATGCAACAGTTAGCTAACTTGAGCTAACAAATTGACTAACAAATTAACAATAAAATTGTAGACACCAAATTACAGCCACTAATCCTCCATCCTAACCTTCCCACCACCCACTTGTCCACCATACACCTTCCCACCAATTATTTGGCCCAATTCCACCTTTCCCGCCATCCATTTCACCATTTTAGCCCTTTCCTGCCATTTCCTAGCCTAATTGGGATTATTTTAATATTATTTTATATTTAATATAATATTTTATATTATATTATAATATATTTATTATAAAATATATATTTATAAACTCAATTAACCACAACCGTCCGATCCATTCTAATCTCCACCGTCCATATTCATTAATCCATGTCACATTCAAAAAGTAATCTCAACCTTAGGATCTAATTTAATCTTAGCCACACGATCAAAAGTGTAAGGCTAAAACCCTAAGAAAACCCTAGGTTGGATTATAAATAAGGGTATTTTGCAAATGCCCAAACCCTGGAACCTTGAGATTAGAAATTGCACCTTGGAGGAGTCATTGTTGAAGCCCTAGCGAAGTAAAAATAGAGTCTGAAAATCTAAAGCCCTAGCTGGCCGATAAGACTTCTATTATTCCAGCCATCACCCATTCATCCTCCATCACCATCATAACCCCCATCCATCCATCACATTCATCGCCATCCCCTAGATCTACTTCTATAAATTTTGCCCTAACCCGTAGGCGCCCTCCAGAGCTTGTGAGGCTCACTATAGAGCCTACGAAGTGCTCACCAGAGCCTATTATATATCATAGGTGCTCTCCAGAGCCTATTGTATCCCGTAGGTGCACACCAGAGCCTACGAAGCTCATGTTAGAGCCTACCAAGTGCGCGTTCGAGCCTACTACAACTACAAAAATGTGAATCTAAGCCTGCTACACCATGCCATCTGCAACAACAAAATGAAAGCAAGGTATATCTCATTTGAATGTATTTTATCTCATAATTTGTTGATTTAGCATACATTTGATTCCATTTGTTAACTAGGGTTTTATTGATGTCTGAGGGTCTCACACTATGGAGCCCTCATAGGTATTACTAACCCCCTTGTTCTATTTTTATGTATGCAGATCTACAAGTTCTACACATTGTTGAATGGTTGTTGAAGCTGGAGTGGCCCCCACTAGGATACTCGAAGCCCACTCAACTTGTTGGAAGCAAGGACACATCAATCTGAAGACACTTTATTGTTATTGCTAGGGTTTCGAAGAACCCTAGTGCCATTGTAAAATCATTGTATCAAATACTCACATTGAGTATAGATTGTAACAAAGGAGTTCATTGGCTCCCCTCATTTTATTGAATACATCCATTTGTGCAATCTTTGTATTTCATTGTGTTATTTGATTTTCTTATTATTATTTAAGTGTCGTGTCTTTGTCTTCACAAATGGTGATCATGGTGGGACCCCACAAGGGTTTCATTATTTGATAGATCTACCTTGCTAACTTAATTTTATTTCTATTTGTTGCAGGATTTATAGAAGTGTAGAAGTCATCGAATTTATCGCTAGGGTTTCTGAAGTAGTCTACAACATTTTTAGAGATTACGTAGGCATTCGAGAGCATCCGTAGAGCATTCGAAGCATCTGTAGACAACCGTAGGTGCCATCCCGCACCTACACAGGTGCCCTGCTATGCCTACGTAGGTGCCCAGCTATGCACTTGGTAGTAATTTGGAGTAGAGCTAAGGCTTCCAAGTAAGTTTCATAACCCTAGGTTGCCATTTAGCGATTTACGTATTCTATTTTCTATTGCTATTTTTCATTGTTTTTGGGTTCAACACTAAGTAATCTGGGAAAGAATTGGTAGCAATTTGAATCTAGGGTTTGTGTGTATTTCATTATACCAAATTCATTTCTTGTTCTAAAGTTGTAGATCTAGGTGATTGTTTGCATTTTTGAGTGCATATGAAACAGAAAAGCATCCTAGATCTTGCATTTTAGGGTTAAAGATCACTTTAATTTTGCATATCTAAATAGGAACAACATCTTGATGCATAAAGTAATCCTGCCCTAGGCTAGCCCCTTTGGCAGAGAGGTGGACGAACCCTCCGGTTGCTCTTGTGATTTTAATCATTTGTAGGCAGGGGGTTTTAAGGGTGTACTCCACTCTCTTTAGGTGAAATTTGCGTCTTTGTGTTGGCTTCTGATTTAGATTAGTGAAGTTAGTAATATTTAATATTGTTTGCACACCATAGAGAACAAGAAATCTAATAAAATAAATCACACACACTTGCACGATTCACATTTTTAACAATAGTGGCTGGATTTCATCACCAACCATTGCTTGAGATTTGGTGACGGTGGCCATGATTTCCATCCACCAATATCTGCCCTAGAAACCATAGGACTACCCTTGAGCAAACTTGTTGGAGGTCATTACCAACAAGAATCTCATTGCCCTGGCCAACCTTAGTTTTTTTACCTTTGTTTTTCATTAAACAAGATTAAGTTACATCAAAACACACAAGCCAACAATTCTAAAAGGAACTTCACATTAATGAAAGAAAATAATTAATGAACAAGGTAAGCCACACATGGTGAAACCTAGGACTGATTGTTTTCTTTGCTTTAAATTTTGGAAAAGTTGTTAATTTGTGTGATTTAGATAAGCTTTGAATATTTGGTTTAACTACTTTATGGTGCTAACACGACAACAAAAGAAAATAATAAACCAAAGTAGTTTAATGGAAAATAGTTCCCATGAGCCCGCTACTTCGGTAGCCCCATCCAATATGGTTCAGACTACTTTGTCTGGATCATCCCATCCACCCCACTCTCAAGTAGAGACACATTCACACAATGTGGAGACAACCACCACCTACATAGACATGGATAGAGTGCAGGCCCTTTACAAGGCTTCTAACTATGTCTTAGAACCCCTTAGCCAAGAAGGTTTTGAAGAATCTGAATTGGCTACCACCTACCTTGCCCAAGGATATCCTAATTCGAGTTATGAATATGGTATGCCTTCCTCCATGAGCCAACCACCACAAATCCCAAGTGTTCCAAACACTTACCTCACATCCACCTATACCAACCCCTTGTATGAGGAGTATGTCAATGCTGCCTCACAAGTCCCTAGCCTCCAAGTTGTAACATCAAATGCAACTTGCACCATACCCATGTCCTCTCATCCATTATCATCCACACCTCCATCATCTCACTTAGCCAACATGACCATGTCATCCACCCCTCCATCATCTCACCTAGCCAACATGACCATGACTAATCACCCATCATCATCGACTCATCCATCATCTCATCCAACCACAACCCCATCATTCGACACATGGTCAAATCAAGAACTTACGGATACATTAGGGCTTATCAACAGGTTGCTTTCACAATGAACAAAAGGAAAATAGTCAGCCTACATAGACCCTATGACCCAAGGAGTTCCAAATCAACCTCCGCTCACCAATCAAAATTTAGCATGGGTCCCTCAATCTTCCATAGTGTCCATCCCCAATCCACCACCACTCCACACATCCACCATACCAATCAACATTGCCACTAACCAACAACACAATCCATTTCTCCATCATCATCTTCATCAATCATCCCCATATTTCAACCATCAATCTTCTCCACATACCCAACCCAATTCATTCCACAACACCATGTTGGTCACACCCCAACATCTACCATCCAACCCATCAACCAACCATCACATAATCCAAGGTCCTCACATTCCAGTAGAAGATCTTAGATTCTAGGCAATGCAAAAGCAAATCGATCAGTTGATGCAAAACTCACCAGGGATAATGAGCCAAAAGCTCACATTAAGCCAACTGATCCATCAACCAATCCATCCATCGGTACCATCATCGCCTTATCCGATAGATTTTATGATACCAAAATTTGACAAGTTTAGGGGAACCGAGGATCCTAAGGAGCATGTGAGTTCATTTGTCCACATATGTTTTTGGATTAGTGATGATAATGCTCTTATGCTCGAACATTTCCTCAAACATTAGGGGGAGATGCCATTGAATGGTACAATCAATTGCCCACACATAGTATTTATACTTTTGATCAATTGATAGATCTATTCTTGGAATGCTTCACCCTTAATATTAAAAAGAAGGTGTCCTTATCGGATATATATTACTTGAAACAATGGGATGAGGAACCTATCTATGATTTTGGAAACCGTTGGAGGGCAGTTATAACAAAGTTGCCATTCTCCCTCCCAATGGAAGAAATTATCAAACTTTTTACCAAGAGTTGCTTAAAACCCATCTCTTGGATGCTTCAACTCAATACTTATAGAACATTTGAGGAGGCTTTAGCACAGGCTAGTGTCATTGAGGAGATAAAAATCCAAGAGGGTGTCATTAAGCCTAAGAAGAAAGAATGGCAAAATAGAGGCCAATACCAAAATAATCAATCTAGCCAAACCAAATCCACACAAGCCTCAATGGCTAACACAACTAATCAAGTCAATCAAGTGGTCATGAGCCAGCCCGTAATGGCTCAAAAACTAGTGCAACAACAAATTTCCTATCATGCGGTCCCATCAGTAACCCAAGCACCAACGGTACAAAACACAGCGCCAACTGTGGAACAACCTACCCATCACCAATTCAATCGACCTCAACATCAATACACTCCCTTAGAGGAATCATATTCAGCCATATTTCGAAGGTTATATGAGACCAACAAATTAGCCTTTCTAGAAATTAGGCCCGATGATCCCACCAAAAGGCCTAAAAGTTATAGAGAGCACTTGTTTTGCCCATACCATCGACAAAATGGGCATGATATCAATTCCTGCCATGTGTTCAAAAACATAGTGCAAGACCTCATAGACTTAGGGGCCATTAGCGTCGATAACCCCTTAGCTCCACAAAATCAAAATTTGGGCATATATCAGACACCTCTACCTAACCATGGGGAGGTCCAACATAATGTAGGGGGTAACAATCAACAACCACCTCCTAATCAAGTAAATCATGTCCAACAATACCAAAACTTTGTAGGAGCAGTCCATGTGGTCACTAGAGGGCAAAGGCAAAATCAAAAAAATGCTCAACAACCTTCAAACCCACCACCCATCCAAACATCACCCAATCCATCTCCGCCAATCAATCTATCCAACCCATCCAATCCACCCATTCTTCATCCAATAAGGCCAGCGGTAACTTTAACCAGTCGGTTAACCACTAGTTTGAAAATGGCATCAGCCAAACTTTTTGTATATGAGCTCATCCAACAATCCCCTAGGCATAGAGAAGCTTTAATGGAAATACTCAAGTCAATTGAGTTAGAATCCCAAGACTCTAATGCCTTCAACAACTTTGTAGGGAGTGTTAGAACGTGCATGGAGCCATCAATTACCTTCTATGACTTTGAGATAAAATCAATGAGTTCAGAATCGGTGGACCCTCCATTGCACATAATGGCCTTAATAGATGGAAAGCCATTCAAATGAGTATTAATTGATACTAGCTCATCAATCAATATCATTACTACCACTGCTCTTATCCACCTCAAATTACCTCCATCCCACATTTCCAAATCATCATTCACCCTCAAAGCATTTAACGATGCTTTGTGTACCATAGTTGGCACTATTGTTTTACCTATAGAAGTAGGGGCCGGAATGTTGCACACCATGTTTCACATCTTGGAAGGAGCCATGGCATATAATATACTCCTTGGTAGACCTTGGATGAGGGAAATGAAATGTGTTCCATCAATTCTCCACCAATGCTTGAAATACGTTCATGATGGACAAGTCCATTGCATCCCCATGGATGTCGAACCTTTTAAGTATTGTAATTTCATTTCAAATCCTTATGAATCCATGTTACCTTCCACTCATCTATTCTTGGTGCCATCATCAAATCCACCCACATCATCTTTCAATCCACCTTCTTCTAATCCATCTCCATCTTCTTCTAAGGCTCCCATCATAGAGGAACTACCCATCACATCACCTCCTCAAACATCCATTTCTTCTTGTACATGTGGTCACAGTAAGTCTACTATTAGCACATCGTACATCACATCTACCCCTTCTTCTACAACCACTTCTTCTATTCCATCTCATCATTCCACACCATCTCCTCATGCCACACCGCCATCCAATCCCACTCCATCAGCCGATGTGTCACAAGTCAAACTTTCAGATTGTGCCATATTTAACTCGCCACCATCCACAACCAATCCAGAGCCACTTGAGCCTTCACCATCCACCTCATCAACCCAAGTCAAAGTCCACATCACTAATCCGAGCATTGGTGAGTATGTGGTCCAAGACGTCACCATTACACCCCTAGCCATTCCCACAACTAAGGATTTTGGATATCCTCGAGACCATCCCTTATCCATAGGTGTTGTTTACGACATGAGTGCCACTCCAAATAGCATTAAATTTGTTTATGGAGGGTTGGATTGCTCAACTAGGGCAAACCCACCCGAAGAACCAAAAGAGCCTAGGCGTGCCAATATACCTAACATAGAGGAGTTTCCAGCTCGATACTTTAATATGTTCCATTGGCAAGGTCAAGGTCTAGGTTCCCATGAGCAAGGGATGCATGATATCTTAGAGGTCCCATATAGAGGTGCCCATGATCATTCTGGTTTAGGCTATACCCCATTGTCTTCCACCGCTTCTCTTGAGAAAGCCTTTAAAAATCTTACACTCAATGATGAAGATCACCCCATCCACCCACTACCCTCAACATCTTCTCTTGAACAAGCCCTTCAAGAACTTTGCATGGATGAAGTAAACGAAGATGATCCCATCAAATTTTCATATCCTATCTTTGATTTCGACGATGAAAGTTATGAAGAATTTGAAGTCATGTCAAACGCTTCTGACGATTCTGAAGAGGAGTCACAACCCATTGTCCCCATCACCCAACAAGAAGAGTTTTACCTCCGAATGTTCCCCATCCATCATCCCATATTCCACTTGCTTCTTCCACAAGAACAAGATGATCCACCTGGTAATCTGCCTTGAGCCACCCACATGAGCCAAGAATTGTAACATATGTACATATTTAAAAAAAAAAAAAAAAAAATGTTGCTCTGATGTTTTCACATTCACTATTATAGGGATACCATGCCTCGACATCGGTTCCGATTCAATTGTTCCATATACCCATTCAGCCAAACCATCCTACCTTCCACTAAGTCAATATGAATCCTATTGACTTATTTACCCCGCTCCATAATCCATACGATCTAGCTAGGCCAATTCCAATTGACATTAGCCTTATTGACTTGGACTAGATTTCCTCCACACCCTCCTCTTCGAAGTTCACCCTATCCGAGGAATTTCTAAAGGCTTCAGCCAACTACATTCCTCCTTCACCGCCACCTTCACCTCAATCAACTTCCACTAACGGTCCCGAGGTCTTTCAGGCAGAGTTAGACAACGATAAGCAAGAAAAGTTAGAAAACATCTTAGATGACTTTAATATGATCCCAACACCACATCAACTTGAGGAAGGTTCACATATGTCCATTGAAGATACCATCGACGTGAACCTTAGTTCAGATCCTGACAATCCCCAAATTGTCAAACTTGGCAAAATTTTAACACCCGATGAACAAGAGCAATTCATTGCTCTCCTCAAGAAAAAGAAAGAGGTGTTTGCATGGTCCTACAAGGATATGCCTAGCCTTGATCCTGACCTTGTTGTCCATAATCTCACCTTGCATCCTGATGCCAAGCCGGTCAAACAAAAACTTAGGAGAATGCATCCTACCATAGCCCTCATAGTCAAAGAGGAAATACAAAAACTATTAGACGTACATTTTATCATTCCTATTGACTATCCTGAGTGGTTGTCAAACATGGTACCCATTCGCAAGCCTAACAGAGTGATACACATTTGCAATGACTTTCAAGATCTAAATAAAGTGTGTCCTAAGGATGACTTCCCTCTACCAAACATTGATACTCTTGTCGATACCTGTATAGGCCACGAAATGCTTTCCTTCATGGATGGTTTTTTAGGATACAACCAAATTTGAATAAATCCTGATGACCAACATAAAACAACATTCACAACACCTTGGGGAACATTTTGTTTCAGGGTTATGCCCTTTGGCCTCAAAAATGTAGGAGCTACTTATCAAAGAGCCATGACTTACATCTTTCATGATTACATGCACAAAATCATTGAAGACTATGTAGATGATCTCTTGGCTAAATCTAAAACCCGACAAGAACATATTGATGTCTTGGAAAATATTTTTGATCGACTATTAGAATACAAGGTGAGATTAAATCCCAAAAAGTGTGTCTTTGGCGTTACCTCTGGTAAACTTTTAGGATTCATTATCTCCAAAAGAGGCATTGAAGTGGACCCAAATAAGGTTAAGGCCATCATAGAAATGCAACCCCCAACTAACCTCAAGGAATTGTGTAGCTTGCAAGGTAAAATTCAATCGATCAAATGCTTCATTGCGCAACTTTTCGATAAATGCAGGCCATTTAATCACTTGCTACAAAAGGGGGTAGCATTCGTATGGATAGATGAATGTCAAAAAGCATTTGATGATGTCAAGTGCTATCTAACTTCACCACCAGTCTTAACTCCTCCTAGGTCGAGGGTCCCTTTTCATATTTATGTCTCAGCTACAGAAGCCGCTTTAGGGACAATGCTTGCATAGAAAAATGAACAAAATCGAGAACAAGCAATCTATTACATTAGTCGAACATTGGTAAGTTATGAAACAAGATATGCTTATGTAGAAAAATTATGCTTAGCGGTGGTTTTAGCCACTAAGAAACTTCGACATTATATGCTAAGCCAAACAACCTATGTCATAGCTAGAGAAAATCCTCTACGCTACATGATGTCTCGCACTTATAACAACACCCATACCGCTAAATGGATAATGCTCCTTACAGAGTTTGATCTTGAATTTGTTAGCCAAAAATCCATTAAAGGTCAGGTTATTGCTGATCAACTTGTGGAAGCTCCACTACCTAGTGATCATCCCTTGATTATTGAGCTCCCAGATGATTCGGTATTTTCCATCACTGAAGTAGACAATGATGTCATTCCCGAGGAAGATGTTGATATCACATTATTCTTTGATGGATCTAAGTGCGAGAAAGGTCAAGGTGCGGGAGTTGTCTTTCATACACCACAGGGGATTCCTATCCCCTTATCATTCAAGTTAGACTTCTCATGTACAAACAACACAACAGTAGTACGAAGCCTTAATCCTAGGTCTTCAATCAGCTATAGCTATGGGTATTAAGCGTATCCGAATATTTGGGGATTCTCAACTTGTAGTAAAATAGGTAACTGGAGAATACCAATGCAAAGAACCTACCATTAAGCTTTATCATGAAGTAGCAATGAAATTGCTCTCAACATTCAAATGGTATGAAATCAATAACTTACCTCGTTCGACTAATAGGTTTGCAGATGCAATGGCCTCTCTTGGATCCTTGATTCCAAAGAATGACTTAGGAGAGGTACAACCCCTAATAATCTCAACAATCTCTAAAGCGGTCGTTGTTCGCACTGACCCTAAATATGGAAAAGATGTCTGCTTCATACACACGGAATCATGTGAGTCTTGGTCAAGCCCCATTGTAGCCTTCTTAAAATTTGGAACACTCCCATCGGACATGTCTCGGTCTGCCAAACGTGCTTTCAAGAAAAGGGTAGCCCGTTTCATTCTCTTGGGTGACGTGTTGTATAAACGGGGTTATGATGGAATTTTGCTTCGATGCCTCGAACCTAGGGAGGCTCAAAGGGCCATCGAGGAAGCCCATGATGGTACTTGTGGTGGTCATTTTAGTGGAATGGCCATTGCAAAGTGCTTATTATGCATGGGTTATTATTGGCCCACAATGGAACATGACTGTTGCACATATGTCAAAAATTGCAAACAATGTCAAACACATGCCAATTTAACTCACGTACCATCACAAGCTTTACAACCAATACAAAGTCTTTGGCCCTTTTCACAATGGGGCCTCGACCTAATTGGCAATATTTCACCCTCCTCTTTGGGACAACACACATTCATCATAACCACCATAGAATACTTCACAAAGTGGGTTGAGGCAATACCTCTAACCAGTATGACAAGACCTCGAATCATGGATTTCATACTCCATCATATCATCTGTCGCTTTGGCATTCCCTCTAAAATCATTTTGGATAATGGCAAGTCTTTTAAGAACAAGGATGTTCGAGCACTCTACGAGAAGTATAATATCCAACATAGTTTCTCAACTCCTTATTACCCACAAGCAAATGGACAAGTTGAAGCTACCAATAAGACCTTGATTGCCATTCTTAAGAAACTTGTCAAAGAAAATCATAAATATTGGCATACACAAATTTTGTTGGCACTTTGGGCTTATCGAACAAGCATCCGAATGCCAATAGGAGCAACACCATTCTCTCTGGTCTATGGAGCTGAAGCTATTATGCCTCTTGAGCTCGAGATTCCTTCCTTACGAATTTCCTTGCAAGAATTCATAGATGATGATACAACTAGACAAGCACGACTTGACCAACTAACACTCCTAGATGAAAGGCGAGTCAATGCATTAGAACATTTATGAGTTTATCAAGACCGCCTCAAGCGTGCTTACAATGCTAAAGTCCATCTTCGAGAATTTCAAGTAGGGGATCTGGTACTCAAAGAGAACCAACAAAACACCAATGCTTTGCCACACCTTCATGACAAATTCATAGCAAATTGGTTAGGTCCATACATAATAACTCAAAAAGTGGGTAATGGTACTTATAGACTTGCCGATTTAGAGGGAATAGAGGAACCCGAACCACTTAATGTTCTTCATTTAAAGGTATTTCATTGTTAAAAGTGACACATTATATGTCTATATACATGGCTCTTAAAAAAAAAATCAATCATCATCCACATAGGCATATCTACATTGCATACATCCCATTTACATTTAGGCATTTAACATACATCTTCACTTTTTTTTTGCACTCATGCATTGTTTCATTAAATCATACATATTCCATGGCATTGTACACTTTCCATTTGCATATCAACACTCCATTGCATCAGGCATATACATTTGCATCCATCCCATCCCATGTTCAATGATCTGGCAAAGTAATGATGATATGACCATGAAACAAAAAGTCAAGTTATAACGATTGGGGGTACCTAGTTTGAAACCTTCATGCAACTTTAACAAAATTCATATGTCAACCACATCACGTAGCACAAAAGCCTAGATTTTTAGTCACTCAACCATTACTAGGGTAGCAAACAACCTCCAAATGGATGTCCAATTTTCTTTAGGACCAAAAACACAATTTACATACTAAGAAAGTCTTGAGCATCGCCAATTGATCCTGAATACAATCTTGAACCAAGCACATTCCATCACATCCTAAAAACATTATGAGCCAAGGAGGGTTAGTACCATACTTGGGTAGTACCTTGAAGTGAAAAGGAGATAATCCTCGCTTGTCCCATCATGCAACATAGTCCAAAAATAGTGGTTCTTACCACTACCAATTACTCTCCAAACATAAACATAAAAACATAGAGTAGTAAGGATAGGGTCAAAATTCTCATCACACTTCGAGTTGAGAATCCGATTCCCCAAAGCTCTATACAAAATTAACAAATAAAATCCCAAAAACCCTTGATCCCTAAAGTTGTAAGGATCGTACTACACGTCCTTGACAAGGATGGGTAGTCATCCCCAAGGCCTAAAAGATCAATCCCATAGGACTATGGAGTGAATCTCCACCGAGGCTATAGATGCTTGACTGGCAGTGGAGTAAGCTCATGCGAGGTGACATGTCTCTCCTCCAAAAAGGGAGACCTCTGAACGCACATAAGGACAGGCTAGCCTCAGGTCATCTCCATAATAGGTCATGCCTAAATCTACTCATAATGGGTCAATGAACTTCACATGCACACACACTGGTTCTTGATTGGATAGGGTCATTGTCACACTCAAGATTTGGTATATGAACCTCACTTGCACACACATTGGTCCTAAAGAAAGTTAGACAACCCTAGTGAGTTTGATTGATAATACTAGTATGATTGAGTCTTTGAAAATATTTCAGTCTTCCATATCAACATCCATATCTTCTTCCATATCAACATCCATATCTTCCTCCATAAAAACAACCATGTCTTCATAGTGAGTCAAGTTGCAGAACACCACCAAATTCGGTACCCCCGATAGCCAAACAATGGACAACAAAAATGGTCAGTAAAATTTCTGAACTATAAAAGATCATTCGAACAACATGCATTCCTCCCATATAGTTTAGATTCATTTACTTGCATTAATCATCCATAACATATCATCATTAATAACACATCACATAGCTTGCATTTTAGATTCATCATAGATTTACTTGCATTAAGCATCCATAGCACATAGCTTGCATACATCATTCATATAAAACATTAGGCATATACATCATTATTAGCTTGCATTAAACATCCATAATATTCAAACATTATTCATAAACATGCATCAAACATTAATAAAATAAACATAAAAGCATCCACACAAGAGATAACACACATATATGAAAAATCCATGTATATATATATAAATATCACATATACAATCAATGCCAAAAGGCTACAATGGAGCACCAAGGCTCATATATACAAAATAGTGCATCTAAGCACTAAGTCTACTATCCATGAGAAGACTCCTGAGACCTAGTAGGAGCCCTCGGCCTAGTACTCTACCTAGACTCTGTATGCCTAGATGACTCGACCACAGAAGAAGGAGGATCCGATAATGTAATATGGTGTTGCATACACACATCCTCCAAGGAATGTACATATGCCTCACTAGCTCGAAGACATCGCAAATCCATCTGATGTCATCGCTCCTTCACCAAAATCTCTGCCTAGAGCCTCATGACCATCGCCTGATCACTAGCCACCATCATTGCCCGCTCCACCTCTAGCCAAGCTATAGTAGCCAAAGACTCCCTATGAGTCTCAAGCATGGTCTCGCGCTCCTCATGAAGCTGCTCCAACTCTGCTCGTAGCCTAGCCACCTCAGAGATCTCACCCATCTCCTCATCACCTTCCCTCTCTCCCTCTACCAACCCCACCTCTAGAGTCTATTGGGCTGCTCCCCTCGACTACCTTCGACCCATCGATCATTGAGGCCTCATCCTCTTTGGAGTCATCCTCGACCCCGATGCTGCTGCATCATCCCCAACCACCTTTGGTACCCATACTAGTTGGGCACCAAACCATGCTGCATACTTTAGAGTCACCCCGACATCATCCACATTAAGGATCTCAATCTCCTCATCATCCTCAATCACCACTCACCATGGCTCCACACATGGCAACATCCCCTCATATCGTCGATGTCGATACAACATCGACTCATCTAGCACACCCTAAGGCAATCCAAATTGCCTCAACACCCATGAGTACTAGAAGTACTCTACCTCCTCATCCCTCCACCCAACCAACCATCGAGCCTACCTCACCCGACATAGTTGCTCCCCATCACCATCCCATTAGGCTCCTCACCATGGCCTCCATACCACATCATCCCAAGACAACCCTAACCACATGTCTCTATACCACTGGCCACTATGAATCTCTCAGCTCGACTGCACCTCCTCCACCATCGCCCATCACCTAGCATAGGGCTCCCTCATCTACCATGTCGAACATGGCAACCCCTCGGGCCGAGCTACCACAAAATTCTCCCAAGCCCAACACTGTAGGAGGAAGCTACACCCAATCCCCTTCCTCTCCCTCCGAATCACCTCATATAGCTCCCGATACAGCTATGCCAACAAGGCAGGAGCCCATGCATACTCCTTTGGGTCGATGAGTAAATCACTCACCAAACCCAATAGGTTCCAAGGGAACCTACAACCCGTACTATTAGGTAGCACTATGTTCACTAGCATGAACATAATCAAAGTTGGGAGTGCATCCAACTCCTTTGCCTTGTACATGCTCAAATAACATATCCCACCATCTCCCATCCGGGCCTCCCACCACCGATCTCCGAACATCCTCTCCATCTCGACCTTCTTGTCTCGGCCAACCACCACCTTTTCCCCTTCTACCGGTACCTTGAGAATATGGTATACATCCTCAAGTGTAATGGTAGCCTCCCTAGTCGGTAGCTAAAATGTCCCCCTATCCAGATCCCATATCTCTATCAAAGCAGAGAGATACCCCTCATTGGCCCTCACAACATCTAGCCTCGCCACGCCCTCCAGGCCCACCTTCCCCAACAACCCCCACTCCTCCTCTGAAAGCTTCTTCCTCATCCCTAAAACAAGAGGAGAGAAGCGATGTCGAGGCTCAATATCCCTCAGCTGCAAGCAACAAACAATTTCATTAATATTTAAAAAATAATAATAATAATAATAAATGCACAAGTGACAAAAGTGTTTTTCAACATTACCGAGGCAAATGGTGCCTCAGCTCTGCCAGCCACATTCAATCCCTCCGCCACCATAGCTCCCATGCAATTTTCCTCACTAGCCTCACTAAGCTCTCACACCCACTCCACCCCTCAGACGTAGCTTCTCAAAGTCCAAAATGCACAAGTGAGCCTCACGATTCACTCAGAAAGCTATTTATAGCTTTCCCTAGTGCATTCAAGTGTAGGTCTATGCCTACGAATTTGTAGGCTCGCCTGGGCACTCTGGCGCACCCAAGTGCACCTGCTGCTGCGAGACACCACAGTGCAGCTTCACCCGGAAAAAATGGTACAAAGACAAAATCAATAAAAATAGTAGCATACCTCCTCCAAATTTCACCAAATTTCATCCACACATCATGCACATCATAAAATCAGGTTTTGTGAAAACAAAAATCATTTTGCATGCATAATTTTCAAGAACGAATCAAATATTAAAAATCCACAAATCAAGGCACAAAAGGTAGCAAAACAATCCAAATTTTCACAAAACTCACATCTGATCATTCTACATCATATTCTGCATCATCTCACACAATTTCACAAAAATTGGAGTTCATTCGATCAATAAATCGCTCAGTTATGTGCAAAATGAACAACTCAAAGAAGCACAAGCTGCAAATCATACATCAACTAACACCAAGTTTTGCGAAAGCATAACCACCATCCATCAAGCATTCTTCCATACATCTTTCATTTTCATCAATCATCTCATCCACAATCTATCCAGTATTCAAGTGAACCTCGTATCTAGTAGGTTATTCTATAAACTTGGCGATTGCAACGATATCAATCCATGCAAATTCGATAAGATGAATAATCTACAATAAGGACACTTGACCATGATCAAATTCAATTATCTCATCATCAAAGATCACAATCATATTTGGCACCTCAAATTTGGAATACAAACTTGCCAAGAACAATTTGCTAAAAGGTAGTCATTGATGTCCTCTTCCATGGGGCATGAAAACATGGATAACCAAAATCTCAAACACTCATTCACTTGACAACAGTCATAATACAAGACACCGGTAAGCTTGATTGGTTCCATCATGGAATTGGCGAAGAAATTTCCATAGTCAATACCCAACCCCTACGTTGACTTAGTCAACTTGCATCTTCATATCTTGCATACTCAATGATGCCATTACGACAGCTTATTCAACAACATCAAATCAACCCAAAGTATGGGGCAACCACATTACATTATGATTCTCCCATGACGGGATACATCTCACATGATCATAACATCTACACTGGACAAATCCCCTCTCAACCATTGGGGCAAAAATGGTATCACATTTTACATCATTCATATCATCCACAATCACATGGTATACACCAATCCCCCGTTGGGGAAAAAATGGTATCACATTTGCATTTCACATCATTCATTCATCAATTGCACAAATTCACTACATCATTCATTTTTCAATTGGCTTGTGAGATACATTCATAACTCATTCACCAATTGAGGGGGTAAGCTACAAAAATTCCAAAAATTCTTTATTCTTTTGTCTTCAACATCAATGCGCAAATCCAACGACAGAGAGAAGCTGCTTCTGTGCCCATAGCCCAAGCAGGTGTCTCATATTTTTGCACCATATTGTGTTTCACGCAACATGGTACAAAAAGGGGCATCTGTAGACACCAAATTACAGCCACTAATCCTCCATCCTAACCTTCCCACCACCCACTTGTCCACCATACACCTTCCCACCAATTATTTGGCCCAATTCCACCTTTCTCACCATCCATTTCACCATTTTAGCCCTTTCCCGCCATTTCCTAGCCTAATTGGGATTATTTTAATATTATTTTATATTATTTAATATTTAATATAATATTTTATATTATATTATAATATATTTATTATAAAATATATATTTATAAACTCAATTAACCACAACCGTCCGATCCATTCTAATCTCCACCATCCATATTCATTAATCCATGTCACATTCAAAAAGTAATCTCAACCTTAGGATCTAATTTAATCTTAGCCACATGATCAAAAGTGTAAGGCTAAAACCCTAAGAAAACCCTAGGTTGGATTATAAATAAGGGTATTTTGCAAATGCCCAAACCCTGGAACCTTGAGAATTAGACATTGCACCCTGGAGGAATTATTGGTGAAGCCCTAAGATAGAATCCTGAAGATCTAAAGCCCTAGCTCACCGATAAGACTTCTACTATTCCAGCCATCCCCCATTCATCCTCCATCACCATCACAGCCCCCATCCATCCATCGCATTCATCGCCACCCCCTAGATCTGCTTCTATAGATTTTGCCCTAACCCGTAGGCACCCTCCAGAGCTTGCGAGGCTCATTGTAGAGCCTATGAAGTGCTCACCAGAGCCTGTTGTATACCGTAGGTGCTCTCCAGAGCCTATTGTATCCTGTAGGTGCACACCAGAGCCTATGAAGCTCATGTCAGAGCCTACCAAGTGTGCGTTCGAGCCTACTGCAACTACAGAAATGTGAATCTGAGCCTGCTACACCATGCCATCTGCAACAATGAAATGAAAGCAAGGTATATCTCATTTGAATGTATTTTATCTCATAATTTTTTGATCTGGCATACTTTTTGACTTCATTTTTAACTAGGGTTTTATTGATGTCTGAGGGTCTCACACTATGGAGCCCTCATAGGTATTACTAACCCCCTTGTTCTATTTTTGTGTATGCAGATCTGCAAGTTCTACACATTGTTGAATGGTTGTTGAAGCTGGAGTGGCCCCACACTGGATACTCGAAGCCCACTCAACCTGTTGGAAGCAAGGACACACCAAATCTGAAGACACTTTGTTGTTATTGCTAGGGTTTCGGAGAACCCTAGTGCCATTGTAAAATCATTGTATCAAATACTCACATTGAGTACTGATTGTAACAAAGGAGTTCATTGGCTCCCCCCCATTTTATTGAATACATCCATTTGTGCAATATTTGTATTTCCTTGTGTTATTTGATTTCCTATTATTATTTAAGTGTCGTGTCTTTGTCTTCATAAAAATCTAAGATGAGTTTAATTTGAAGTATCATGTGAATAATAATAATATGTCCTCATCACTTGAGGAGATTGATTATTTACTTTCAATATAGGACATCCTCAATGAGTCCTAGCTATTGGTATATGTTTTTAAATTGGTAGGATGTATCACTTAACAAGTCCTAATTTTTGAATGATTGGGGATGGAGGTCGAGGTACCATTCATGATCTTCCCCTCTAAAAGATACCACTAGTAACCTCAAGGCTATATTTTTCGATAAATTATAACACATAAGCTCATTAAGTGGTGCAAATTCTCTATTAGGGTGATAGTATTCTTTCCTAATAAATAAGGTAGGAACATGAGCATTAAGGTAGGAACTAGATCCCATACATCAGGTGGAGTAAATGGGATAATAGGACCTGTATTATTCCACAGCAAAAAAATTTGAGAAGGATTTAGCATGGCTACCATGTTATGTCATTGGTTCTCCCTCCCCCTTCTTTGAATAAGTTGTGACACCAACTCTTTCAGATTATATCAATGAAATATCTAGTTAGAGGTTTTTTGCTCATAAATTTTTGGGCCCTTTTCGTAAGGATGAAGTCACCAGACAAGGAGATAGTGCTTCAAAATCCTTATGAGACATAAAACCCAACCAGAATCTTGGTCTATCTTTTGTTATATGACTTCTTCAAAGTCCTCTTTTCAACAAAATCATTAGGTAAATATCTTGGTTCTTCTCTACAAGTGGGTCAACTATAATATTCATCAAGATCACACTTAGGAGTCTTCTAATATTCATGGGGTCAATGTAGACAATCATCCCTCTAGGCATGTCATACAAATTGTTATCTTAGAATGCATTGATCCATTAGGAGAAATTTTCACATGCTTGGGACACCCACACCTCATGTAGAGTGACATAGTAGGAAGTGTCATGGATGGAAGGACCATCATGGTTTTTAATCAATATTGGATCCTTGTTAGATTTAATCCTTGATGCACTAAGGCCTTTGTCAGCGTAGGCTTGGATTTCTTGGGGGGAGTTACAAGGAAAAGGTATTATAATGATAATAAAAATGCAATAAAAATAAATGTGCAAGAAATTAAAGTTTACAAAACATTAAAACATAATCTATGGGTGTGATACACCACAATTTAAATACCTCCTCTTGACTAAATGAAATGGCCATAAATGAACACACTCATCATATTGTAGTATCTAAAAGTGAACACACTAAATTTTGCATAACATGGAATTAGAAACACACTAAACATGTTGGACTAAGTGAAATTAGTCATAGCTTTCATTCATGTGCCAAAATTGATTACAAGGTATCTGGCCTAGACATGGTTGATGCTCCTTAGATAGGATCTCAAGGCTTGAGATCTAATATATTATAAATGATAAGGGATGGTGAATTTAATAGCCCATAAGGCTAGCTAATAGCCATGAGAAGACAACTCATGATGCCTTTACAATGAAAATTTGAGCCTATTTATAAACTAAGAGGGTTTATTTCCTTTGAAACTCTATACAGTATATAGATAAAATCCATCTACAATGGCAGTCAGCAACTTTGAGGTCTCTAGGTCTATGGTAGTAATACTTGGGGATTTTAGACCTTCATATGACAAATCATTATTGCCATATCTTGTTTTTTTTTTAATGGGAATATTACATAATTAGTTTCTCATCATTTTTCTCTTTGAATTCCCTACTTGTTGACCTAACAATCATGGCTCTTCTAATTGATGTGGATGGTAAGGCAGGCTTCCCCATGTGATGGATAGTGGACATAACTTCCATGTGGTTATCTATATTAGGCTAGGCCATAAAATTCAACTTTGAATGCCAAGAGCAGGTGTCTTCTTAAATTCCCTTGTTTTCTACCTTCTTCTATGTACATGTGGCTACCATGCATACTTGGTTAAGGTAGTATCTCATTTAGCCAATGTTAGGCATTTATTTAATGTGCCTTAGTGATTTTATCCATTGGCTTTTGATTGGCCACCATGTGTTTGGATTTAGATTATGTTAGGGTTTTTTCTTCTTTCTATGATTTCCTCCATCTGAAGGACCACACAAATTGTTAGATGAAAAAATGGCTTGTGGTACTAGTGCCTTCAAGCCACCTATATTAATAATAAATATAGTCCCAATCATTGATGGAAGATCTAACGATCGACATCGCTTCAATATTTCCCATCCCTCCCTTATTTTCAAAACCATTGTCGATTCTTCTGACTAAAGATAATATGGACCTTTCTGATTACCATCTACTTGTCCTACTTCTATGAACTCTAGAAATAGAATTGATTATGCACCTAATATCATGAGGCTTGTAAAAAAGGTTATCTATGGCCCCACTACTAGATATAAAGCAATTAGACTTCTTGGGTGATGAAGGCTTCTAATTATGAGTGGCCCTTGAAATTTTACTCATCTAATCTCCTTAGTGTGGGAGAGAGATGATGCATATTGCAATGGGGGATATAGGGCCAAGTAGACATGTTTAATACCTAGGTCCAAGATCTCACCCTTGGAGAAGTTGGATTGACCCAAAGCCCTTTTATGAAACACATTCCACTAGCAAAAAAATCCTTTTAATTATCTCTAGGAAGGATTTGTGGCTTCTTTTTTAGTGAGGTATGACTTAGATCACAAAGAGGGCTATCATAGATGGTGCATATTATTGGCCATTTAAAAGGGAAAGTTGGTGTGGACACACGATCTAAGGCCTTCCATAATTATTTCAAAACATCAAATAATATCCTTAATCAACATTTTATGTGACCTCATGATGTAAGTCATAGGATGGAAACATATAGTGAAAATTCACCACAGTAGCATAAATAGATAATAAGAGTTGGTGATAGCATAAAACTCTTGGGCATATTAGTTATGGGTGATTGAGGTATATTAGTTATCATCAGTTTGCTATTGTATTTTCTCATATTTCTCATCCTATTTGTGCTTATGAGGTATGTGTATTGGGGAAGCATCACAAAGAGTCATTTTCAAACAAAATAGTGAGGCATACCACATGACCTCTAGAGATCCTTTATAATGATATATGTGGACCCATGGGTACACCATCTCTTTCTAGAAATAGGTACTTTCTTCTTTTCATTGATGAATTATCTTTATATATGGTTGTACACTATTCATACCAAAGATAAGGTTTTTGAGAGACTCAAGTTGTTCAAAGCACTCAAGAGAATTAATTGGAAAGAAATATCAAGTGTCTTAAGATAAATAGGGTAGGTGATCACATGAGCAATGAGTTTTTGGATTTCTTAATTCTTCATGGTATCTCCTTTCAAAGGATTGCTCATTATACTCCAAAGAAAATGGGGAAGTCAATAGTAAGAACATAGTAATTATGGATATGGATCATTATATGCTTTATTCTAAGGGTATGGAGCATAAATTCTAGTGATAAGTTATCATATATGCAATGGTCATTATTAATAGAGTTTCTGTTTGAGTAGTTTAGGGTATGACACCCCTTGAGAGGTTGGTAGGCAATAAGCCTAATCTATCTTGATTCTATAGTTTGGATATTTAGAATGGGATCACATAATATATTTATAAGGAGACATCAAAACTTCATAGATAATTTTTTTTGGGGTATTCATATGCCTCTAAGGCATATTGTCTCCCTTATCCTGGCATGAGGTTATTATTCATAGAGATGTGATTTTTGATAAGGTCCTTCTAGGAACTTTGTCATATTATCCTATTTATCTTTTAGCAAAATATCCTATTATTTTTCCAACTATTCTAGTATCATATTTAGATATTATTATGGGCTTTACTCCTATTAGATCCTCATCATCTTCACCTTTCAATGAATAGCCTATAATTATGACTATAAATTTAACCCCATCTTGATAGCACTATATCTAGCACCTACAACCTTAGATTCTAGGAATTATAAGCTTCATACAATAATTTGATGTACCATAGTAATAAATGTTGATATGGGTGGTGATTTTGGTAATTTGGATGCTTTAGCTTTGACTATTGATAATTGCTTCTTCTTAGAATATGCCTTAGCCTTCCATATAGTGTTGTGTCATAGATGGAATTAGAATCTTTTCAAGGATACTTAGTCCTTTCTTTCACATGAGCGACATTTGAAGGCTTCCTCTAAAGATATTTGTACCACTCAAGTGGACCTAATGGTAAGATTTTGGAACTTCGAATAGGAGGTTCAAGATTCAAATCAAGGGTAGAGATATCACTATGCTTCGATAATCAAATTTTGGTTTGATAAACATATATTGGATAAATATCATTCTCTCTTAGGATATTCTCATATGATCTATAGTCTCATGGATGTTATAAACTACTTTACTTTATATTTTACCTTCAAAGGTTGAAAAATTTCAAGATCCTTTCACCTATCAAAGGCCAAGGATAAACTAGAATAGGAATATGTCATGCTTGTTGAGTATGAATATCAAATAAGGAATAAGACATAGGAACTTATTTCTCTTCTAGAAGGGAATAATATTGTTGGGTGCAAATGGGTTCACAAGCCCATGTACAATTTATATGGTCGAGTAGATATGCACAAGGTATGCCTTGTTACTAAGGTTTTCCTTCAAAAGGAAGGAATTGACTACTTAGAGACATTTGCCTCTATTTCTCTGATAAAATCTATTTGTATGGTTCTATCCATAGCTAGTTCTTATTGTTGGAAGGTATATTAGATGGATGTGAAGATTTTATTTCTTCATAGTGAGCTTCAAAAAGTAATTTACATGCAGTAACCACCTAGTTTTGAACTTGAGATTTCCACTTCCTTGGTGTGTTATTTGATTAAGTCCTTTATGGTCTTAAGTAGGCATCATATGATTGGTATGAGAATATCCACTCGTTCTTTATTATTTATGATTTTCAGTAATGTGAGACCAAACATGATGGGAAGACTTTGATAATTGTGTTATATGTAGATGATCTTCTCATTACAAGTAGCTTATCCACTTTGATTCAAGATATAAATTCATGGCTTCATGCTCCATTTGATATGATAGGTTTAGGGCTTCTATATTACTTGGGCATTCAAATTGATCTAAATTCCTCTAGGATAACTATCTCATAGGCCATGTACACCTTGGATCTCCTTTAGCATTTTAGGATGGAGGATTGCAAATCTACCAAGATTCCTTTTACTTTTGGATTAAATTTTTGAGTAGATTTCTTGAATCCCTTATGGATGCATCTCTATATTGGTCCTTTATGGAAGGTTCCCTTAAATCACTCACAATCGACTAGACATTACTTTTGTCATCAACCACTATTCCAGGTATATGTAGGCACCTTGAGAGATTCATTAGACCATGAGAAAGAGAGTTTTTTTATACATCAAAGTTACATATCACATGGGTATTAATTATTTAAATGGTGCACCTTTGATTTTGGTAGGCTTATTAGATTTATATTGGGCTAGTGACTTGGATCAATGACACTCCTCTTTAGGTTTTATCTTCTATCTTGGTTTTGACCTCATTTCTTGGTGTTCTAGATGTCACTACACTATTTCTCAATCTTCCACAAAAATTGAATATTATGCTACCAATGAGGCTACCAAGAACTTTTGATGGATGCTTATGATATTGGAGCAAGTGGGTATTCCTTGGTTCGATCTAGTCACTCTTCATTGTGATAATCAAAGCACCACCTAACTTTTTTGAAATATAGTGTTCTATAAGCAGACCAAGCACACTGATATTTGGATGCACTAAGTGTGATGAATTTATGCCCATGGGATGCTTAATCGTGTTTTATATTTTTTTATTATAAATTAAATAAAGGGGTGGGTTTTTTGAACAAGTTCCCCAAAACCTATTTATAATAAAGTTTCATACATCCACATAAAAATAGTAAAACCAAATCATAGTAAGTTATATACATTTATCATACCACAACAAAACTAAAGCATACCTAGTCAAAACAATACAAAAGAAACCCAAAAATTAGTAAAATTACATCTTTTTAAAGAAGGTTCTGAAAACCACACACTGCATTTTCTCCTCGATAGTTAGGATGTTTAATCTTGTTTTATGTTGTCAACAGAGTAGGCAACAATTATTTCAATCAATGTCATGCCTAAGATACTATTTTTGTGCATGTAGGAGCATCTTGAAATAGGAGAGTGTCCCTTAAGGGAGATAATTTATAAGGGTATCTCTTTATGTTCCCAATGTTAAAATTATAATGTGATTCATGGCCAAGAGATAAAATTGTATGATGTATTAGATAGGCCCAAGGGAATTTCACTATACAATGTATTTATTATTTTGTATTATTTATTATGTAATACCAATAGGCAATGATTAACATTGTTATGGTTAAACCCTATTTATTATTATTTGTAATTAACCTATAGTCCACTTATTATGTTAGCTTAGATTAAACATAATGATGTAATTGGGATTTTGGTATTGCTATAAATAAAACCCCCACATTCCTTATTTACTATTGGAGTGTTGTGCAATATTATCTATAGATAGTGATTATTTATGGTGCCCACTGGTGCCCCAAATATCTATTGTCCCTATTTTGCTTTTTGTATAATATTTGAGTAAGTGTTTTGCATCCATTCATTTCTAGAAAATATTGTAAATCTTGACATGGTATCATAACGGGTATGAAGCGACACCTCTTGGTCACACAGGAAGTTGATTTGGTACCTATAAATTTTATTTCAAACCTTGGGATTATTTTATGTAAATATCCTTCTTGATATTTTATCCTTAGATTTATTTGCTTGAAATTATGTCATAAGAAACCTACTTTTTATCTAAAATTATCCTTTGAAGAATGGTTTAGCCAAATACTATTGTATCAAGAGCTTCCTACCAAATTTAAATTTTAAAAATATGTGTTTCAAGGATTCATCTCAATGCCTTTTAACCTTGGGATGATTTGTTCCTCTCTTCACAAATTTGGAATGTATGCCAACTCATCTGATAGGATGACCACTATAGCCAAGTGGATAGGGTTGAAGATGCTTCTCTGCCAACCTAAGTTTAACTCATGGTGAGGATTCCCTTTGATTATCCAAGGTAGTATGTGGAGGTTTGACTCTTATGTTGGTTCTCTATGTCCTTATCTAATAATTAGTATGGAATTATGGTTAGATCATGCATTAGATAAGGGAGGGCACAATATAGAGTCATGCCCCTCCCTTGTATAGACTTTGAAGCCTCTAGGAATCTACATGAGCCTAGGGATATTTTACATGGATGTGAATTAAATGAGATTAGCCAACATGATGATTTTGGAGGTTTGCAATTGTGATTTTGATTCACTGGTGCCAAGATTTTGTTGCAACAAATAGAATAAGATGAGGTATATTCATGGTATTCAACCTCCTCTCCCAAGTGTGTTGTTGGAAATTTGGTCATGGAACTTTATTTAGAACCAAAGAGACCCTAATTTTTATCTCTCTAATATCAAGATTTTCCTTTTTGAGTTGCATGGAGGGTCTTGCCCATATGGTTGCTAACGTAACCTACTTTAATGAAATATCTACCTATTTTTTTAATATTAAAAATAACTCAACCAATCATGTTGAAGCAAGTGTCAATGGCTAAGTAGATCAGAGGATCTGAAGAGGAAAAAAGGGTTTGGATCACACCAACAAATTGGATTTTTCTAAGCAATAGTCAAGATTGGTGCTTGCAACCCGAAGGTTAGAGCCTTTAATTTTTATTTTTTGGGGTCCATTAGGGAAAAACTTTTGAAGATCATGAAAATTGCATATGGAAGTGTTTTGAGCCTTCTTTTTAAATGCATGATGTTTTTTTTTAATTTTATGCACTGATAACATCAATTTATGAACTTGATATGGTGTGAGGAGTTAGATTGTGTAATCTGGATTGCATACTCTTGATACTCACCTTAATGGGAGAAACTATAGTGTTTGGTCAACTTAAATGATCAGTCTACTTTGAAGTAAGAACCTGTGGTGCATATTCCAAGAGGATAAAGTAAGTGTTCTTGATGATGAAACTTGGCATTAAAAGGTAGAAGAGGCTTTAGGCTTGTTTTCCTTACTTATTGAACCAAAGTTGATTTTATATATCAAAGAGAAGAGTGACCCTATTAAGGTATGGTTAAAACTATATGAACATTTTGAAAAGGTTAATACTACTAAAGTGAGTCACTTGGAGTTGGAGATTTCTTCTCTTAAGCTAGTTTAATTTGATAATGTAGATGACTATATTATGGGATTCAAGCCTTTGAGGATAAATATTACATATTCTAGAGACAAAATGAAATATAATGTAGAATGAATTAAAAATTTCCTTGTTAATTTCTTTCCATCATTTTAAATGTTAAACCTAATGGTTAAAATGACTCCTATGTTTCTATAATCTCAGAAGGCTTTTACTCTTGATTAGTTATATTCTCTCCTAGATCATTTTCAAGCAGAAATATAGAATTGTGGTGGGAATCCTCAAATATAGTCTCATACAAAATAATTCAAATCAAAGGAGGATAAAACCTAGGGGTCCAAGTGCTAGGCTAAGTCTTCAAAGAAAATGAATACCACTTGTATATATTGTAAGGAGGGACATCCAATGAAGAATTGCTTACTAAAACTATAAAGGATTGAAGCTAAATTCTTGAAGCTTGGTGGTCATATTCTAGATGATGAGGGATATTTGGAAGGATCTACCTCAACTATCGAGGCCCATTAGAGCATCCATATGGGGTAAAATATATTATTATCAATAATATCTTCTCTCCTTGGTTCCTTAGTTAATATTATGGAAGCTGTTGAAATTATAATCTAATTCATGACCAAGAGCCAACATTGTGTGACATATTAGATAGTCCTAAAGGTATTTCATTGTACAATGTATTCATTATTTATCATATTTTATTATATAATCCAAATGCACCATGTTTAACCTTGTTATGGTTAAACCATATTTATTATTATGTTTAATTAACCTATACCCCACTTATTATATCAGGTTAGGTTAAATCTAATGATGTAATTAGGGTTTTGGTTTTGTTGTAAATACCCCCTTCACACTCCTCATTTCTTATTAGAGTGTTGTGCAATATTATCTACAAATAGTTATTATTTAATGTGCCTATGCATGACCCAAATATATTTCATCCCTCTTTTACTTTCTATATAATATTTGAGTAAATTTCTTGCTTCCATTTGTTTCTAGAAAATAGTTTGAATTCAAACACCCAATTCAACTTAAGAGGGGATGTTGGAATATGTGGTGGTTAATATTTATTTGTTTCTATGGCTTAATATATTTTATATTATTTTTAGATTCCCTTAGGTCCCTTGTACACCTTGTGTAGATGAATAGTTGTATTATTTAACCTAAAGGTAAGTTCCTTAACCTTGACCTAAAAGTCTTTTGTAATTGGGTATAAATACCCCTTAATACCAACCACTTTGTTATTGGTTGGACTGTATTCAAATTTTCTTTAGATATATATTTTTGTGTCCAAGGGAATACTCTTATATTTTTTATTTTCTTTCTGTGAGTTATTTTTTGTATTTTTAGGTAATTTTTTTATTTCATTTGTTTCTAGAATCTAATATAAAATATAACGTTATATTTTGTTGGGTAATGTCTTAGGATATATTTCACAAAGACATCACCAATTTGGTTTGATCAAGGATGCATCATTACCTAATGGATATAACATAATTAATTTACATTGTGTTGATGATTATGTCTTATTTCTTCCTAGTGAAGATCATGAAGTAGACAATGCTTTATAAATATTGGAAATCTTATCTCATGCATCTAGAGCTATGTTTTCTTTCTGTAAAACTAAATGTATTCTTACATTGAACTCTAATAACCCTCCTTAGTTACCTATTACTTGAAATATATTTTTCATGGAAAGGGTCTTAGGTATACCTTTTGGTGTACGTGTTTATTTTTTATATATATGGCATTGTGTTCTCTTGAAGTTTCAGAAAAAACTTGATAACTAGAAAATTAAGTGTCTCTTTAGCCATGAAAATTTAAATTGTTGCTAATTTTTTCTTAAAACTCATGATTTACCCTTCATATTGGTCACCTTATAAATCCATGTTACATCCAATTTCCTAAAAATATGAGAAAATATTATGGATTAAATGGTATCAATACTAATTTATGCTAATTATCTTTTGGAATCAATGTGTTCAACCACTATGTAAAGGAATAGTCTATAGTTTCAAGGCATAGGCATATGATATGTATTTATTGTCTAATTGGGTGATTAGAGTGAATATTGATTATGAATTTGTTATAATTCTACTTGCATGAGTTAACTGGAAACAAAAATAAATTTGCACAAAAACATATTTTTGTAGACTAAACACAAATAGCAATTATTTTATTAATCACATTGAAAATTTTATAAAATATTAGTCGCTTCAAGTGGGAAACCTCATTTTATTATATACTACTTTGAGGAGGAAACCTAGTTTATGAGCAATTATCAATACAATATAATTCTTCAAGATGTGTTTACCTCTCTTACAACGCAATATATAATGATAATTCTACCCAAAATAAATTAGAATAAAAAATAGATTAAGCCAAACATAGTTATCTAAGCTAACCCTAGCCCTAATGATTGAGGGTCACCCTTATATTTAAAAGTGGGTGTCCTCTCATTACTAACTAAACTATTAAAATAAAATTAAAAGGGTTAGGATGTGAGGTCCTAATATTACTTCCCCCTTCAAAAAATGGTTTTTCCTCAAAGCTAAAGATGAAGAAATTATTGTGGAAGTTGATGTAGAGGTTCTCATTTGAAAGCCTCAAGATTTAATCTATACTATTAAAATTACATTAAAAGATATATAATGGTTCAATTGTGTAGATGTCATGATTGTTGATTCAAAATAGAATCTAGTTCAAGAATGATTGAGCCTTTAAAAAACTCTTTCTTTTATTTGGTCCATTAGAACTACCTAGAAGATATTAAGTGAGAGTTGGTGGTGGTTTTCATTTGGTCATCTATGTCTAATGCTCCAAATAAAAATAATGTAAGGCTCAAATCACTTGGTGGTAATTCAAACTCATCTTTAATTGGGTTCCTTGTAGCTTGAAGAGTTCCTTCCAAAAATTACTAGTGAGTGTAGGGTCACAATCACAGACTACAGATGATGGCATTTGATGCAGTCAAAAAACATGATCAATGGATATTTAGGCAATGGTGGATTTTGGGTAGGGAAGCCCAAGAGGATAAAAGTGGGCATACTTTAATATATGATCCACAACAACCAAAATAACTAACATACCTTTTATCTTAGGTAATCCCCTAATATAATCCATGGAAATATAGATTTATAGTGTTGCTAAAATTAGTAATGGATGGAATGTTCCTAAAGCTAGAAGTGACTCCCCTTTATGATTATAATAAATATCACTTTAATCACTCTTGTTTTCAATAGTTCTTATATCATATTTGTAATTTATAATTTTTGCAAAGGATATTGGTAAGGATGGATATTGGGTGGTGGATTCCTTGGAATGATTGGTGTGGTATAATCAAGTCTTTGAGATTCCTCAAATACCTAGGTATATGTAGTAAGGAATATTGGCAATGTTATGGATTGATCGGTTTGATCAACTTCTACGAACTACACTATGAAAAGTTAAGCCATGACTCCCCAAGTGTCCATTTTGTATAATTTTTCTATGCAATGATAATTTATGACTCTTATTTTTCCAATTGTTAGTCCCTTAAGAGTGTATTATTTATTCTCCATTGGGAATTGCATCCATATTTTTAAAAATTTCCAAAAGATAGGACCTAATGTGAGCAACCAATAAGCATCTAATTCTATGTTACACTCTCCTAATGGAAGCACAAATAGATAAATTTTTAAATTATCTCCTATAATAAGATTGGCATTGCAACATTTGTGTTTGTATGAAATAATACCTCCATTTTCTATCAAAATATTTTCATGGGTCCAAGTAGTATTTCTACTTGTTTTTTTGCCTTGGGATAAATGAACTTATGAGTGCTACCAATGTCAATGATAATGGTTAGAGGAAATTTCTTGAAATACCTATGCACTCTCATAGTGTATGGTGGAGTCATACCTACTAAGGCCTATAAGGATATCTCAAATGTGGGATCATTTGAAGTATCAATGTCCTCATTTTTTTCATCATCTAAGTTTTGAGTTGGTGCCTTGGGCCAAGTAGGGTAGTGATTGACTCGACACTTAATAGATATAAATTATGTTAAATGAACTTATGACATGACCTATATTTATTATCACAATTATAGAATAGACCTTTATCTCGATGATATTTAATCTTCACTTTACTTAGTCATTTTATGGGGATGGTTGTGTTTTCTACACTAGGAGATACTAAAGGTTTTAGAAAATTTTGGAATTGGGGTGGCTTATAAGTGTGATATTTTGCTACTAGATTATCTTTGGCCAGCCTTTCTAACCCAGTGGTACTCATCATGTTCTTTCATTGAACACTCTTACCTCCATATAAATTTATTTCTTCAGTCCACTAACAAAGCAACTAGTAAAAAATAACTTTGATAGCCCTTTTATCATGTTTTTAAAAATTTTAAATTCCTTCCAGTAGTCTTACACTATGTGAGTTTGTTTGTACTTAGTCAAAGCTCTTGTAAAATCCCCATATTCATTGGTACCAAATTGAATAGTAAGCTTTCATAGAATTCATCCATAAAAGTGTTGTTCCCTTATACTTATGGACCCATTGATACCATTGTATCGCTTCCTTATCCAAATTGAAAGAGGCTATAAATACTTTTAAAGCATCTTGAGTTTAATGTTGATTAAAATATTGATTTACCTTCTATATCCAAATAGTAGGATATTCACCATTGAACTTGGGGAAATATAATTTTGTACTATGGGGTGTAGTCGGTAAGGTATATTCTGCTCCCATAATAGTTTAAAAATTTCCTATAGGTTTAGTGGGGGTGGATATTTTTTCACCCTATCACGATGTTTTTCATACTTCTTAGTGATATTCATAGTGAAAATTTAGATGTTTTGTATCTTGTGGTTCATTTGATCCATGATAACGATTGGGAACTAAATTACATCAAGTTTTACTCGATATTGTGGTTGTCTATCTTCCTAATTTACGTCCAGGCATGCACCCGATAGCTATAGCTCAACACTCAACATTGGATTGACCAAAACAGGGGTTTCAAATCCAACCTCCATAGTAGGTTGGTTCCTTGTCAACTTAAATAGGGTGTTGACACAATTATGCTCACTTAGATTTTTGGGGGTTAGGTTTGAGAAAGATATTAGGGTTAGAAAATGTGAAAAATAGTGGACGGATAGGCTAACAACATTGTTACTACAGAAAAAAGCTCCCATAAACCAATTTAAATGCACATTACTCAGATAAACATTATACCAAATTAAATGCACTTTCATTTATTAAATAATGGTAGAGAAATATTGTAGACAACAATTTGAATATCTAAATAATGACAATCCAAATAGTAGAATTAATCAATATCTTAGATTTTATAGAAATGCACTCCCTAAAAATAAAGATCTAATTTAGAAGCAGATTTCAATTACCCTAGTGGTTAGTAATACATTAATCTGGCACAAACCAACCATTCAAGTATTTACAGAAATACAGCTTAGGAATTTGAACCTTTGATAACAAACCATGAAGACATAAAATTTGAGGTGAAAATAAATGTAATACTCCTTTCATTAGTCCTTGGGAATATTTACAGTAGCAAATGCAAACACACTAGAGCCGAACTTTAAAAATGAGGGTTTGACCTCTATTTATAGTTTATAGAATTAAAAATACTAAGAAACATTATAAAGATTTAACATTTATATCTCAGTAGAGAATTCTAGTTGGCATTTCCTTACTAGTTCATCCTCCATGAAATCTATTGCAAGTGGACCACCATGGTAGCTCAAATCCCCTACAAATTGCTGGTCATTCAGCATCAACTAAATTTTTGGTCATTGGAGACTACATCTGCATCGGTTCTCTTTCTTGGAATCCCTTTGTCACCATCAATCTGCAACCATCTCTGGTTATTTTTTTATTGAAACCCTCGATGCTTCGAATTCCTTCTCCAACTGACTGTGTTTTGAAATCGATGAGAAATCACCTTAATATACTTCAAAATTATTGACAAAATCTTGATCATAGATCTTCCCCGATCGCACAACTATGATTTTATAAGAAATATTCTTGGAGCAGTGGTTAGGAAGAACCAAAATACCATTCCACTTTTAAAATTAATGACGTCACCTTTTATGCTTCAGAACCTCTGGAATGCTAATTCGACATAAAAACTGTCTAAAAGTGAAGCAGGATGAAATCTGCTCCTTATCCTTTGTTTTCTCTTGTTGGTGATGAAGCATTTGGAAATCCGCATAAAAAATTTGATGACATCATATCTTCTTCGAAAATTTTACGGATTTCATTCTGGACCCCAGCAAGTGTATCAACTTATAACACCATTTTGAACTCGTTGCAGTGTAAAGGTAACTCTTCTTTCATTTCACACTGTCATTAGTATACAACATTGCTTTTAACCAATCTGAAAGAAAGTTAGTTACAATGACCTTTGTCATGAATCTGCATTCCTTTGTTCTACTTTTTTCCTAAGTATGTGGCCATTTTGGGCCTACATTCTGGTGCCTCCCAGGTGGATTTGCTTGCAAAGTCGTAGAACTCAAAGTCTTATCCATTGGTCTACAGGAGTCAAAAAATGGTCATCTTCAAAAATGTGCTTTAAATAATAATTTCCATATTAACACTACCCTCTGAAAATAGTACTCTTAGACAGTAGAATTTCACATCGAGACCATGCTTCAAGCAACATAGAGGATAACTGCTCATATGTAGACTATGCAATAGACACATGTTCCTCCATTGCTTCCAAAATTTATCTCTGTGCCCTTATAGCAAAATTGCTCCACTGTTCTTATAAGGCATTCTCAAAAAAATACCTTCATACAAAATTTGTTGCTCTCTATTCCTATCTAGGCTTCATTCCTTTATTGTTTATTTCTGATAATTGTTAGAGCAAAAAACAAAAATGCAAAACTTATGTATATTACAAAACAAAAAACAACTTAAGTGTGTGCCCCTTTGGTTCCATCCTACTCTTCTTCTTCTTCTTCATTTTCTTCTTCTGGAGAAGATTTTTTTATTTCTTCCTCAAAAATTGTCACCAAACAATTGAATCAACTTAAAAGAGTGTAAAGCTTGATTCCAAGATGCTCTAGAGGGGTTTGATGTCTCTTTAAGCTACTTATAAATATACTATAATTCTCCAATATCCTCATAGTTAGCAGCATTCCCTCTACTTTCCAAATCTTCCATGATATCTCTTAGCTTGGTAAAATCAATAATTAGTTGAGCAGCTTGCTCTCGGTTTACTGGCTCTTCAAGAGAATCAATTCTAGACTCATCCTGTAAATTTTCATCAATGCTCTTCTGGATCTCTTCCATGGATAGCAAGTTGTGATCCTCAATCCATAAACCTTTGAAACCAACCTGAATCAGTTATTTGTTTACATCCACAATATTCTTAATCACTCCTTCAATTTTATCAAATAACAACCAGGGTTTCTAAAGTATCTTGTGCTTATTGACCATGGTTCTAGCAGCAACTCTAGCAAGTTTCAATTCTTTATTGGGAATTGGATTAGCAAAATTACTGAGTCTACTATCAACCAGCTTGTACATCTGTTCTTCTAGAATCACCATAGGCTACAACTCTCCAATGATTTGATCTAAATATTTTTGAACATTGGGGAGTAAGTGGTTGGCATCATCTAGGTAGTCAATCATAAGTTGAAGCCCTGAACATTTCTCTTGGACCTCGGAGAGCATTTTTTTCTAATATTTTTTAATCCAGCTTTAGAAAATCTAGAAGACTTAGCTTTCTCAATTTGAAGCTATTGTTTCAAACTTTGAATTTTCATTTCTTGTTCTTCATTCAACTTCTTTTGCTCTCCTAGTTGGTCTTTGAGCTTATTGGCTTCTTCAAAATTTTCTTGCCAACTCTTGGCCTCATTTTTCAAAGCCTTTTCCACTTCCTTTTGATTACTCACAGTCTTCTAAATATTTTCAATTTGTTTCTCCATTTTACCCATCTTCACTTTGGATATATCATTCTTCACATAGAAGGTCTCTAAGTGGGTTTTGGCCATTACCAGCTCATCTTCTTCAAGAAGCTTCTCAATGTTCTCTGTTATTTCTTCAACTTGATAATCTTGGATAGTCATCTCAGCCTCAATCTTGCTTACAAGGGGGACCATGGACCTAGATATCATTTTCCTTGATACTGGATCGACATACATCCTCCTTCTAACAGCCATCCTGCTGGAAGGCTTAAATAGCTTCTCTACCCAAAAACTATTTATTTTTTGTGTGGTTGCCTGCTCCTTTGGCAAAGTTACATGACTTGAATAACTAGTATCCAGGGGAGATGAAGACACTAGTAATGTAAGGGTGAACTCAACCATTGACAATGGTGGTGTGGAAGTAGTTACAATAGTTTCAGTAATAATAGTGGACTCTATAACTACTATTATGGTTGCTACTGGTAAACTCATAGAAATTGAAGCAAAATTAACAATTGAATGAGTGGGGGTGCTTGGAACAATTTGATCCTTTGATGGGGGTGGCAATTTTAATGGTGTAGATGAAATTATAGGAGGTTATGAAGTGGGAACCTCATATGATGAAAGTGGCATTTTGGGGTGACTATGAGGGAGAAGGTCTGACTTGTACTTCAATGATGATCAATCAAACATGGGGTGGACTATGAGAGGGAGAAGGTACATTTGTCAAATTTTCTTGACCAAAAATGGAGAGAGACTTCCTTGGGTATTTAGAGGGATGAATAGGAGAAGAAGGATTAGAGACCATACCTTCATCTACATATGTACGGTGTTCTTGTTCTACCTCTATATCCTATTGCTACTCTTAAATGAGTTGATTCTTCTACAACTGAAATAGCTACCTCTTTAGCAGTCTCCTCTATATCCAACCTCTATTTCTTTGAAACTTCTTTTTCCCTTATTTTTGGAGCTCTTTTTTCTCTTCTATGAATTAATTGAAAGGAAGCCAACTCACTCTTTGAATCTTCCTCAGATACTTATCCTTGTGTTATTTCTTCAAGCAACACTTTCTTAGAAATGGGATGCAATTCCATTGATGTTGCGGTAGTGAAAGTGAGGGGAGTAAATCTGAAGCTCTTATCTTTCTTTCTCTAGTATATATTTGTATCTGGAGGCTAACCTCCTAGGGCTAAGCATTTAGGCCTACCTATTGCTTCTATTACTAGAGTGTTGATATCTCTTTCACTTGAATATTACATTTTTCTCAGAAGTTGTGCTCCCTTAGGAAACTTATCTACCTATTTAGGGGTAGGCTAAAATGTATTTGGGACCTCAGCAGTCGTCAAATGAGTCACATGCTCTTCTTTTAAAGCTTCTTGGTCTCTGGGTGGAGAGAGATATTCAGAACCAGCCTAGTACTTTTCAACTGTTAACACTATATTTTTGATGTCCTTAGGCTTCCAGGTTTTGATATTTTCATCATACTTTTTAGAAAACTCATTATCAATATTCATGCCAAACCTGGACTTAGGTTTTCCAATTTCAATTCTCATTCTCCACCAATATGATATCTTCACTACATTCCATTGCTCTACCTCTTCTACTTCTTCAGTAGTGTCCTCATCAGGTTGAGGGTCCTTTTTCTTTTTGATTTTATCCTCAATATCACGCATGATGGCCTCTATTAGCTTATGACTCTTCTTCTTGTATGGATCAAAATCCACAATATATTCATAGAAATATAGCCATGGAGGTAGTTAACCCATTTTTGAAACATTCCACTCTAAAAGAGTGGTCTCATCATTGTTTTTTTGTTGTTCAAAATGATCCCTAGGCCTCTTTTCAAATTTGTAAGCTTTATCTCCATTTAGGGCTACATTCCTTTTGGTGAAAATGTCATCAGGATCATAACTCCATATTTGGAGAATATAAAATAGACCTAACCTATCAAGGTATTGGTCAATTTTCTCATTTTTCCCCTTCTTTGTGATAGTTATATCATCCATAGTGCAATAGGTTAGCAAATATTTTCTCTTTCTTCTTGAACCATAATTCAAATCATTGTATTCTACCCACCTCAAATATTCCAAGGAAAAGATCATGTCTGTGACAAATTGGGCAGGAGAAAAGGCTTACCCGTGAATCCATACAATCTGATTACTATGCCCTCAGTAAAAATATACCAATCTCCTTCTTCAACACCCTCTGTTCTCAGAATTTTCTTGGCCAAAGCTGGCAGTCTAGGGAACTCTCTATACATTATTTTCAAAGCAGGTCCTAAGAATTCCAGATTGAATCTATAAAAATATTCACTACTCCTCAAATGACTTGTCCAATAATAAACTGGTAAGGGCTCCCCATCACTGGTTTTGTCCTTAATTAGAATCCAAGGCATCTTATCCTTAACAACAGCATAAAACATCCAAACCAGGCTTGAACAATGCCTGAAAATAGGAGCATTAGAGCCTCTTTTAATTCTTACTAATTACTTTTGTATCCTTTGTGCAAGGAAGGCTAGCCAATTAAAATAGATAACCCTAGTCCCTTTTTCCTCTGTACCTTTCTCATACATTCTTTCATTCAAAATACAATAGGTTGCGGTAATTTTCCAGCCATGCACCATTCTATCAGAGTCTAAACCTTCCATATAGGCCATCATAGAAAATAGTTCGGGGTTTACAAATTCATCAATGGGGATTGGGACATCAGGAAATTTCTTCCTGGGCTTTGCATCGAGCTTTTTATAAACCCATCTCTTTGTTGAGTAAGGTGCAGAAACAGTATTGTCATTGTTGTCAACATAGACAAATATATCAATTGATGTAGTGGACAGGAGTTCAGAGGTCAGTCAGAGCATGTACAGTAAATATCCAAGAAGACAAAAGTGGCCCAAATTCAAAGGATCAAAGAAAAAGACAAGTAAGAAAAATTTCGCGATATCACAACATGTTTTCTGTCACGATTTCGTGACATATCGGAGGAGAGAGAAAATGCTGGCAAAAATGTTGCGATATCCTGACATATCGAAGGAGAGAGAAAATGTTGGCAAAACTATCACAATTTCATGACATGTTGGATGAAAGAGAAAGCGCAAGGAAAACTATCATGATTTTGTGACATGTTCGAAGAGAGAGAAAGCGCAAGGAAAACTATCGCGATTTCGCGACATGTTCGAAGAGAGAGAAAGTGCAAGGAAAACTGTCACGATTTCGTGACATGTTGGACGAAAGAGAAAGTGCAAGAAAAAATATCACAATTTCGTGACATGTTCGAAGAGAGAGAAAACGCAAGGAAAACTATCATGATTTTGTGACATGTTCGGAAAGAAGGTGCAAGCAAAGAAAACTATCACGATTTCGCAACATGTTTGGAGAGAAGGCGCAGGCAAACAAAACTGTCATGATTTCGTGACATGTTTGGAGAGAAGGTGCAGGCAAAGAAAACTGTTATGATTTTGAGACATGTTCGAGGAGAAGGAGCTCGCAAAGAAAAGTGTCACGATTTCATGATAATCAGCAAGAGAGGCAGTACGAACGAAAATGTGTCACGATTTTGCGACATGTTTGAGAGAAGGAGCTCGCAAAGAAAAGTGTTGTGGTTTCATGAAAATTTGCAAGAGTAAGTTCTAAGGAGAAAAAGTGTCATGATTTCGTGACATGTCAGGTTTTCGCGACCCGAAGAGGATAGAGTGTACGGAGGTGAATGTGTCGCGAATTCGTGACATGTTATATTTTTGTGGGGTCAAGGCAAGAAAAGAGACAAGGTAGCGAGAGTGTCGCGATTTCATGACATGTTGTGTTTTCGCGGGCCAAAGACAAAAAAGGCACAAGGCAGCAAAAGTGTCATGATTTTGTGACATGTCATGTTTTCGCTGGTGCAAGCCAAGAAGAGTGTACGGATGCGAAAGATGTCACGATTTCGTGACATGTCATGTTTTCGCTGGTGCAAGCCAAGAAGAGTGTACAGATGTGAAATATGTCACGATTTCGCGACATGTCATGTTTTCACTGGTGCAAGCCAAGAAGAGTGTACATATGTGAAAGATTTCACGATTTCATGACATGTCATGTTTTCGCTGGTGCAAGCCAAGAAGAGTGTACGAATGCAAAAGATGTCACGATTTCGTGACATGTCATGTTTTCGCTAGTGCTTGCAGATAAGAGTGTACAGAAGTGAAAGATGTCATGATTTTGTGACATGTCATGTTTTTTCTAGTACAAGCAGAGAAGAGTGCAAGGAAGCGAAAGTGTCACGATTTCGTGACATGTTCTATTTTTGCAGGCAAGAGACAGAGAAGAGCTCAAGGTAGTGAAAGTGTCATGATTTTGTGACATTTTTTTTTTTCGCAGGTGCAAGCTGAGAAAAGGACAAAGAGGTAGAAAGTGTCGTGATATCGTGACATGTCATGTTTTTGTGGGTAAAATGTGAGAAGAGTACAAAGATACAAAAGTGTCACGATTTCGTGACAGGTCGCAACAGCACGATTACGGATAGTTAATTGAAGTAGAACGACACTTACAAGGGCAGTTGCAGAAGAAAATCATGTAGTCATTATAAGAAGAGTTAACTGAAGTTAGTTTGATAGTTACAGGGGCAGTTACAGATAGAAATCATGCAAGCTAAAATAAGCACAGTGCATTAAAGATAGAACGGCAATTACAGGGCCCGTAAAGTAGTGTAACCATCAAGCGGTAGTTATACTAAAAGTTCCACACAAGAAACAAAGCTATTAATAGAATGCATGTACAAATTACTATGTGATAAAGGAGTTACTTTTAGAAGTGTCTATTAATAGGGTGCATGCAGGATTATGGAAGTTACAGAAGAACAGGTGTTTCAAGATGAATATATTGTTATAAAAGGGTAGTTGCGTGGAGAATAAAGTTGTCGCTGAATGTGTGAAAGTGTTGCCAAAATAGGGTTAGAAGAGTGATGTAAGAGAGTGAAAAGCAGAGCAGTAAGTGTTTACTGTGTTTTGATAAATAATATACCAATCAGGGTCTTGTAAAAGTGAAGGCATTTTTATGTCATTGATATAGCTTTCAAAACTATGATTCAAGTTGGTGCTTGGATAGGGGTTGGTGCTCCTTTCTGTTGGTGTAGATAAATCAGGGGTTGGTGATCTTTCCAGTGGGTGTTAGTAAACGGATTGTAAAATTGGTGTTTTGCAAAGGCTAGATTTGGACCGTAGTCCAAGCAGTCATTCTTAAGGAGTAGCCAAATTGGTGAACCTCGTTACATTGTGTGTTGTGGTGTGCTCTCTTGTGATAATTTCTTTACCTACTTTTAAGTTCTCTTTGCTTCAGCTTTAAGAGTTGTAGATTTGAATTTAAATAGCTACACTGATTCACCCCCCTCTCAGTGTCATTGTGAGAATATCACTCTTAAATGACTCACCATCATTAGATATTTTTTCCAAAGAGTAATACCCGACCTGGTTATTCACCTTAAACTCTTTCGATCTCATTGATGGTTCTGACCCTAGGACAGAAATATTATGACAAAGGGAGGTGGTGATACTAAATAGGGTTTTGCCTTTAGCAGTTTTCACTACTTTGGCCATGGGGTCAAAAATTTTAACTATTGCAACTATTAATTTTGGACAAGGGTGAATGGAATCACAAATGTAAAAATATAGGTAAGAGAGCACAACACATCTACCTTCCATCGATAAAGCTGCTCTTTTCTTGAATCTATCATTCATGCTCCTCCTAAGCCTTGTTCTATCTGTGGACCATTTTGATATCTACCAAAGCTTTTTCTCTATCAATGTATGGAGCCACTACCCTTCTCTCTGAGTTTTCAGCTTCTTGAGTATCTTTGGAAGCCATATTTCTAGCAACAACCTCGTATCCTCTCTAAAATTCACCGTGAATGTTTCTAAGTACTGTTTCACTCTTTCCTCTTCTATGAACATGATTTACCACTGAATGAATGTCGTTCATGCTTTTCAATGCTTTTATTTCTTAGCGTATGTATATCTTCTACCATTAATGTGGCTACTGCATAATCTACCCATTAGCACACTTTCCAACTTCCACTCATTCCTTTTGGTAGCTTGAAGGTTGGCATTATGATCTCTCATTGGCCAAAAACTCAAACTTGGCTATCACCTCATGGTATCACTTTGGCTACTCTTTGGTTTGAGCGTGGGACTTTTAGCATTGAATGCAAGATTTTTCCTTTCTCTCAATGTGGAACAGTCACAAAATCACTGCTTCACTCCACCTTAGTCTTGAAACCGGTGGATTGAAGACGTGTTTAATTTTTGTTGACCATTAACTCATTTCATGCATGGACAAATACATTGGTTCCATTCCACTAAGATCTTCATGTATTTTGATGTAGATTAGATATGCTCACCATTTCGCTATACTTTATGTGTATTTGCATGTGGAATGGAACCTCAATGAATCCTTTGCCAACACTTAGCCATTTTTTGAATATTTTTCCTTTTTTTTTTAAATGTTAAAGAAAAAACTGAATACAAAGTGCAGAAAGAAAGGGAAATATAATACAATGTATATACATATGTTACAATAAGATTATATTTCAAACATCATAGAGTTTGAGATGAAATTCATTTATTGGAATCAGTTGTATGTTCCCTTCTAGATATTCAAGTTGGAATGCATTGAACTCCTTGGCCTCTACTATTTTGAAAGGGTTGTCCGAAAAAGAATCAAACTTTTCTTGCTTGCCCAGTTTTGCTTTATCAACATTCCACCTAAGAACTAAATCTCCAATCTATAATTTTTTGAATCAAGCCTTCTTATCAAACCATGCCTTGATATCTAAGGAATTATTTTAAAATTTATCATATGCCTGAGATCTATCATCTTCAAGTTGTAGTAAGTGAGTCATTCTGGTTTCCACTAGATTTCCCTCATATTCTTCCTTTGTATTTGCCAACTTGAGTGCTGGAATTTCCAAATGGACAGGTAACACTACCTCTTTGCCATAAACTAGAGCATAAGGAGAAGTTTTAATGGAATTTTTTATAGTAATCTTGTTTGCCCACAAAGCTTGGTCCAACTATAGGTGCCAACTTCTTTTATTCCCTTCAAGCGACTTCCTTAAAATCCTTAACAAGTTTTTGTTGGTGGATTCAGCAATTCCATTACCTTGTGGGTAATAATTTGAAGTATTCTTAATAGTTATGTCATACTTGCTATCAAACTCAATATACTTGGCTCCTATGAAATATGGGCCATTATCACTTACCAAGGCTTCTGGAACTCCAAACCTTGAAATCAAGTTTTTCATAAAATTGATCACAACTTCCTAATCTGACTTCTTTGTAGGAATGGCCTATACCCACCTGGAAAGGTAATCCATGGCAGTTAGAATAAACTTATGTTCTGCTAAGAAATTCGGGTTGATGACCCCTATGAAGTCTAACCCCTATTGCTTAAAAGGTTCTTCAACTTGTATTTGCCTGAGGGAGAATGAACCATTTATTGTCCTTCCAACATATCGTTGACATTTGTCATAGACCCTAGTAACCCTAAAAGTATCAGCAAATATAGTAGGCTATTAATAGTCAGGTCTTATGATTTTCAAGGTTGTAACTCTGCCTGAGTTATGTCCTCCAATTGGTCCTCCATGGAACTCTTCAATAACCTTTTGTTGCTTATCATATTTTAAGCATTTCAAAAGGACTCCATCCAAGTTTCTTTTATACAGGCCTTCTGGCATTAATATATATTTCAAATCCTACATTCTATATCTCCTTCTTTGGTATGTATTTATACTAGGAGGGCATACTCTAGCTTGAAAATATTTGATCATCTGGCCAACCCAGTCAGAGTCTCCTGGTTATACTTCTTCTACCTGATCTCCTTATAATGTCTGGCAAGCTGTTAGTTTTGCTAATGTCTTTGCCTCTATTATACCTTGGCACAGGGCCTTGCCCCTCACCAACTTGGTGGGATGTATCTCTACATCATATTCTTGGATTTTGGTAATCCAACCAGCCATTTTATCTCCTAATTCACCCTAGAGGATAAAATTTCTTACATCTGGGTGAACAACATATACTAGGGTCTTACTTTGTACCAAGTACTACTTGAACTTCTTTAGCGACTTCATTGCAACAAATGCTTGTATTTAAATAAATTTATATTTGACCTGGTAGTTGTGGAGTTTCTGGCTCCAAAATAATATAGGATGTTCCTCATCTAGATCATCCTTTTGAGTGAGCACTGAGGCATAACTCTCTTCAGTTCCATAAGCATAAAGGATGAAATATTTATCAAAATATGGATTTACCAGTACTAGGGTTATTGCAATGGACTGCTTGATAATCTCAAAAGCTTGCTTCCTAACCTCAGTCCACTTAAACTTAGCATTCTTCTTAATTAGCTTATATATAGGCCTTATTTTTTGTGCAAAGTCAAAAATGAATTTCCTAACAAAGTTTATTTGACCCAAAAAGGACTGTAAGGCCTTCTTTTTTGTAGGCAATGGGAGAGCAAGAATGGATTTAATTCTATTTGGATCTATGTTCATACCTTCTTTTGAGACCACATGACCTAGCATCTTTCCTTCATTAATTGCAAAGAATGATTTCTTAGGAATGAGTGAAATACCAAATTCTCTGTATTTTTGAAAAACTTGCTCTAGGTATGATAGGTGGTTATGCTTATCATGAGAAAACACAGTCATTTCATCAAAATAGATTAGAATGACTTTGTTGATCAGTTCCCCAAAGGCATAATCCATGGCTCTCTAAAATGTGGCTCCTACATTGGACAACCCAAAATGCATTCTCTGGTAGGCAAATGTGCCTCATTTTATGGTGAATGTTGTTTTATACTGATCTTCATCCTTCACCCAAATATTATTTTACCCAAAGTAGCTATCTAGTAATGAGAATCTCTCTTTCCCTGCAACTATATATAATATTTGATAAATCTGTGGGAGGGGGTAGTGATCTTTAAGGGATTATTGGTTAATATTTCTAAAATCTATACACAAACGAATATCTCCATTCAGTTTCCTCATGGGTACCAAGTTGGCTACCCACATTGAATGTTTTATTGGGTATATGATCTTAGACTTTAACAAATTTAACAGCTCTTCTCTCATAATGGCTTTGATCCTTGGATTTACAGGCCTTTGCTTCTTCTTAAAAGGCTTTGTATTAGGCTCTAGCTCAATAGTATGTTGGATAACATTTTTGTCATGTACCTTGAGGTCTTCATATGACAATGTCTTGGTATTTTAAGCATAAAGCTTTGATATCTTATGCTTCCTCTGGTGAACATCTTATTTGTGTTATGCATAGTATACCTACATATATGGACTTGTGTATGGTATAGAGATGGGTGTATACTCTACTATATATGGGAATAAAAAATTCAATCAACTTAAGAACTTGAACAATGCATATATTGGTTAGGGATATGAGAGTCTCTATCAATATGTGCTTATATATATATAATAAAAAAAAATACTAGTCTAGAGATTAGTAACAATAGTGGTTTGTTACAATTAACAATTCTTTATAAAAAATTTCATTGACTTTCATGTCTTAGGTCTATCTTTTGTCCTCATTGTCAAATAAGCTCTCTAGGGTGACCAACCCTTTAGGAATGTGATTATTCCTTAGTTGAATAAAATCTTGTTGATCAATATCTTCTGGATTCTCTAATTCTACAATGGAGATACATGCTTCTCTTACCAAAAAGTTAATTATATGCTCATCACTTTCAAAAACCTGCCAAAAAATCTGCTTGTCTAGTACTGCAAGTCTAAAAATCATTTTGATTCCCTTGGCTTTCTTGATTCCAAATTCTACAGAAGGATTGAAGTTAGCTCCTTTTTTGGCTAATGAATCTGCTAGAGTATTCTTTTCTCTAGGAATAAAATTTATATTTAGGGCATAAAAATATTCCATCAGATCCCATACCCCATTTTTGTATACCTTTAGGTAATGGTGCTTGCTACTGCACCTTTTTCTTACCTGACGGATGATTAACTCAGAGTCACCATATATGTTTAAAATATTAATGCCCATGTTTTCTGCTTTGTATCAATTCGAGACACAGGGCCTCATATTCTGCAACATTATTTGTACATGACCATGTTAGTCTATAACCAAAATTATTTGTTCCCTTTTATTGGGACTGTAAAACCACACCAGCTCCTGCACCATTTATGCATTTAGCACCATCAAAGTGCATGATCCATGTTTCATTTTTTGTCAGATATTTATTGGATATAGTAGGGATTTTCTTCTTTGATTTAGCTGAGATACTATATGTCCGCATACCAGTTCCAAACTGATTGTAATTCTCCCTAAAAGGCAACTCATCCTCTATATCCAATTCATCAAAATTATCAACCAGCTCAAATTGCTCCATGGGAGTAAGATTGCACATGTCTTCCTCAATATTTTTTATATGATAAGCTACTGGATTTTCAGCTTTTATCCTTATTATCTTTCCTTTGAAAGGAATTAACATACTATAATAATCCATGTACATACATCCACCCAGTTTTATAGTAAACTCCCTTGAAATGCATAATCCAATGTAGAGCTCTAGGTCAACCACTTCTATTTATTGCACTATTGTCACCTTAGGGGCTCTATGTAGCCTCATTAAAACATCCTTTAAGACTCCAACTATATTAACAAGTTTCCCATCCAATTTTAATACTCCAGGACAAGACCTGGTATACTTCATATCCATTTCTTCATGGACTGATTTGGGCATAACTGTGGTTGATGCTCCTAAATCTATCATACAATTTATAACTATCCAACCTTCCATCCTTAAATATATATAGAAATGGGGGCTTATTATTTAAAATAGTAGGGGATATTTCTTTCTTTTCTGATGGTATACTTAGGATTTTCGTGGCTTTCTTATCTTGTGGATACTTTTTGAGGAAAGCCTTAAGCAAATCAATATAATCATGAATGAACAAAGTGTCATACAGACTAGCTTTTGATGGAATATTTTTCATCCCTTCAACAATATTATATTTAGATATAGCTAGGGTAGGTCTTTCAAGCCTTTTTTTTGGGTCACCATATTTTCTTTTATACTACTAAGTAGCTTATATTCTTTACCTTTTGGTAGTAGAGGGGAGTTTAAGCCTTTCTTGATACTCATCTTTAGACTTCATCCAATATCCTTTAGTTTTATTTTCCAACCTCTTAGGAAGACTATATGTCTTCTCTTTCCCTTTATCCTGGGGAATAGGAAAAGTATCACCGCTTTGGATAAGCTGATCATTTTTTTTTTAAGATGGAACTTAAAATTATCCCATTTTTGTGGATCTACTTGCAAGGTTTTCTTTCCAGACATTGTCATAATAGTAATTGGGATGTCCTCATCCAGCTCTTTCCCAACCATGATTTGGTCAGGCTGCCATAATATTTTTACTCTCCCTTTTTTATTTCTTTCGACTTGATCCATAGCTTTTTGAACATGGTGTTGCTACATAATACAAGACTGTGAGTCATGAGGATCATTACATGCAAAACACCAGATATTTGCAAGAGTAGTATCTGAAGAACACTAGGGGCTCCCCATATGCTACATTCACTCTAACCCTAGTAGTACTACTAGGACCATGTATCTGATATTTGTTCACATATGGAAATCTCCTTTGTTGTGACCTCTCTTGATCTCTCTTTTCCATTGAATTCATTCTGTTACTCAGTTTTTAGAGTATTTTGTATATCAAGGATAGCAAAAAAATATTGAGATACTTGAGAAGGAAGGGGAAGGAAAGGAACTATAGAGCATGAGGGTTTCAGTTGTGGGATTGCATTCATTTGAGGATAATGGGGTGATAAAGAAAGGGGGTCCATGTAATATGGGTTTGCAGCTTGGATTTGGTCATTAGTGGTTTTTGAGTTATAATGTTGCACAGTTTTGGGGGGTAGTCTCCCCATATTAATTAGGATATTCTCAATATGAACTACTACATTATAAACTTTGGGGAAAGTTTCTACTCCATATTTTTGTGTATGAAAGCCTAGATTTGATCCAAAAGCTCAGATATAATACATATAGGCCAAACATACAGCTGGTCTAACTGTAGGGGGAATTCTCTTCCATGTTTTGCTAAACCTTAAATTGAAATCTGAGATAGCTTCTTGCTGATATTTTTACATGGATGTAAACTGGCTGAGAAGGGGGAAAGGGTCAGTATATTCATTAAATTCTTCTACAAACGACTCAGCCAATTCTTGCCATGAAGTGATGGTATTATTTTCCAGAGTTCTAAACCAATGCAAAATATTTCCTTTGAAGGACAAGGCTATAATTCTTGCAATAATATCCTCCTCTTTTATGTTGTGAATTGCTACCAAATTTTAAATATCTTGATAGTGCTCATATATTATCTTCCACGATCCATCATAAGTGGGGATAGGCTTGGACGCAGCTTGGGGGATGGCATTCATTTGGACTAATATCAGGGGACCAACTGTGTTCCAGCTAGGAAACTTCTATAATGGCTGATTAGGGGCCACATTTTGTGCCATATTTATAGGTGTAGGTCTTGTTGTAGGTGTTATTGTATTAACTATAAAATTTTCCTCAAGAATATCTTCTTCTAATAGGAAATCTTGATTCAAACTCCTGATAACAGTAGACCCTCTATAAGGTAATTCACAATAAAAATAGCAGTTAGGGTTATTCCTTTTGAAATACCTAGTATACATGAAAGGACACTAGTCTACAAGAGTAATTATTTTTGGTTTCAAGGATGGAGTCACCAGGTGAATTTGCTATTTTTTTGCTTACAATGTTCAAGATAATTCACCAAATCTTGATTCCTTTGGGTAGGGATAAAATAATAACTCATAAGATGGGTTTTCAAATTCCTTGTGAACTGGTCCCACTGGACGTGTCAAACACTATTGGGCACTAAATTACATCAAGTATTACTCAATACTACGGCTATCTATCTTCCTAATTTTTGTCTAGGCATGCACCCGATAGCTACAGCTCAGCACTCAACATTGGATAGACCAAAACAGGGGTTTCAAATCCAACCTCTAGAGTAGGATGGTTCCTTGTCAACTTAAAAATGGTGTTGACACAGTTATGCTCACTTAGGATTTTAGGGGTTAGGGTTGAGAAATATATTAGGGTTATAAAATGTGAACAACATTGGATGGATAGGCTAACAACATTATTACTATAGCAAAAAGCTACCATATACCAATTTAAATGAACATTACTCAGATCAACATTATCCCAAATTAAATGCACTTTCATTCATTAAATAAAAGTATAGAAATATTGCAGACAACAATTTCAATATCCAAATAATGACAATCCAAATAGAAGAATTAATAAATGTCTTATATTTTATAGAAATGCACTCCCTAACAATAAAGATCTAATTTAGAAGCAGATTTCAATTACCCTAGAAGTTAGTAATCCATTAATCTGACACAAACCAACCATTCAAGTATTTATAGAAATACAACTTAGGAATTCGAACCTCTAATATCAAACCATGAAGACACAAAATTTGAGGTAAAAATCAATGTAATGCTCCTTTCATTAGCCCTTGGAAATATTTATAGTAGCACAGCGTTGACCTTTAAAAATGAGGGTTCGACCTCTATTTATAGTTTGCATAATTAAAAATACTAAGAAACATTACAAATATTTAACATTTACATCTCAATAGAGAGTTCTAGCTGGCATTTCCTTACTGCTTCAGAGCCTCTACAACTTGCTGGTCGTTCGGTGTCAACTAAATTTTTGGTCGTTGGAGACTGCATTTGCATCGTTACTCTTTCTTGGAATTCCTTCGTCGTTGTCGATCTACAACCATCTCTGGTTCTTGTTTTCTTGAAACCCTCGATGCTTCGGCTTCCTCCTCCAACTAACTATGTTTTGAATCCGACGAGAAATCACCTTAATATACTTCATAATTATTGATAAAATCTCAACCATAGATCTTCCCCCATCGCACGACTACGATTTGATAAGGAATATTCTTGGAGCAATGGTGGGGAAGAACCAAAACACCATTCCACTTTTAAAATTAATGACATCACCTTTTATGCTTCAAAACTTATGGAATACCAATCCAGCACAAAACTTGTTTGAAAGTGATGAAATCTGCTCCTTATCCTTTGTTTTCTCTTGTTGGCAATGAAGCATTCACAAATATGCACAAAAGAGTTGATGACATCATATCTTATTTAAAACTTTTGCAGATTCCATTCTAGACCCCAGCAAGTGTATCAACTCATAACACCATTATGGACCCGCTGCAGTGTAAAGGTAACTCTTATTTCATTCTGTAGTGTCATTAGTATACAACACTGCTTTTCACCAATCCAGAAGAAAATTAGTTATAATGACCTTTGTCATGAATTCGTATGCCTTTGTTCTACTTTATGCTTCCTGTCACCATTTTGGGAAAAAATGTTCTATGTGCTTCTCAAAAATCGGGCTCTCCAACACTTAGTCGCTTGAAAGATGTTTAAAAATACAAAGCGGTCACCAATCCGCACCTTTTTTATGTTGATGTCATCTTTCTTCAAAAAAAATTATGGATTCGGGACGTGTCGCCAGTCCAGAGCCAAAAACATTAGAAACTATGCGAAATTGCTCCTAGTACGAAAATACACTAAGTGTTGGGCGGATTGAAATCCTTTGTTGTGGATCCACTCCAATATACACTGAAATACGTGCAGAATGGGAACTCCATGCCTTAGGTAAAAATTCTCAAAATTTTCCTAAGTATGTGGCCATTTTGGGCCTACAATAACCAACTTTTTAATACCATTAATCAAGGAGTCCCAATCAAAATTTTGAAATTGATCCACGAATTCTTGTAGTTCCTTTACCTCATCACTCATTTTTTAAAGAACTATCTTGTGATCATTGCCATGTAGCCATTTTTTTTTCATGTGTGCCTTTGAAACTTAGTTATGACACCTTGCAATGATGATTTTTGACACCTAGTATTCTTTTTCTATTACCTTATAAACTTTCTTTCTTTGTTTTTCCTTAACACATGTTACTAATTATTTTTATATATTGTCAGATATTGCATCTAAATGCTTTTGCCTATAATCCTTTCCTATTAAAAACCCTATAAGTCCTAACTATAATTCTTCAATTCTAAAACTCCTAAATATTCTCTAAATACACACTCTACTTAAGTTAGGATTCTAGTGTCTTTTAAATTACTCTCTTTGTGCCCAAAAAAAAATTTAGTGTTCTAGGCTAAGGTTTATATGGTTTATGGGCTTGCAATTATACTTTTCTTATTTATAGATAGTATTAAACCTGATATTTCAAGGCAGTAACTATAGAGGATTCCACTATTCCTATAGTTACACTACTCATCTTCGAGGTACAATGCGCATTTTTAGGGCTAATTTCTTATCAATGTACCATAAAATTCAAATGATCAATATCTTCATATGGGTAAAGGTTTCTCCTATTCCTAGGAGGGATTCCTATATACCCAAGGGTACTTGGGAGTTCACAGTTACATATGGTTGATTTAAGGTATAGGTATTAGAGTCTATTCACTCATCACTTTATTAGATGCTTTAGGGGTAGTCTAGCATAGCCAATAATATAGTTTCTTTGTGATGTTTTAAAACCCAATACATAGTGTTTCTAATATAATTAATCTAGGGTAGAGAAAACATTATGAGTGCTTCAAATGGCTACCAAAAAAATTGTAAAAATAAAAGTTTATAGATTGAAGTAAAGTTATCAAGAAAATATTGCCAAGATGAATGTGTTGTGGTTGTGATTTTTTTTTTTAGAATAGAAGCCTCACTATCACAACAAAATCATCCCTAGATCAAGATCTAATACTAGATGTAAGGATTTTGCTTGCATCAATAAACTGGAACCAACAATAAATTTACATAAAATATAATTTTGCAAACTAAACACATAAATAACAATTATATTATTAATCACTTTGAATATTTTACAAAGTACCACAGAACGCTTTGAGGGGGAAACCTCCTTAATGAGAAATAATCAATACAATATAGTTCTTTAGGATGCCTTCACCACTCTTACAATGCAATATATAAATATAACTCTATCCACAATAGCTTACAATGCAAAAATAGATTAAGTCTCAAATAGTTATCTCAGATATCTAACCATAAGACTAATGATAGAGGGTCACCCTTACATTCAAAAGGAAATTACCACTCATGATAACTAAACTATTATAATAAAATAAAAGGGTTAGGACATGAAGTCCTAACATAATCTTGGAAGACTATTTTTCACTATCATCATACGAAAGCAATTATTGTTGAATCCTAAAATGTGATGATGTTTGAAATAAGCTTTTTAATGCTAGATATTTTAAGCTTAAATTCTCCACTCTTATTCAAGGTATTCCATAGGTATTACAAATAATAATTATTTTATCCTATGATGCTTATTCACTTCAAAATGGTTAAATTTATTTCTTCCTCTATCTATAGGAACAAGTTTATTATTTGTAAATGTAAACTTGTTTATATTTTAATTCAAATCTAGTCATTATTAAGAAATATTTATAATTTTTTTAAATACTTGTGGGGTATAACTTTTCCAAACTTGGAAATAACTACCTACACTTTGTATATAGAGAAAATAAGCCTCATGAACATATTATTACAAGTATTCAAATCTTGGTCATGTCATCTTCTCTTGAAATGACTACTACATCATCATGTAATTTCTATAAGACTATTATTAGCCAGATAAGAAAACACTTGATCTTTTGTCACCTAAGAATGTTTACAAACAATTGCTTCTCATTTTAATATTTTTTTTATTAAATGAAAAATAAAGGTCTTCCATCAAATGGCATTAGTTCGACCAGTTAAATTCCTAAACTTTCAAGGAGACCTAAGTTCAAATTTTGCCAAGAGATACATGCATAGTAGCCAACTTGTTGTAATACCACTAAGTGATAATGATGTAATACAGGTGGATACCATTTCAAATCCATACAACCAATTTTAAAAATGAAGGTTTTCTTTTAATGATCCTTATTGGTGCAAATTGGGTGTTTCTATATGGATATCCAAATCCAAAGCTTTTGCCTAACCTTTGACTAACCTTTGACTAAAGAATTTCATTAACATTTGCCTTTCAAAGTACAAGCCAAACATATCAACCCTCACTACAATAAATGTGGTAGACTTGATATTTTATAGAATATATTATAGTCATGTAGATTGTTTTGCTATGTTTTTTTGAAAATTTATTGAAAACTTATCTTACTTGGAGCTATTAGAACCTTTGATATTATTTTTAAATATTTTAAAGGTAATTAATCATCAAAACATTATGGTTTATAGGATGTTATTCTTTCTTTTTTTATTTACATATTTCATTTGAAGTTGGCATTAGAAGACTCTATTCTACCATCTTTTTGTAGATGGTAGTTCCTTTGTAGAATCTAGATTAAGAAATTCTAAAAAAATAGATCAAAAAGTACTTCTTAGATCTCAAAGCGCATGTGAAAATTTTAGTCAATGACAAGAAGAATCTAAAGATTCAATTGAAAAAATTAAGGGAATATTACATAATTATGGAACATAAAATGCTAAATTATGTTATATTGAAATTTTTTGATAGGAAAATGGGGCTACCACTAATGGGAATTTATTAAAAAATCTTTGGAGTACATCCTCGCATTTTTCTATGTATCAATAGAAGTATCAGGAAGCATGTATTTTAAAACTCACTAATCTTGTGGATTTGAAAATTCTTCTCCCTTTAAAATTCTACATTTTAATCATCTTCAATAACTGAGAGAAAAATTGTGAGGGATGCTTTTCATAGGACTGCCCAAACTACTAAATTTGTTTCGGCCATATTTAATTCATAAAAACTCAAATTAGGATGAAATTTTGAGGGTAGATTCCTCATAAACCCTAGAATGTCTCCACCAATTTTTAGATCATTTGGAGCAGCATGAATCCTAGTGCATCCCAATGTGTGAATAATATTTTTGGTAAGCGACTGTGTGAGGGTTTCATCTAGGTTAAGTGCAAGCAACTCCATAGTGAATCAGGGTAGAAATGGCATCTACAACTACAACTATGACTAAAAATAGAGATGGGAAAATGAATAAGGTGAATCATGGTAGAATTTCCACAATGGTCAAGGGTGGTACGATTTCTATCAACACTGAAGGTGTTGAGTCAGATTCTAACAGTTTTGGAAATGTGGAGACCATTGGGGTAAGGATCCTCTTGATAAGGAACACATGCTTAATAGGTCCCTCACTCAAGATATCAAGTCCTCTTTACATTATTATACTAATAAATTGAAAGGGTCTATGAAAACTCCCTCGGGAAGTGGAACCCTCTTACTCCTAGTGGGTGAAGATTTGGTAATCCCTAAAAACCTAATGGTGGATTACATTTCTATTGAATCCCACAATATGGTGGGGAAATTTGTCGAAGGACAACAAGATATGAAATCTATTCGATGGTGGGCCTATACAAAAGGGAAAACCTTGGGCAATATGGAGCTAGTTGCCCTTTCAAAGGGTATTTTCCTCATTCGTCTCAATAATGAAGAATATGCCTCTCAATTTCTTACCAGGGGTCCTTGGTTCTTTGATCGAAAGAGTCATTTTCTATGGAATTTGGGTGAAGATTTCAATCCTGAGACATAGAGCATAAATTTGCATCAATCTGGGTTTGATTGCTAGATCTACCTACCTAGTTTTGGCATGGAGACATCTTACAAGGTATTGGAAAATATATAGGCAAGCTGGTTACAATTGACTCGGTAACCTGAGCATGAAATCACATGGTTCATGCTAGAATTTGTGTCAACACCAATCTAGATTTCTAGCTTCCCACTCAAACAAATCTATTTTACATCTCCTACCATATATGCAAAGCCATAGAATATGAGACCAAACCTACATTTTGCATTGAATGCAAGGCTTGAGGCCATCTCAAAATCCAAAACCTATTTCTAAGGAACTCAAAGGAGATTAAACTTCCCAATACCTCTCAAAGTGGGATGCAAATTGGGTGGCAGCAAGGTAGACCCCTACAGAGCAAGCAGCAAAGTAGCCACTATCAGAAGAAGGGATAAATTCTAGAAGATACCAAAGGAAATCAGATTGAAATCCAAGATTCGAAGGATGATCATCCAAAGTTGAGTTCCATTTTTACCTTCCAGAATCATTTTGATATTTTAAAATTAACTCTTATTCATGGATCTAAACCTAGTGAGGAAGAAATTACCCCAAATCTAATTGAAACCCTAGTTTCTGATCAAGATGAACCCCAATACCCGACCAGATTTGGGCCATCCAATATTTTTTCAAAACCACCGCCCACCCCCAAGGGGTATACATAAATTGGCAATCCCATCTCAAACAAAGTGGAGAAAGAAGACAAATGTGATTTTAGCCCCATTAACACTAGAAGTCTCAAGAAATCTTATGTTGATATTGGCAGTGAAAAGAAAAAAAAGGGAAGACCTTCTATCAATGATTAGAAGAAAAAGAAAATAGAAAATGATATTGCAAATGGTACCTAGAAAACCTTATTCCAATATCTTCTTGATCAGGAGAATGATGAATCAAAAAGACCCAAACTTCCCTTGTAGTAAACTAAGGGAGGTCAAAAACTTTCCAAAAATTCTAAATGAAGATTTCTTAATGGAATGTGAAAGGCTTCAACAGTGTTTTCAAGCAAAGGCTTTTTTGCACTCTGAGGAAATAACACATACCCACTATCATGGTTCTGCAAGAAGATTGATAAAAATAAAATGTAGAAAATCAAATTTTCTATTTGGAAAATGGTGATTTTGCTTTTTGCCCTGCACAAGGTACATCTGGGGTCTTCTCTGTATTTGGAACTCAAAAAAGTTAGAAGGCAAAATCATTTCTTATTCCGACAGGGTCCTCAATATAATGTTTTTCTATAAAAGTAGTAATTTCTCTTGGGTTCTGACCAATGTATATGCCTCTAATAATCCTATCAACCATAGGGGTCATTGGGATACTTTGAGTTAGATGAGAAGTGCTTTCATAAATATTCCATGGATTATTACTAGAGATTTCAACTCTCCCATTTTTCCTTCTGATAAGTAGGGAGGGAACCTGATGCCCACCAAAAGCATTGATGATTTTCATAACTTTGTCACTAAATGTGAGCTAATGGATGTTTAGACTAAATGGGAAGGATACACCTGCAGCAACAAGAAAATTGAGGATCAACACATTTAAGTAAAACTTGATAGGATTTTATTGTCTCAAGAAGCTATACCAGTGATGGGTGATGGCACTCTTATCTGTCTTCCCAGAGTTGGATCTGATTATTGCCCTTTACTATTTGAATCTGGGAAAGGCCCTTGTTCCAAAATATAAAGCTATGTGGACACAATGCCCAGATTTACAGATGCAGATTGTTGGTTGGTGGTAATTTGACTGTCATGATCCTTTATTTTTAGGGTTTTCCAAAAACTTAAGTGTGTCAAAGAAAATATTTGAGTATGGAACATATAAGTTTTTGGTAACATATTTGAAAATAAAGAATTTTTTTTGCAAAAAATAAAAAGTATTGAACTCCAAATTCGGAATAGGCAGCTCAATGAACAACTCAAAAATGAGGAGATACGGGTTATTGTAGACTACCACAATGTGCTAGCTCAAGAGGAGACTTTTTGGAGGTAAAATTCAAGGGCCCTTTGGTTCAAAGAGGTGGACTCAAACATAAAATTATTTCATGCCACTACCCTAAGGCACCGAAGTTTGAATAAAATTAAAGAATTAACCAAAAGTTATGGATCCATCATCAGGGATATTTTTGAGATTTGAAAAGAAGTTTCATCTTTCTTTGAAGGCCTTTTGGGAGAGAACCCTCAAAATTTTGCCTAGTTTGGTAGATAATTGCTCCATCATATACCCATTCTAGTCACATTAGATATGAATTTGTCTCTTATCAAACCCCTCACCCCTGATGAAATTAAAGAGGTTGTTTTCTCAATGCACCCTAATAAAACCGTAGGCCCTGATGGGTTTTCCCCTAGTTCTATCAAAAATTTTAGGACATCATTGGTCTTGGAATTTTTAATGCCATCATTGAACTTTAGCAAACTAAATCCATACCCAAAAGTATCAACTCTGCCTTAATTGCCTTGGTTCCCAAAGGGCCTGTGTGTAAATCTATGTTAGGTTTCAGACCCATTAGTATTTGCAATGTCCTATACAAAACTCTTACTAAAGCCATAGCTACAAGACTCAGAGATCCTTCCTCGGATCATAGACCCTTGTCAAGGTAGCTCGATCAAAGGAAGGAATATTACTGATGGTGTTATCATATTGCATGAAGCTCTTCATTCTACCAACCACAACAAAAAAGCTGCCATGTTTTTCAAAATTAATATGAATAAGACTTTTGACATATTTAATAGAGATTTTCTGATTTTTGTCCTCAAATTTTGGTTTCATAGGGAGTGGTTTGATCTTGTTTATAACTACATCTCTAATCCTTGGTTTTTAGTCCTAGTCAATGGATATGCCGTAGGGTTTTTCCCTAGTAATAGGGGCCTTAGATAGGGAGATCCTCTATCTCCCATCCTTTTTATCATTCTTGCTGAATCCTTGGGTAGAGCACTCAAAAATGCCTACTCCAATGATATAATTTCTTTTTTTTGAAAATTTTGAAAAAAACTTGTATTAAAACAAAGATCAGTTACAATTGGGAGAAGACACATCCCAGCCGAGAACAAAGAAACATGATTACAAGGCACAAAAACATGACACTTTCCAGTGCAGACTGCAAAAATTCAACATGGTGCAAAAACGTGACATGTCACGAAATCGCGACATGTAGAGATATCGCGACAACAAACCATCCTTGGTCGTGCCAGAGCAACAAGTCGTGAAATCGCGACATGTCGCGATATCATGGCAGCTTGTCCCCGTGGTGCCTATTCACCATAAGTGTCGCGATATCGCAACGGCTTATCCCCTTGGCACCCATTCACCAAAAGTGTCACGATATCACAACGAGTTTTCCCAATGGTGCCTATTCTCCAAAAGTGTCGCGATATCGTGATGAGTTTTCCCCTTGGTGCCCATTCTTCAAAAGTGTCACAATATCGTGTCGACTTTTCCCCATGGCGCCTATTCTCCAAAAGTGTTGCTATATCGCGACGAGTTTTCCCCTTGGCGCCCATTCTTCAAAAGTGTTGCGATATCGCGATGATTTTTCCCCTTGGCGCACATTGTTCAAAAGTGTCACGATATCGCGATGATTTTTCCCCATGGCGCCTATTCTCCAAAAATGTCACGATATCGTGACGAGTTTTCCCCTTGGTGCCCATTCTTTAAAAGTGTCATGATATAGCGACGAGTTTTCCCCTTGGCACCCAATCTTCAAAAGTGTCGCCATATCACGATGGCTTTTCCCCATGATGCCAATTCTCCAAAAATGTCACGATATCGTGACGACTTTTCCCCTTGGCGCCCATTCTCCAAAAGTGTCACGAAATCACGACGACTTTTCCCCTTGGCGCTCATTCTCCAAAAGTGTCATGATATCACGACGTCTTTTCCCCATGGCGCCTATTCTCCAAAAGTGTCGCGATATCATGATGATTTTTCCCCTTGGTGCCCATTCTTCAAAAGTGTCGCGATATCACGATGGCTTTTCCCCTTGGTGCCCATTCTTCAAAAGTGTCGCGATATCACGATGGCTTTTCCCCTTGGTGCTGATATCGCTTTTCCCCTTGGTGCCCATTCTCCAAAAGTGTCGTGAAATCATGACATTTTTCCCCCTTAGCGCCCATTCTCCAAAAGTGTCATGATATCACGACAGCTTCCAACCAAAGGCTGCGACGGTGCAATAGGTAGCGATATCATGACAACTTCTCTCCAAAGGCCGTGACAACGCAACATGTCGCAATATCACAATAGTTTCCCTCTAAATTCCGCGATGGTGCAACATGTCACGATATCGTGATAGTTTCCCTCCAAATTCCGTGACGACGCAACATGTCACGATATCATGATAGTTTCCCTCCAAAGTCTATGACGGCACAACATGTCACGAAATCATGACAGTTTCCCTCCAAAGTCCACGATGGCGTGACATGTCACGAAATCATGATAGCTTCCCTCCAAAGGCCGCAACGGTGCACGACAGCTTCCCTCCAAAGGCCGCGATGGTGCAATAGGTCACGATATCACGATAAAAACCACCCTTAGAATTATCTTTGCTCATTGTCTCAAGGATTGTTCAAGACCCTACCTAATCACTTCATCCTCCAAAGGCATGTCATTGTGCAGCTGCACCCCTACCTCTTTCTTAGCACCCATCTTCGCAAGGAAATCGGTCGCTTTATTTAAATCTCTACTCACATAAACAGGGATCACATCATCTAATTCCCTCCATAGTTCCTTGATTTGAGAGACCAAAATCCACAACCTCCATGCTTTCGAAGCAAATTTCCTCATGCAATCTAAAGCGCCAACCAGAATTTGAGAATCATATTTGAGAATTATCCTCCTGTGGCCCTGATTAATAGCCCAGATGGAAGCAGATTTGATAGCAATGGCTTCTGCTTCATTGTTTGTGGCTCTTCCCAAGCCTTGCAGTTCCCAATAGAGCACTGAACCAGCATGATCCCGACAAACAACACCAATTTCGGCACTACCTAGATTGCCTTTTGCAGCTCCATCAATATTGATTTTGATCCAACCTTCTGGGGGAGGTTTCCAGCTAGCTCTGTCCTCTCTCTTGCTCTTCAGCTCCCTCTTCCAGTGGCCCAGGACCAACCTAATTTTCCTCTTCAGCATAGATGGCAATAGTTTCTGTGACTTTGCTCCAGATGACCTGCCAAACTCCATCTAGCGAGGATAAAGTTTCTCTAAAAATACGAGCATTTCTCTCCAACCACACTTGCCACCAGATGAAAAGTAAGCCAAGCTCCCAACCAATTCGAAGAGCTTTAGATTTAAATCTACCCCTCTTCCATCTTTCCCAAATATTGGTCCGAGTCAGATCACCATTAGCCTAGATTTTATAGTGAGAGAACCAACGCTTCCAAATCTGACGCGTGAAAGGGCACTCAAACATCAGATGATCAGTTGTTTCCTCGTTCTTGTGGCATAATACACACTGAGATGGACTGATGATTCCTCTACTTCTGAGATTGTCAAAAGTGAGAATTCCATTGTGCATAAACTACTAGGCAAAGAAATTCACTTTCGACCAGCCCTTGGAATGCCATATCTTCCTTCAATCCTGAACCGGAAATGAATGTGGGGGAGGCTCTAGGAGGATCTTATCATATTCGTCCTTCACTGTATATACCCCAAGGTTCCCATAGACCCAAGCTAATTCATCCTCCTCGTCTCTCCCTGTGAGAAACCTTTCTATCAAGATTTTGGTCAAGATGGGTGCCAGCTCCGAAGGGATTGTAATTGGCCACTCCTCTAACCTCTTAAACTTCTTAAACTTATACTCCCCCATTTGGCTAGTGTTGAAATAAATTTCAATTTGGACCCAGCCCTTGGCTTCTATGGTGGATTTAATTGGTTGTAATTCAAGAAACTCAGCAATGATGGGTGGGTACTGGTCCCATGAATCAGTCCAGAAATGTGCCTTCTCCCCTCTCCCCACTTTCCAAAACAATTGGTCTTTAATAACATGAGATCCAAGATTAAGAGTCTGCCACACTAAGGATCCAGTACCATCCAGAGGGAAACGGCCCACCTCATTGGGGTGAACATGACCCAAGTATTTACTGTTTAGGATTCTACTAAATAAGGATGTTGGTTGGGAAATCCACCTCCAGTACAGTTTTCCAGCCAAAGCTTTGTTATTAAGCTTGGAGCTTCTCAGTCCCAACCCTCCTTTTTCCTTGGGCTGGGTAACTTTATCCCAACCAACCAAGGCCCATTTCCTCTCCCCTTTTTCTCCTTCCCATAAAAATCTTCTAGCCATTTTTTCCAGCTCTTTCCATATAGTATGTGGGGCAGCCAGGATAGAGAATTTATAAATTGGCATGGCCTGAATAACTGACTATAATAAAGTTAATCTACCCCCATAGCTTAACCATTTATGAGACCAATGATTCATTCTATCTTCGATACCATCCAAAAGATCCTTCCAGATATCTATTTTTAATTTTTTGAAATGCAAAGGAACCCCCAAGTAAACTACTGGAAGAGAGGTCCTAGTGAATCCCAAGATCTCTATAACTCTGTCCTATAGCCTTTGGTCAAGATTGAAGAAGACCACTTTGGATTTTTTATCATTGATGACTTGGTTTCAAGCTCTAGCTTCCCTGAAGCTGGCCACTCCAACCAATCTTGTATCATCCACAAACTGTAAGTGAGTCAAAATTTCCTCACCCACCTTGATACCTATTAGCAGGCCTTGATGTCTTCTCCTCAAGAAAAGTCTACCTAATCCTTCAGCCAAAATGAGGAAAAGATAGGGAGAGCAAGGGTCCCCTTGACGAAGACCACATGTGGCTCCAAAATGTTGTGATGGAAGACCCTTGATTAGAACAAAATAAGAAGGCGTAGAAACACAACTCATGACCCAATCTATCCAGTCCTGAGAGAAACCAAAGGCTGCCATCATCTTTGACAAGAAACTCCACTCCACCCTATCATAAGCCTTGGAAATATCCATTTTAATGAACATTCCTTTATTCCCAGATTTTTGCATTGTATGGATTGCCTCTTGAGCGAGAACCACCCCATCCAAGATCTGTCTACCCTCTACAAAACCCCCTTGCTCTGAGGAAATGATGTTATGAAGGAGAGGTTTTAGCCATTCAGCCATTATCTTTGTGATTATTTTATAAATCACGTTGCATAAGGCAATAGGTCTGAAATCATAGATATGAGCCCCCTCCTCCCCTTTTGGAATTAAAGTTATGAAGGTATGATTTATTGCCTTAAGCATTCTTTTATTAGTTCTGGACTCCTTTGTGACAGCCAAAACATCCTCCTCCAAAGTATCCCAAAAGGCCTCAAAAAACTCAATAGGAAAGCCATTTGGACCTGGAGATTTGCCAGTGCTCATTCCAAAGACCACATTCTTCAGTTCATCTCTATCAATGGATCTAAGAAGGGCCTGATTTTCTTCTTTAGAGATAACAGAGGGTATGACATTAATAACTTCATTTTGAGCCTCTACATCTTGCTCCATACTTTCCTTAAAGAGTTTAGAAAAATAATCCATTGAATGGGAATGCATACCAGGAAGAGTATCAAAGGAGTTTCCATTCTCATCTTGAAGGACTTCCATGTTATTCATCTATCTCCTAGCAGAGGCTGATCGATGGAAAAATTTTGTATTTCTATCACCTTCTACTAACCAAGTGTTTCTTGCTCTCTATTTCCAGTAAGTCTCCTCTTGGTTATCAATGTCCTCAACCGCTTTGCGCAAGGCATCATCCTCGGTTTTGAGTTGCTCAGTAATTGTTCCTTCCCTAAAGTGTTTTTGAACCTCTTCCCATCTGGCCACCAAGGGAGCTCTTTGGAGCTAGAAATCTGACTTATTAGCTTGCCTCCACTGTTTCAGTTTAACTTTGACAAAATGAAGTTGTTTGTGGAAACTAAACATTGTTGTCCCAAAAGGTAGATGACCTTCTTCCCACCACTACATAATTTTCTTTCAAAGATCCTCCTTTTGTAACCAAAAATTCTCAAATTTAAAAGGTTTGTGATGCTACCCTGTCATAGTCCCTCCCTCCAACAAAATGGGAAAGTGATCTGAAACTGGGCCCTCCAAAATCTGGAATTTAATATTCCACTTTACAAATGCCTCCTTTGAGACCAGAAAATAGTCTAGCTTTACCTTCCTGCTATGTGGCTCCCTCCTCTTGTTAGTCCAAGTAAAGTAGGTTCCAGGGCCTTTAATATCCACTAGGTGAAAGGCCTGGACTTGGGCAATCAGAAGCTGGTCCCTTGGATCCAAAATTGGGGTTCCACCTTCCTGATCTCGAGCAAATAATTTAGCATTAAAATCCCTAGCAATAATCCAGTCTAAATATTCCCTTGAGGACCTCATGTTATGTACAGCTTTCCATTGGAGCCTCTGGCCATCAAGGTTTTGAGCCCCATAAAAATTTGTGATTAAAACATGTTCAACTGTGACATTATTCCTAAAATGAGATGTGAGAACACCCCTCCAAGCTATATGTTCTATTGCAGTCCATTCCAGAGGGTTCCAAAGAGTAAAAATCCCCCCTAAGGCACCTTGGGCAGCCACATCCATATGACCAGTGCCCCTCCAGATTCTATTAACTATTTTACACATAAGATCTAAAGACATTTTTGTCTCCTGGATAAGCAAAAAGTCTATTTTACATTTTCCTAAGAGTCTTTGAATAGCATATTGATGGGTTCTACTATTTAAACCCCTAACATTCCAAGATTGAATAATCATTGAAAACCTTGAGAGCAGTAAGAATCAATTGTCCTCACCGATCCTCTAGTGATCAGCTTGTCTCCTTGAACTGCTAGCAGGTCCTTATTTGATTTTTTTCCCGCTCCTTGAGAGTTGCTATTTTTGGATCTCTTTTCCACCTGAGTTATCCTTAGGGTTGGCCTTTCTCTGTTCTTTTCTACAATTCCCATGCTGACATCCTTAATTACTGGCTGCTCTTGGGAGTGCACTATCAATGCCCCTACATTCTCTGGCTGTGGTAACTCAGTGGACTCAATCACATGTTCTAAGACAGGGGGAGATGAAGGAGAAGCATGAGTGTGGATGTTACTATCCTCAATATTCCCATCCACTCCTTCCATGACTTGATCCTCTTGATCCACTAGTGTCTTAAAAATTTCATACCTATTGGCTGGCTTGAGTTGTGATTGCTCCTTACCATTTTTCTTTTGCTTTCTCCTTCTTTTGGGCTGTTCAAAGCCATATTTCTAAACATCATTACCCTAAGGAGTATTGGATGGTTCTTTGACAAGAGTAGACTTACCCTCTTTGGGGTGATTTGGCATTCCAAGCGGGGCCTCTGTTTTTGTGTTCAAAATATTTGGACAAAATCGGGCCAAATTCCCATGTTTGTGGCAAACTCTGCATCTGAAGGGCAGAGCCTCATAATCTAACTGTTGGATCCAAGATAGTCCTACCAGTTCAAGTTCCACCTCTGTCGATAGAGGCTAGCTAATATCCATTTCCATGCAAATTCTTGCAAAGACAGCTGTGTTACCTTCTATGGTGTCCTTGGAGACACCCAGATGTCTACCGAGGGAGTTACCGATCATTTCTTGAACCTGCTCATCCCAAAACTCCATTGAAAGAGCGTACAACCAGATCCAAACTAGGACAACTGTGGGTTCAATACGAGGATCGAAACCCACTATCCAGGGTTGAACAAATAACCCTACCGAACCGTGGTTCCTCTTTTCTAATTCAGACGCCCTGTTTCTATCGGCTAGAGAAGAAAAACTAACAATGAAATTCCCATTGCTGATAAACCATAAGGAGTACTCACTATGAGGCTCCCAGTTCTGTCTGACCCAGGTATGCAAGAAATTCAGGGTAGTTCGGATACCCATGAATTTACAGATCAGATCATGGTTAGCTCTGTATATGATTGTGTCTTCGACCATCTTTGGTTCGATGACAATCTTTTGTCTTGAGGCAGATTGTGGGAGGCATCCATTAACTCGATGTGCTGTTGATCTCTTGCCAGCGTTCTTGAAAAGTGTATAAAGAGTATTTCTCTGAGCTTCGTCATTGGAAGACAAAGAATTTTCTTTTAGCAATTCAGCGTAAGAGCTCTTTCTCCCAGAGAGAGGATCTGGAGGAGACCCCATTGGGCCCTCCTGGGGCAACAGACATTCCTTTAGATCCACAGTAACCAGAATAACACTACGGCAACCCACCTACTGCCCTGGATTTTCCTTCACTCCACAAACCCTAGAACATCGCCTGTCGCCTACTCAAAAAATTTCCCACCAGTTCGCCAGAGCTCATTGATCCAATGCAATCTTGTTTTTTTTTATCTCCAATGATATAATTTTAGGCATTAAGGTTGTGTCTAATTTAATAGCCTTGTCTCACCAGCAGTTCATTGTTGATACCATCATTGCTACTCATGATTTTGTGTGGGAAGCAAAATCCATTAAGAGTATTATTGATACCTATGATGAGGCTATAGGGTAAAAAATAAATTATATTAAAAGAAAAATCTTCTTCATTAACACTCCCCAAGAGAGACAAGCTAATATTACATGCATATTTCAATGTGTTATATCTCAGTTGCCTTCCCAATATTTGGGCCTCCTTATTTTCACCAATGCTGCAAAGGAATCCATGTGGAGTAATGTTATTAAGAGGATTAACAAAAAAATTGTAGGTTGGAAAGGGACCCTCCTCTCTCAAGTAGCCAAAGCCACCTTGAAAATGGCTTGTCTCCAAAGTTTTCCTATTTATTTCATGTCCATCTTAAAAGTTTATGTTGTTGTCTACATGAAAATTGAACAAATTCAAAAAACATTTTTGTGGGTAGGTGCCGAGGATAGGAAAATATTTCATCTGGTCAGTTGGAACAAGGTGTGCTCCCCTAAAATTTAGGGGGTCTTGGGGCTCCGAAGAGTATGTAATATGAACATAGCCTTGTTAGCTAAGAAATCATGGAAGGTTTTAACCAACAACAACCTTGAATGGGTCTCACTTGTAAACAAAAAATATCTTCAAAATCGTTGTTTCATAGATGATGATATACCCAAAGAGGATTCCACTTTCTAGAAATCAATTATCCAAACTAGATCTCTAATTTAGAAGGATATAAGGTGGCAATTAGGCACAAGGAGTAAAATTAACTTCTAGACTGACAGGTGGATCTCTAATCAACCGCTTTTAGAGAACAATGAAATTGTTGTTTTACAGTCTTTCCTAGACACTTTAATTAGTAGCAAGGTTGAATATTTCATTGAGGTTTCATTTGATTATAATCTTTGAAAAAAATTTCATATTCCAAATGCTAATGGCCAAATCTTTGATGCTTCAACTATTCTCAAAACCATCCTAAATGCAACAGTCACCCCCACCGGTAATTCCCCTAACTCCCTTTTTTGGAAAGAGACTAATTATGGGTTGTTCATGGTTAAATCTACTCATGGTTTGACTATTGATTATCAAGTGGTTCAAATACCCTATGATCGAGTGTGGATTAAATATATCATTTCGAAAGTTGCTCATTTCTATTGGTTGTCCATACAAAATAATATTCTAATGATTGATAATCTTATGAAAAGGGACATGACTGCCCCTAACATATGTTATTTATGCATGAATGCCTGGGAATATATCAATCACTTCTTTTTGGAGTGCTCTTTATCCAAGATATCTTTGGATCACCTTATGTCCACTTTTCATATCTCATGGGTTCCTCATAATTTTTTGAGTCACCTTTTCATCCAATGGCCAGCTCCTTTCAAAAACCTCATATTATCTTCTTTATGGAAAGTGACCCTTCATCATATCTTATGGCAAGTGTGGCTTGAAAGAAATAGTAGGTTTTTTTGTTCCTCCTCTAAGGATCCCATATCTTTTTCGAATAAAGCTATTGCCTTTGTTGTTGAAAATTCCTATCTCTTCCCTTGTCCCAAATCTCCTTATTCTAGATTGGAGTCTATTTTGTTCTCTTCCTTGAAAATTCCCTACAAATCCAATTCTAGTTTTCCAGCCCCCCATCCTAGAGTGGGTGTCCATTGGATTACTCCTCCAAGTGATTTGTTAAAACTTAACTTTGATGGTGCCTTTAAAGGAAATACAAGAGATGCAGGTGTAGGTGGTCTTGTCAGAGATCACATTGGTCAAGTTATTATGGCTTATGTTGAGTATCTAGCATGTCAAACTAATTATTTTTCTTAAGGTCATGCACTATGGAGAGGGCTAGATCTTCTCAAGTATTATAAAGGTAATCTTTTTATTGAGGGAGATTCTTTGAATATTATAAATGCTCTAAAAAACAATAGGGTGTCCTCTTGGAATATCAAAACCATTATTCAGGAAGCTAAGAATTTATCCCAAAATTTCAGTGATATCTCTATCAATCATGTGTACCGTGAAGCCAACAGGCATGCAAATATTCTTACCAATTGGGGAGTTATCCATAAATCACTATCCATTTGGAAATAAATCTTTCCCAAAGAATTTTTAAATGCTACTAATAATGATTTGGTTTGAAATATGTGGTCACAGGTTTTGGTGGGTCAACTTCTCCAATGATGACTCTAGCTTTTTCAACATGATTTGTTTCTTTGGTTCCAATTCTTATGGTGGAAATTTTCTTATTAGTGTGACTTTCAGTCTTGCTATTAGTACTGGTGGTTGGTTCTCTCGTTTCCTTTTTGTGAAGTATGCTATGTCCCAATATAGGCCCTATCAGTGGGTTTGTATCATGGTGGTCTTCTCCAAGCATGTCAAGTTCCTTAGTAGGTCTAGGCAGTGTATTTGGATGTTGTCAAACAAGGTCAATATGCATCAAGTCTTGAGATCCTCTTTTTTGCATCTTACAAATTTTGAGAATCATTTTTTTAGTCAATTGGCACTCCCAATATTATCCCAGTCCTATCCTTTGTGTAGTCTATCTTGTGCCATGTTTGTATTTTCTAGTGTCTATTCCCTATGGAGAATTACTAAGTGGTCCGCAAATCACTCCAACTCAGCTTCTAGAAAGGTTGTTTATTGTACCAAAAATTTCTATATTTACAACCTTGGTCTGTTTTAATCCATTGACATCTGGTTTTGTTCACTATTATGTGTCCTAGGTAGTAAGAAGTGTAGTGTCTAGTTTCTATGGTCTTCCTTTTTCCTCAGTCTTACCAACATGGCCCTGCTTGAGCCATCTAGCCTTCAACTTGATCCCCTATCTCAGACCTTTTTGGAAGCTCATGGTCTCATTCATTTCCTCAATAAGTTCAAAGGGGATGAGCAAGATATCATTGAAGCCTTTTTCAATTCATGGAATAATGGTTATGGTGTTGTGCATAACCTTTATTTTAGAGTTACTATTAAGTTGATGGTCGAGGTGATAAAAATTTCGGTGAGAGGGTGAGTGGTGTGAAGATATCATCATAATTGGGAACCTGAGCTCCAGTGCTTCCCATTACTATTTCTAAGTTCTTTATTTCCCCTACATGGGCCTTTTTGAATACTATGTTTCTTCCTGTTCATGTATCTATTATAGTTTTTGTTGATATTTTACGAGCATCCCTTGCATGGGTTTTTGTTATAGCTCCTTTACAAGGTTTATAGGTAGTTACTTCTCTTAAGCAACCCTTGTGTGGGTATTTCTCAGGTTGTATTTTTGTGTTTATGACATCAGGCGTCCACTCAACCTTATCTGTTGTTGTTTAGTCCTTTTCGTTTAGGTTACAGCTGGCCAATGTGTAGGCATGTTATTATTTTAGCTACCAGTTTATGTACTTGGGTTTGGGGCCTATTTAAACCCTACACTTAAGCAATTTTACCTACCAAAAAAATTCTATATATCAATCATTTTGTACTATTGTCATAGTTATTTTCCTTTTATGGGGGATATTTATTAAACTTTTTTGGATTTAAAATGCACTTTATATTTTATTATGGGCTTGCTTCTCCTTATAGGGGGTAATTCATGCTCCTCTTTACTACTATTTTGAATTTAACTCTAATGCAACTCTTTATCTTTTGTATTGTTAATACATAAAAAAAATATATCTATAAGAAATCTGTTAATAGCATGATTGAATGCAAGAAATTATTTCTCCGTGATAGTGTAATTAAACTCAGCATCTATAAGATGTTTACTGACATAATAAATCGCATAAAATTCTTCACCATATTTCTATCCTAGAACTACCCCTATCACATTATTAGATGCATCCACATATATGTGAAAGGGAATGGTCCAATCTGGACCTCTTAGTACTAGATTAATGGTCAGTTTCTCTTTCAAATTTTGAAAGGCTTGATCAAATTCATTTGCCCATGCAAACTCTACATATTTTGATAATAATGTGTTCAAGGGTTTAACAATTTTTCTAAAATATGATATAAATATCCTATAGTATCCAGTAGAGCCAAGGAATCTTTGAAAATATTTATGAGTTTTGAGAGTGGGCAGATTTTTTATTACCTCAATTTTCTTTTTATCTACCTTTATTCCATATCTAGAAATATGATATCCTAATATTGTCCCCTCCTGCATTAACATAAAATATTTTTCATGACTCAGGGACAGATTAGTTTCCTCACATTATTGAAGCACTCTTTCCAAATTGTTGTGGCTTTCTCAAAAGTCTCACCATAAACTGTGAAGTCATCCATGTATACTTCCATAGTTTCTCCAATCATATCAAAGAAGATACCCAATACTGCCCTTTGAAAAGTGGTAGGTGCATTACACAAACCAAAGGATAAGACTTGGTAAGCAAAGGTTCCCCATAGACAAGTGAGCATTGTTTTATCCTGATCTCCTTCCCCTATCTGTATTTGTTTATATCCACTAAAACTATCCAAGAAAGAGAAATATTTTCTTCCTACTAAGGTATCAAGGACCTAATCCACAAAAGGTAAAGGGAAGTGGTATTTCTTTGTTGCCTTATTGACATTCTGTAATCAACACAGATATGCCACTTTCCATTTTTCTTGGGTGCCACCACCAAAGGTGATACCCACTCACTATCATATATAGGGTAGATAAATCCAACTTTTAGAAGCTTCTGTAATTTAGTTTTAACAATTTCTTTCATGGCTGGATTCATTTGACGTTGTGGTTGTCTCATCGGTCTTACTTATTCTTTCAGATATATGCGATGAGTACAGACTTCAGGATCAATTCCCCTCATGTCTAAATAATCCCAAGTGAAAGCATTTTGATGTTTGACTAATATCTCTTTCAGGGTATCCTATTGAATGAGTGTCAACTCGTTATTTACATTCAATATTCTCCTAGGTGTAACCTCAATTTGTTTAATGTGATGATATTTACTTCCAACAAGTGGTGATTCTAGAGGAGGACAGGAGGATTCTCCTTGGGAAAATTTTGATATAACTCTCTCCTCATCATTTTCATCCTCAAGCTTGTCGAATGTCATTATGGGTTGAATCATTGATAAATCACCAGTATTCTGATTTTCATAGTTGGGTTCTCCCAACAAGTCAATGGATTGTGCAGGTGGATGAATAATAATATTTTTAACATTTTGACCATTATAAATGGTCATTTTTCCATTCCTACAACTTATGTAGGTGTCAACTATTGCTAGCTAGGGTCTACCTAAGATGAGTGGATAGCCACCTAATCCAAAATTTGATTGCAACACGAGGAAATCTATTGGATATTCCCATGCATCTACTGTAACCATAATGTATTCCAACATTCCTTTAGGGAGCACTATAGATTTGTCAACCGATTGAAGAACAATTTTAGTTGGCTTCATATTTGTGAGTTTAAGTTTCATCATAGTATCCTTGGGCATGACATTAATGGCTACCCCTAGATCTACTAGTGTGTTGGATAATGGATAGCCTTCAATTTTAATAGTTAAAACAAGGCTTACTGGGTCAAAATATTTCTAGTGGCAAGTGTTTCCCAGCATGAAATCAGCTAGTTAACCCACCACACTAATTTCTTTTGCTGGCTTTCAGCCTGGTTTTCTTAGGCATAATTCATGTATGGCTTTTGTGTAAATTGGAATGTCTCTTATAGCCTAGAAAAGAGGAATTATGATTGTTAAATTTTTTAGACTAGATAAAATTTCAAACTCTAATTGTACTAGCTTCCTTGGTTTCTGTAACCTTTTTGGAAAATGTGGAACCTCTTCTCTATCATTTTTAGTAATTGGTTCTTCCTCTACTACTTCTACAAAAGGTGATTCCTCATTTTCTACTTCTACATTTTCCTCCTCTTCTACCAAAGGAGATATTTCTACTCCTACTTGTCTACATGATCTTAACTATACAGGATTACAACCTAATCTAATATTATACATTGGAAATATATTATTTTCCACTTGTTATATTGGTTGATTTGATTTGTTGTTGTTGGGATTTGATGTGGGTTGTGCAGAAAGTTGAGCAGGTCTTAAAGAAAAGGAATCTAGAAAATTTTGTTGAAATGGGACTTGTGGTGCATTCTATGGATTTGGATTCTACGCATTATAGTTTCTCCACTGAGGTTTAGGTTGTTGATATGGCATCCATGGGTATGGATTCTAAGGAGTCGCTCCTTGGAGGGTGTTTGTCCAAGGTTGTTTTTATCCTCATCAATGCATATTGGGTGGTTGAACTTGATCTTCATTCATGTAATTACCTCCCCCATAGGATGGAATTCCAGTTGGCATGTTATTTCCCATAGGAGACTGTTTCCAATTTCTCATATTTCCCATGAAATATGCTTTTGCTACTTCAGGGTCTTCTCTAGCTTTTGGTTATTGTGGGCACAACTTTATCTTATGGTCTTTCTGACAAATAGCACATACTCTAATAATGTTTTTTTTACATGCATTTTTTGGGTGCTTCCCTCTACATTTAGGATAAAAATAGGCTAATGCTGCCTCGTTCTTCTACTTCTTTTTCTAAAGCAGAATGGTATCCATATGAATTGCAGGAGATGATAGCATCTTACTTTTCAAATCTTCTAACATGTTACCTATTTTAGTTTTTGTGACTGTGACTATTGGTTTGATACTTCAGGAGATTACTTTGCCTTTCCTTATTGAATAATTCTAACATAATATATCAGATATCTAACATTTTATGTTGGTAAACATCTCCTCCAGATATCATGTTCAGTGCTTCAAGAGACTCATCGGTGAGTCCTTTTAAGAAGATACTTCTTAAGGACCTATCACTTAGTTTTGCATTGGAAGATCTTTGCAGGTTAAAGCTAAATCTATCCTAGTATTCTTCCAATGATTCATCTTCCTTCTAAGTCATATCAAATATTTCCTCTCTAGAATCTTCTGCCCTAATAAATTCTTGGTATTATTATAGTAAGAGTCTTTTCATATCTTCCTAGGTAGTAATCTATTTATTTCCTAAACTAATGAACCAATGCAGGGCTGAATCATCTAAATTTGATGGAAACAATTTTAATTTTTGGGCATCAATCTTGTAATCTACTGACTGGTATAGAAAATCAAACTTAAAAAGAAACAAGTTAGGATCTTCAGTTGGAAATCCTCTAAAAATATGAAGGTGGGTAGGAGAGATGTGTTTCATTTTTGTCTCCTATTTTAAAGTTAAAATTGGTAGATGTCCCTTCAATTTCATCCATCTTTTCAAGAAATGGGGTCTCTACACCTGCTGCCCCTAAAGCAGACTCTAAGGCTCTTCTGTCATTTTGAGTATTCTACACAAGAATCTCTAATTTAGTTGCTGATATAGTTTCATCCTCTACTACTTTATAATGTTGGTTGTATAGCAAATCCTCATATTTAATTATTCTAAAGTTTATATTATCTACCATTGATTCTTCATCAAGATTTGGTTGTTTTGGTAAATAAGAATTTTGTGCAAAAATTGGATGTAGACTCCAATGCACTGGTGGAGGTGATGGGGGTGATGAAATTTCAACTTCAAAATTTGGTACAGCTAATTCAGGGGCTTCTTGTGAAATAATATTTTTACTCTTGAGAAAATGATCGTCTAGTCTTCTAGTTCATGGTGGACTTATACAATATTAGGTGGAAAAAATCTGTAGATAAGTTAACCTAAAATTTTTAGATTCACTTACTACATAATAAGTTATTGCAGTTGGTACTTCCTTGAAAATCATGTCAAAATGTTGGGCAAAATATTGGTTACAACTATAGTTAATTTATTACCTCCATTTAAATTGTTAAACCTAGGAAAGCTCGTAGACTTGTGAAGTACCATGCATAGTTTATGCCTGTAAAACCAACAAGATGAGTCCACTATGTCCTAAGTTTTGAGAGGGTGGTTTGTGGTGTAGTTTTGTTTCTTGTACAAACCATTAATCTAACCTACATCTATGAGAAGTAAAAACACATACTTGCTGGAAAATACATAAAAACATGGAAATTACAGAAATCAAATAAACTAAAGAGAAGAAATAAAATAGGAAAATAAACGATGAATAAACTAATTAAAGAAAAATAGGAAAAGGGGAGGAATACTATTGAGAGTGGACTTAGGCTCCAGCATACTTCGTCCAGATCAATCCACGCACATTGACACTTAAAAATATATATATGAACACTCGAATAAATTTTAATTGCAGCTTCATAAATGATTTACAAAAAATATTCGAGGATCCTTTTCTTAGGGGTAGCCTGTGTATATATAATATACAACCATACCCTATTACAAATTTAGGTAAGTCTATTTTAGATTTGTAGTTATAACAAATATGTGAAAAACAATCATAGACAGTTGATTAGAATGAACACATGCTAAATTTATCCTTTACAAGATAAGTTAGGCTATCTGAACAGAATATGTCTAAAATTACACCTCAATTGATATCAAAAGTTTTGTACAAGTGTTTGTTCAATTTGTGTGTTTTCTTAGCCATTTATGAGAAATGGATAATCTTTTCGTTCATTATGTTTTCCTTCATCCGCATCTGTTTCTAGAAACCACTACACTATTTCATTTGAAAATAGTGTCCTTATTATACTCTACTTTGATGGAAGTCAGGTGTTGTCCAGTCTGTCACTGGAAGTCGGGCACCGTTGACCCCGAAGTCAAGAATCAGACATCATTCAGCCTGTCGCTAGAAGTCAAGTATCATTGACCCTGAAGTCAGGAGTCATGCATCGCTCTTTTGGAAGATAGGAGTTAGGCACCTTATAGCCTTTAACTAGAAGTGAGGGATCTAACTTAATGTACATAACTCCTTGTTATGGTCATCCTTGTCTTTAGTCCTCCACCATAAAATATGCAGTGCCAGGTCCAAGTGGTACCTTGACGTAATTATGCGATGTTGGGTATTTTGAGTCCCTAAGTCAAAGTTGTCATTGATGTTACCATTGATGCCACCATAAGGAGTCATTATTAATTCCAAATATTTCAGCAGGAAATAAAGGCGACAAATATGGTCATTTGATATTCAGCAAGAAGGCAAAAGTTCAAGTGAAACAATGCAAAAGACAAGTTAAAAAGGAGTGATAATATTTATTTTATAAATTATTTAAATTCAGGATGAATTTAAATTTTATAAATAAATATTAAAAGGAACTTTATCAAAGGTGAAATATTATAATGGTTAGAAGTTCCATGGTGAAAACCCAAATAAAATATTTGTAATTTTCATTACAATATTTTATATTGTAAAAGTCGGTTTACAAAGTCTAAAATATTTAAATAAATCCAAAGGTTGGATTTAAACAAGGCAAAGCTTATTTTCGCCGACATCATAGAAGACAAGGGAAGCACAAAAATTTTTAATATAATGGGAATGCATATTAATACCATGTCAAAGTTCAATTTCGAATTAACCTTGCTCAATTTGAAAGAGAAGTGCATCGAATTTAATGCAGAGCTCGTGATAGTGTTGTGCAAATTTTGTGGTTTGAATTGACGATGAAAGGGACAAAAGCAAGCACATTGATTGTTTGGAAGCCACCAAGGCACTTTGACCTAGTGGCAAGTGGGTTGCAAGTGTATATTTTGGTGTGCATGGTGGTTAGTGTTCGAATCCCATGGAAGATTTTGGTGGACGCCTGCAAGGCTAGGAAGGAGTCTTAAATCATGTGGTGCTTCTTCCTTCCCAACAATCTTGTAAGCTCATGTGGTGTTTACGCTGTGGGCAAGATTTTGTGAGGGTTGCGTTGAGAGTTTGAAACTCTCCAAAGGTAAAGGTACATTTTTAATTTTTTATTTTTATTAATGCCTAAGTTGGAGGTATAAGGTATTTTGTGGTTGAAGTATTTGCATTGTGATAAAGGTTGATAATTGAGAAATATTATTAGGAGGTATAAGGAGAATTCTGGTTTTATTTTCAAGTCTTAAATTTTGTTATAGTGGAATTTTGAAAGGTTAAGACTTTGTGAGTTGTGTGTTATTTTCAATAAAGGGTTTTGTGATTATTGTGAGGATATTGCTTATTGTTTAAGTTGGATTCATAAGGTGTAATTGTGATATTATTTTTGTGATATAAAAATTATCCTCTAACCCTTATTAAGTTTTTCAAAGAAGTAATTGTGAGTGTGGCAGATTTGTAAGGACAACTAATCTTCAAGAAAGGGTATGAGCAAAATTCTTCTTTATTGAGTTAGATGGTTAGTTTGATTGAAAATTAATTTTGGAGTGAAAGGGATTTGATTAGGTTTTCCTTTTCAAAAGTGGTTGAGTTAATGTTTCAAGGTTTTTTGTATTATGAGTTGTGATTAAACCTTGTTTGATAAGCATTGTTGTTTAGACCATTGGTTGAGTGAAGTACTTTGATTTTATGCTTCAAGGTTTTTTGAATTGATAATTATGATTAAAACCTTGTCTTATTATCATTGTTGTTGAAGCCAATGGGTGATGCAAAGAACTTGAACTTGAGTTAGAAAAAAACATGAGCATCATTGTTATGTGAGATTTATTGTTGAGCATTGTTGGAAATATTTTGAGTTGGTTGATACATGCTTGGACTAGGGTTTGTGAGAAAGGGTTGTTCCTTGAGGTGATTGGTTGAGTAGAGTTGATTAAGCCTAGTCAAATGGATGCATGAAGTGGTTGTTCAAGTTCCATGAAACAAACTATTCTATATTCTGATTGAGTTGAGATTGAGCCTTGAGAATAGAACATATTGAGTCTCTAACAATTCTCTTTATGCTTCTATGATATTGTGTTGATATTGAGCATTGATTATAGAACATATTGAGTCTCTAAAAATTCTCTTTATGATTCTTTGAGATTTATTTGAGTTGAAATTGAGCTTGATATTCTCACAATGACACTGAGAGGGGGGGGTGAATCAGTGTAGCTATTTAAATTCAGATCTACAGCACTTTAAAACTTAAGCAGGGAGAAATTAAAAATAGATACAACAATTAAACAAGAGAACATTCCACAACACACAATTTAACAAGGTTCACCAGTTTTGGCTACTCCTCAAAAATTAGACTGCTTGGACACCCATCCAAATCTAGCCTTTGCAAAGCACCAACTTTACAAACAATTTTCCAGCACCCACTGGAAGGAGCACCAACCCCTAATTTATCTACACGAATAGAAAGGAGCACTAATCCCTGATTTACCAGCACCAACTGGAAGGAGCACCAACCCCTGATTCCAAGCACCAACTTGGATTTCTATTTTGAATCTTAGATTGACATAAATATGCCTTCACTTTCACAAGACCCTCACTGGTCTATTGCTCTTTTACAAGAACTACATATACTTACAGCTCTACTGTATTTTTCTCTTTCAGCTCTGCTCTTCTCTCTTATGGCCCTCTCTTCTGTATCTTTTTCAGCACTCTTCACCATACTTTTTATGGCTTCTATTTATTTTTATTCGGCAATACACAATACTCATGCCACGTGTAGAGCTCAACCCTAACCCTAACTTACTGTACATGAAAACATTCTTTCGGCCCTGCTTACTACACTCTTGATAACCTTAAATGCTTACTTACTGCTTTGACAGCCTTTTTTGTGCTTAGACAGTGTATCTGCCATTCTAACAAATTTATCTTCTCATTTACGGCTCTCTGACAACCTTCTTTGCTTATTTCAGCTCTGAAAACCTTTTCTATTCTCTTATAGCTCTGACAGAAGAACTACCACTCTGATAGCCTTTTTGTCTTCTTCTCGGCCTGCATGCACGAAAACACATGTCGCGAAATCATGACACTTTTTGCTTCCTTGTACTCTTCTTGGCATGCACCAGTGAAAACATGACATGTCATGAAATCACGACACTTTTTGCTTCCTTGTACTCTTCTCGGCATGCACCAGCGAAAACATGACATGTCACGAAATCGTGACACTTTTCACTTCCTTGCACTCTTCTCGGCATGCACCAGCGAAAACATGACATGTCGCGAAATCGTGACATCTTTTTCTCTCTCCTCTTTCTCTTCGCTTTGGACCGCGAAAATGAAACATGTCACGAAATCATGACATCTTTTTCTCTCTCCTCTTTCTCTTCTCTTTGGACCACAAAAATGGAACATGTCGCAAAATCGTGACACTTTCGCTGCCTTGTGCATTTCTCTGCCTTTCGCCTGTGAAAACGGAACATGTCACAAAATCATGACGCTTTTGCCTTTGAGCTCTTCTTCCTTGAATTTGTCGTGAAATCATGACGCTTCTGCTTCTATGCTCTTATGTTTTGCTTCTATCGTGAAATCACAACACTTCATCATTTGGAGTCTTCCTTTCTACTGTTGTCGTGATATCACGACATTTCTATCTCTGCACATTCTCTCTCCTCTCTTAGTCGCGAAAATGCGACATGTCACGATATCATGACATCTTTTCTCCTTAGCGCTTTTTCTTCCCTTTGGGTTGCAAAAACCTGACATGTCACGATATCGTGACACTTTTTCTCCTTAGCACTTCCTCTTGCAAATTGTCACAAAATCGTGACACTTTTCCTTGCAAGATCTTTCTCTCAAACATGTCACGAAATCACGACACATTTTTCGTCCGTACTGCATCTCTTGCAGATTGTCGCAAAATCATGACACTTTTCTTTGCCTGCGCCTTTCCTCCAAACATGTCGCAAAATCGTGATAGTTTTCTTTGTTGCCTTCTTTGCTTTCAACATGTCACAAAATCACGATAGTTTTTCTACTTGGCTTCTTTGCTTCCAACTTGTCATGAAATCGTGACAGTTTATCTTGCACTTTCTCTCTCTTCCAACATGTCGTGAAATCATGACAGTTTTCCTTGCGCTTTCTCTTTCGACCAACATGTCACGAAATCACGACAGTTTTCTTTGCGCTTTCTCTCTCCTCCGATATGTCGTGATATCACGACATTTTTTCCAGCATTTTCTCTCTCCTCCGATATGTCGCGAAATCATGACATTTTTGCCAACATTTTCTCTCTCCTCCGATATGTCGCGAAATCGCGACAGAAAACATGTCGCAATATTGCGAAAGTTTTCTTACTTGTCTTTTTCTTTGATTTTTTGAATCTAGGCCACTTCTGTTTTCTTGGAAATTCACTATACATGTTCTGACTGACCTCTGAACTCTTGTCCACTGCATCATCAATTGATCTATTTGTCTGTGTTGACAACAATGACAATACTATTTATGCACCTTGCTCAACAGAGCTTTTAGAATAGAACATATTGAGTCTCTACCAATTCTCTTTATGCTTCTATGAGATTGATTTGAGTTGAAATTGAGCTTTGATAATAGAACATATTGAGTATCTAACAATTCTCTTTATGCTTCTATGAGATTGAGTTGATAAAGTGATTGAGCATTGAGTATAGGACATATTGAGTCTCTAAAAATTCTCTTTATGATTCTATGAGATTGAACAAGTTTTGTGTGCTTCCATAAAAGCTTACACAAAATCTACATTGCAAGCTTCCATAAAAGGCTTGTGGACTGATTTTGTGTGAGCTTTTATGGAAGCTTGCAATGTAGATTTGAGAAAGCCCTAGAGAGGACTTATTGAGCATATTTGGACAAGTTTTGAGTGAGCTTTTTGAGCTGATTTAGACAATTTTTGAGTGAGCTTTTTGAGAATATTTGAGAAAGTTCTAAGTGGACTTGTTGAGCAGATTTGAGCAGGTTCTGAGTGGACCTGTTGAGAAGATTTGAGCAGGTTCTGAGTGGACCTATTGAGCATATTTGATCAGGTTTTGAGTGGACTTGTTGAGCATATTTGAGAAGGTTCTGAGTGAACCTATTGAGTAGAGAGGACAAATACTCTAGTGGATAGAGATCCATCAGCCAAGACATTGAGGATAGGTCTTCTGAGTGAGTACAAGAGTCTTCTAGTGGAGAGAGATCCATAGTCATGAAGCAATAATGCACAAAAACATTAAGCAAATGATGATCAATCGAACATTAGGAATTGCATTCAACTTAGAATCTTAAGTAGGTTATAAAATAGGATTATTAACCACTTAGCATTAGAAGTGCTAACAATGATTAATAATAGATTTATTCTAAAAACCTAATTAAATATCATAAGATATTTAGTTATTAACCTTAGTTAACTAGGAGGTAATTCATAGAATAGTAAATATCTCCTATGGTAGAAAAGTAAATGTAATAACCTATGTAGTATAATGTAATATACTACCTATTTTACCCTAACATCCCCCCTTTATTACATTACTTTGATATACAAAGTCTACTTCAAAATAGTTCAAATTTGATCCTATGTTTAGGAAATTCATCATGAATGAAATGACAATCCGTGTCAATATGCTTTGTGCATTCATGATGGACTGGATTCTTGACCAAGTTCAAAACACCTGAGTTGTTACAAAATATGTGAATAGGAAGTTTCTTTTGTAGGCCCATGGTAGCCAAGATGAGACTTAACCATTTCACTTCACACACAACTCCATGTGCAGCACGATACTCTACATCTATTGAAGATAAAGCAACCACCTATTGTTTTTTACTATACCATGAGATAGGACCAGATCCAAGATGAAATACATATCTTGAAGTTGATTTTCTATCATCTAGGGATCCAACATAATCAAATTCAGTATAACTCTATAAGAATAATGAGTTATTCTTCTTATACTCTAGATCATATTATACACTACCTTGAATGTAGTGAAGAACACGCTTACCTACTTTCCAATGAGAGGCCTTTGGTTCTTGCATGAACCAAGAAAGATAGTTTACAGCATAAGTAATTTCTGGTCTAGTATTGGTCAGATAGATAAGGCTTCCAATCATCTGTCTATATAGCATGCCATCTACCTGTGGTGAGTCATCATACCATGATAACTGAAGCCCTCATTCCATCAGTGTTGCCTTAGGCTTGCAATCAGTCAAACGATATTTTTCTACTAAAATCTTGGCATACTTTTTCTGAGTCACCCTAAGATGATTTTTTTTCTGGTCTATCTCAATACCAATACAGTAGTGGAGAAGTCCTAGATCTATCATATCAAATGACTCTTTCAATTCATGTTTCATGACATTGATCAATTTCTCTGAATTGCCAGTGATGATCAGATCATCTACATATAATACAAGAATCACTATTTTAGAACATGTGCTCTTGATATATATATTTGCATCAGATGGACTTCTCTTGAATCCGTGTTGTAGTAGGTGACTATACATTTTAATGTACCATGCTCTTGGGGATTGTTTGATCCCATATAATGATTTGACCAACTTGCAAACCTGTTGCTCATGGCCTTCCTCAACAAATCCTGGAGGTTGAGTCATGTATACCTCTTCTTTTAAGTCACCATTCAGAAAGGCACTTTTTACATCCATTTAATGTAATTTCCATTTGAACTGTGTTGTCATAGCATAAAGAACTCGAATGGTGGTCATCCTTGTAGTAGGTACAAAGGTTTCCTCATAATCAAGGCATTCCTTTTGAGCATAGCCCTTCGCTACAAGATGGGCTTTATGCTTTTCTATGGTACCATATACCTTATATTTGACTTTGTAAACCCATTTGCAGCCTATGGGTTTCTTTCCTTTAGGTAAATCTACCAGCTTCCATATTTTATTCTTCATGAGGGATTTATGTTCAGCATCCATAGTTGCCTTCCACTGAGGCTATCTAAGGGCTTCATCAATTGTAGAAGGTTCATTTTCATCATATGAAGACATGTAAACCCTCTCCTCATCAATTTCCATATCATCTCCACTTTCTAAATCTCTATCAATAGAAAGCTCTTGAAAATATGCACAAAGATCATCAACTGAAGTAGATGCTTATGTCTTTCTCTGTCTAGACATGCTTCATGTCTTAGGATGATTGATAGTGATATATGGTGGTGAGTGAGTTTGGAATCTCTCATAGTACTTGTATACCATTTAGGAGGGTTTTTCTATTGTGGAGGAGTCTGTAGTTGTTGCTCCTCATCTTCCAGGTATATTGATGTAGTGTTAAATGTGAAAGCTTCATCAAATACTACATCTCTACTAACATGTATTTTCTTGGTGAATGGATCTATCAACCAATAGCCTTTTGAGAATTCATCATATCCAAGAAAAACACACTGTACGTTCTTTTCATCTAACTTCTTTCTTTTCTCCTTAGGCATGTGCATAAAAGCCTTACACCCAAATACTCATAGATGAGATATGGAGGGTTTCCTTCCACTCCATGCTTCTTGAGGAGTCATACCTTCAAGAGCCCTTGTGGGTGCCCTATTTAGAAGATATACTATAGTTTTTACAGCTTCAGCCTAGTAAATGTGCTCAATATTGGCTCCCTTAAGCATACATCGAACCATTTCCATAATGGAACGATTTCTTCTCTCAACAACTCCATTTGACTGATGAGAATAGGTTGTTGTTAACTATATTTTTATCCCATGTTTCTATAAAAATGAGGAAAAATATTTTCATGTGTATTCCTCCCCTCGAACTGAATAGAGGGTCTTTATGAAACATCCCGATTCTTTCTCAACAAGCTTCTTGAACTGCAAAAAATAGTCAAATGCTTCAGACTTCAACTACAAGAAGAAAACCCACATTTTTCATGAGTGATCATATACAAACAATTGAAAATACTTTTTTCCTCCACAACTAGTAGACATAGGACCACACAAATCTGTGTGAACTAACTCCAAAGGTAATTTAGCTCGAAAAGAGCTAGGTTCAAAAGGTCCTCTATGTTGCTTTCCTGACAAGCAATCTGAGCACACTAGCAAAGTAGATGAAACAGTAGGTAGTCCTTTCACCATTTGATATTTACTGAGTTCTAGTAAATACCTTGAGCTTAGATACCCAAATATCTTATGCCATAGAGAAGTAGCCTCTTTTGTGGTTATTGCCATTGCAATATGTGTAGAGGTAATTGCATCTAAGATAAACAAACCATGTTTGTATGAACCTGTTGCTATTTTTTTTCCTTTCTGAGTGATAAAGCAACGTTTCTTTTCTTTGTCCACTTTGAAATTGACATTCATGTTATTGTCCAGGATTTTTGGAACTAATAAGAGATTCTTTTTCAATCTTGGTACATAAAGAACTTTTTGAATTTTACATTCTCCATCTGGAAGGGAAACAAAAACACTTCCTTCTCCCTGAAATCAATAGGTCTGATCATTAGCAATGGTTATCAGTCTACCTTCTCGAGCCTCAAATATCTGAAACCAGGACTTATTTCCAGTCATATGTTTACTAGTGTTTGAATCTATGTACCAAATAGTATCCTTGTGAGAGGATTTTGTATGTGTTATGAGCACTTTGTGTGCTCTTTCAGATTCCAAACTAGAATCTTTAGCGGTAATGTGTCCTTGTTGTTGTTTATTCTTGTTCTTTGGTTTACCTTTGCCCTTATTTTGACCTTGTTCATTGGGTGGTTTGTTCTTAAACCAACATCTTTTAATTTCATGAGTGTATTTATCACAAATTTTACAATACTCCTTCTTCTAAATCTCTTTGCCTTTACCCTTGTCTTTGTTAGAAGAATATCCTTTTTGTTGATTCCACTTTTTATTTCCACTTTGCTTGTTTGAGAAAAGTGCATTGTTGGATGCCTCATATCTTTGGAGTTGATTAGCTTCTTCAGTTTGAAATTTACCAACTCTACAAAAGTCACTATCCTCCCAAATACTTGTAGTGAAGTGATCAACATTCTATAGGAGTCTAGAAGAGCTCTTAAAATGATTAAGGTCAGGACATTATCTTCCACTTTTTATCCTAAGGCTTGCAGTTTTATTTTTATATATGCGACTCTATAGAGGAATAGCTCTACTGTCTCTTCATATTTTATATGAAGAGTATGAAGTTGTGTTTGAAGTTTAAGAATTGTTGATTTATTTTTTTCTTTAAAAATGGTTGCTAGGGCATTCCATGCCTCCTTACCATTTTTAGCTTCACTTATATGAGGTTGTATATCATCAATAATAGTTAGCAAGATCAATAAGGAAAATATTTTATCCTTTTTATCATAAGCTATCTGATCTGCTCCTGTTGATGTGGGTCTAGAATCAGTGCCATCCACTATTCCCCACATCTCCTCTATATTTAAAATGGCTTTCATCTTAGTTTTTCGGGAAGAATAATTTAAACCTTTAAGCAATTTGCTTTCAATGAGATATTTTTTTATCATTGCCATGGTGAAGGTTTCAAATTTTATGGGACTAAGATGACTTTATCTTGCAGTATACCCTCAAAGAGTATATTAAATATCTTTAATTTGCTCTTTTTAAGATATTTAATGGTACCTGCCTTAACACCCTTAACAAGGGATGAAAAGTTTGAGGATTTTAAGCCAAACAAAATAGAGCAAATTAAAGGGGTAGGTTTTGAAAGACTTCTAATTTTGCTCTCTAGGATATTTAATGGCACCTACCTTAACACCCTTCAAGAAGGATGGAAAGTTTGAGGAAATTAATCCAAACAAAGAGAGTGAATCAAGGTGTTTGGATTTTGGCCTTTGGGTAAGGAGTAAAAAAAAATTGACTTTGTTTAACCTGTGCAACGTGTAGCATGATTGTAGTGAAATTTGGGTTTTGTGAAATGCTTCCTCAATGTTTTATATGATTGTTTAATTTCACAGAAAAACATGATTGTTAGTGCAATAATCAAAACAAGAGAGCAACCCAAATTATTATCACTATAGGTGTCGGATGCAACCAAAAATACACCTAGTATAGTAAATTGTTTTAATAAAATGTGTCAAGTAAAATCGATAATGCACCTTTCTTACTTTGAAATATCCCCCATTTCTCTTTATAATTTTGCAAAAAATAGAATCACAAAATATGACTTCTATCCCCCCTTAATTTTTACAAAATTGAGAAAAAAAAATTGAGCACTCCTTTCAATACAAGTCGACACACGACCCACGTTTCAAAGGCTTCCAGACCAGTCGACACATGACTTTGGTTTTTGTCTTCAACACTCAAGCATAAGGAGCAAATAGGTTCAAAAAATATTTCTCAAGTTTTACAACAAAAAAATGTGCAATTTTATGTCTTATATCTCCATTGTGAAGGAGAAAACAAAAGCAAATTTTGGATTTTGTTGCAAAGAAAAAATGACCTTTGTCCTTGCCAATGTGTTCAATTTCTTTGATTTGCAATAGAATTTTGAGTTTATATATCTTGTATCTCCAAAAATATGTGAAGAAAACTATAGAACTTTAGAGGAATTTATTGCAAAAAAAATGAAGGTGTTGTTTGTCTCCTTTCAAAAATCTCCTAGTTCTTAAAAATGCTAAAAATATATCTTTTAAAGTTGAATAATTTTTATAATAAAGCTTATTTTTGGAAAAAAAATCAACCATTTTGCTTTAATTGATGATTAAATCCAAAAAAAATACTTAATTATATAAAAATACTAAAAAAATATTTAAATCAAGCATAAAAAACTTTAGGAAAAAAAAATTAAGAGAATAGAGTTTAAAACCTTCAAAAAAAAAAATTTGGGTGTCACACGGGCTCGAACACGTGACCTGCTGGGCCCAAGGCGTCCGCCTTGACCAACCAAGCTACTGGAGGGCTTGGAGCAAAAGCCCCAGCACGTAGTATTTCAAGAAGCCTACGGGCTTCCATGGGACTGTAGTGGTATTTATCCCACATGCATCCCACAGGGGATGCCGAAGGCTTCAAAACCTGCAACATGCCCCTTTGGATGTGATTGCCTGTGGGAAATCATGGTCCAACCTAATACCCTTTTGGATACCGCCATGTGGTGCTAAAGGGTCTATCGTGTTGTGTCATCCAATGGTTTTCCACCACGTATCATGTCAAGTCATCCAATGGTTGTTCACCATGTGTCAATTCTATGTGAGGTGGTCGATCTAGTCAACGTCTAGGTTAGCACCTTGAGGTGCGTGCAGTCTAGAGTTATCCAAATTTCACCACATGGTACATATCTGAGTGGATCAAAGGGCCTCCTACCCTCATGGATGTTGATGTTATCAAGGATTGGAGGGCACACCTACCCTCTCAAATCTCGATGTGGTCTAGAGCATGTGTGTCCAACTAGGAGGGGAGGGCTCGTATGCCCTCTCAGATCTCCCAGTTTGTGCGGGCCATGTACACATGGGATTGGGAGGGCGCTCCTGCCCTCCTGACGATCCTGCATGTAGACTATAGGAGACAGTGTAGGCCAATCCTACATGTGGTCTATGGGAGTCAGTGCGGTCTCGATTGGCCAAGGATGGCCATGGGATCACGGGCTGATAGGCTTCAACCTAAAAAAGTTGAGATCCTAGCCATGCAAGCGATCGATCGAATCATGATTGCCTCGGTGATCGTTTCGATCGATCGATCCCATAGTGGGCTGGGTCTTGGTAGGTAAATTTGATCTAGCTAGCATTTGGCCTATAGCCACTCCTATTGAGCTCGCCTATCGAGGTGGGTTCGGTGGCTACCAAATGGCACCAACTCATCCTCTGGGTGAGCAAAAAAAATGGCTTTGATTCCAATGAAGCAATAATGCATGAAAATATTAAGCAAATGATAATTAATCAAACATTAGAAATTGCATTCAACTTAGAAGCTTAAGTAGGTTACAAAATAGGATTATTAACCACTTAGCATTAGAAGTGCTAAAGATGATTAATAATAGATTTATTCCAAAAACCTAACTAAATATCATAAGATATTTAGTTATTAACCTTAGTTAACTAGGAGGTAATTCATAGAATAGTAAATATCTCCTATGGTAGAAAAGTAAATGTAATAACCTATGTAGTATAATGCAATATACTACCTATTTTACCCTAACAAGTCAGTGCAGTGGAGGCAGTCTTCTAGAGGATAACTAGCCAGAGCATAGGAGAAGGAGTTCTCTTGTGGATAGAGATCCACAAACCATATTTAGGGGATCAACATCTCCTTTGGATAGAGGTCCATAAACATTGTAATTGGGAAGGATTCAAAAATATTATTTGAGAAATATTTAGAAGAAATATTTTCTCTATGGAGGTATCCCACATTGGGTGAACCACGTTAAAATCTGTGTCTCTATTGTGTATGGCATTTTGCACATTGCTCTGATTACTGCTATTGATGTTGCTATCTATACACTGTATAATATTGATTTGAAAATAAAAGTAAAAAGTGGTCTTACACTGTTCACCCCCCCTCTCAGTATAAGCTTGTGTTCTTCAATTGGTATCAGAGCGGGTTCCTTCATAAGATTTTGACAACTTGAAGGAAAATCGGTCTAAGAACACAATGGATCAAAAGGATCAAAGGGATGGGTCTATCAATAATGCAGTGCTAGTCTTTTATGGAAGTGATTTCTTATATTCGTGTGTGTTGATGAGATTTCACCTAATGGCACTTGGCAATGAATTTTAGGATGCAGTGGAATTTGGATATGATTCAGCATCCAATCCTCCTATAGATAAAGAAGGTAAGCTTCTAATGCATGCAAATTCAAGAGCTATGAATGTAATTATTAAATGGTTGCGTAGATCAGAATGTATGAATTTTATGGAGTGTACAACAGCAAAAGATATGTGGGAACTATTACATACCATATATGAAGGAGATAAAAGTTTCAGGAAAGCTAAGATCAAAAATATTAAAGGAGAATTTGAGAACCTAAGAATGCGGGATGATGAAAACATTCATGACTATCTCAACAAGGTTGATGAACTTATACATGAGATGAAAGGTCTTGGAATGAAGGTTGATGAATCTGATGCTTGTGATAAGATCTTGAGAACTCTTCCAAAAAGGTATAGTGAAAATGTTTCTACTATAGAAACATCAATTGATAGTGATTCTTTGACAAGGAATTCTTTACTTGGCATGCTTAAAACTTTTGAGATAAGAACAAAATATCCTATTCCTCCGAAAGAAGTTGCATTCAAAGTGGAAAAAAATAAAAAGGGTAAGAAGACAGAATCAATCAGTGAGTCTTCTAGTGATGAAGAAGAAAATTATGGCAGAAGACATAAAGGTTCCAGAAGACCCATAGATCTAAGATCTGTTAAGTGTTTTAATTGTGGAAAGTATGGACATTATGCAACAGAATGCAAAGAGACAAAGAGCAACAATTATGAAGAAAAATAGGATCACAGGTACATGGAATCAAAAAAACATAGGTACCAGAAGAAAAGCAAGGATGGACAAAATAGAAAAAGGAAGAAGTTCTTCCAAAGGCAAAAGAGAAGCTACTATGCGGATAATACAAGTAAGTACTCAAATTATAGTGATGTTAGTTTTTTAGACAATGATAGAGATGAAGTCCTATTTATGTTTGAAGAGAAAGATTCCAGTTATTCTCAAGTGTTTTAGATGTGGTAAATTTGGACATCTTGAAGATGATTGCATGAGGGATGATTATAGTTTCAGTGATGATGATTTTGAAGATACACTTGAAATACCAGATGAAAATATTCTAATGGCATTAGAAGAAAACGTGAGTGATCCTATAGAAGACAAGCCAAAAGAAAGAAATGATATGGACAAAGAAAAAAAAATAGAGGATTATTTAGCAGAGAATGGTTATGATATCAAGGGATAACTTATCTATGCCCTTGACACAGTAAAGAAGGTAAGAAAGCAACACTCTAAGCTTGAAAGTCAATTTCAAGAATGTGATGAAGAAATATTATTGCTCATAGAGGATTTATAAAAGTCAAAGGCTAAGGCAATCAAGTCCAAATATAAGTTAGAAGCAAAGATTATGGAATGTAAAAATTTAACACAAGAAGTGGCCCTACTAAAGGAATATTTAGATGATTCCAAGAATAAGCTATACAAGTATGTAAACAGTGCAAAGAGTGTGGATAAAATAGTCAAGATACAAAGAAGAGCAACAAACAAAACAAGTCTTGCTTCTAAACAGGTTCAAAATAAAAGGGAAGAAAAGTCTACTTCAAGTCTTGAAGAAGAAGAAACTTCAGAAGAAGATACATCAGAAGAAGAAAGTGTAAGTGGGAGTGAGACATCATAAAATGAGTTGGACAACAAAGAGTTCAAAAAATATAGGAATAATGCACAGAGAAGATACAGATGGAACAATAATCAGAATAGGAGACCAATGATTTCAATATAAGGAAGCTTAAATGGAATATGTTTTTCATATCACACGTTTGGGCACATGGCTTCATAGTGCAGGACACATAAAATACATGAATATGGAAAAGGACAGTTTTTCCAAGGGTATTGCTACTCATGTAATGAGTTTGGTCACAAGGCAATGAATTGCAAGATTCATGACAAAAGAGGCTATGGCCTCACAAGGAGAAATTCTAAGACAGTTGCACCTCCAAGGAATAATAACATTAAGTGTTATAAGTGCAATAATGATGGTCACACAGCAAGATGGTGTAGAGCAAATATTCCAAAATCAAGCATGAACAGGAACAGGAATATGAATAGGAATAGAAATATGAACAGGAACAAGAACATGGGCATGAACAGGAATAGGAACAGGAACATGAACATGGATGAAAATAGGAGCAAAAACAAGAACAGGAACATGGATGATAATAAGAATAGGAATAAGAACAGAAGTGATGATAGGAACAGGGATGATGACTTGGGAAAGAGGATTCAAAAAACTCGGAAAAGAAGAGAAAAAGATAAATGTAAAGAACAATGCTTTTGATGAGTAGAAATACTCCCACCCCAAAATTAACCACCTCATGTGGAGGTGGGGGAGGGGCTAAGCTAAGAGGCTCATTCTTAGCCTCGAGCCCCAAAGGTGATCCTTTGCAATTGATGTCAAAGGGGGAAATATTTGTGTATTGGGGAGAGATTTGATATTTAAGAGAGCATTGAGCCAGGGAGAGCAATGTCCCAAGGGAAGCAAAAGAAAAAGAAAGGTCGGGTTTCAGTAAAATGATATGGGTTGCCATCAATGACAAAGGGGGAGATTGTTGGACATTTTGAGTTCCTAAGTCAAAGTTGTCATTGATGTCACCATTGATGCCATGAGAAGGAGTCATCATTAATTCCAAATATTTCAATAGGAAATAAAGGTGACAAAGATGGTCATTTGATATTTAGCAAGAAGGAAGAAGTTCGAGTGAAAAAATGCAAAAGACAAAAGTTAAAAAGGAGTGATAATATTTATTTTATAAACTATTTAAATTCAGGATGAATTTAAATTTTATAAATATATTTTAAAAGGAACTTTATCAAAGGTGAAATATTATAATGGTTAGAAGTGCCATGGTGAAAAACCAAATAAAATATTTGTAATTTTCATTACAATATTTTATATTACAAAACTGGGTTTACAAAGTCTAAAAATATTTAAATAAATCCAAAGGTAAGGGAAATGTCGATGTTTTTAATATAATGGGAATGCATATTAATACCATGCCAAATTTAAGTTTTGAATTACCCTTACTCGATTTGAAAAAAAAGTGCATCGAATTTAATGTAGAGCTCATGATAGTATTGTGTGAATTTCCTGGTTTGACTTGACGGTGAAAGGGACAAAAGCAAGCGCATTGATTGTTTGGAAGCTAACAAGGCACTTTGGCCTAGTGGCAAGTGGGCTACAAGCGTACGTTTTGGTGTGCATGGTGGTTAGTGTTTGAATCCCATGAAATATTTTGGTGGATGCATTGAAGGCACCAATAAATAGGCGTATACATTTTTACAAGGCTAGGAAGGAGTCTTGAAGCACGTGGTGCTTCTTACTTTCCAATGAGCTTGTAATCTCATGTGGTGTTTGCACCATGAGCAAGACATTGTGAGGACTACATTGAGTGTTTGAAACTCTCCAAATGCAAAGGTACATTTTTAATGTTTTATTTTTATTAATGCCTAAGTTGGAGGTATAAGGTATTTGGTGGTTGAAGTCTTTGCATTGTGATAAAGGTTGATAGTTGAGAAATATTATTAGGAGGTATAAGGAGAATTCTGGTTTTATTTTCAAGTCTTAAATTTTGCTATAGTGGAATTTTGAAAGGTTAAGACTTTGTGAGTTGTGTGTTATTTTCAATAAAGGGTTTTGTGATTATTGTGAGGATATTGCTTATTGTTTAAGTTGGAGTGATAAGGTGTAATTATGATATTATTTTTGTGATATAAAAATTATCCTCTAACCCTTATTGAGTTTTTCAAAGAAGTAATTATGAGTGTGGCAAATTTGTAAGGACAACTACTCTTCAATAAAAGGTATGAGTAAAATTCTTCTTTGTTGAGTTAGATGGTTAGCTTGATTGAAAATTAAGTTTGGAGTGAAAAGGATTTTATTAGGGTTTTCATTTCGAAAGTGGTTGAGTTAATGCTTCAAGTTTTTCTGGATTGTGAGTTGTGATTAAACCTTGTTTGATAAGCATTATTGTTTAGACCATTGGTTGAGTGAAGTACTTTGAGTTTATGCTTCAAGGTTTTCTGAATTGAGAATTGTGATTAAAACCTTGTCTTATTAGCATTTTTTTTGAAGCCAATGGGTGATGCAAAGAACTTGAACTTGAGTTAGAAAAGAACATGAGTATCATTGTTATGTGAGATTAATTTTTGAGCATTGTTGGAAACATTTTGAGTTGGTTGATACATGCTTGGACTAGGGTTTGTGAGAAAGGGTTGTTCCTTGAGGTGATTGGTTGAGTAGAGTTGATTAAGCCTAGTCAAGTGGATGCATGAAGTGGTTTTTCAAGTTCCATGAAACAAACTATTCTATATTCTGATTGAGTTGATATTGAGCCTTGAGAATAGAACATATTGAGTCTCTAACAATTCTCTTTATGCTTCTATGAGATTGAGTTGAGATTGAGTATTGAGTATAGAACATATTGAGTATCTAAAAATTCTCTTTATGCTTCTATGAGATTTATTTGAGTTGAAATTGAGCTTTGATAATAGAACATATTGAGTCTCTAACAATTCTCTTTATGCTTCTATGAGATTGATTTGAGTTGAAATTGAGCTTTGAGAATAGAAAATATTGAGTCTCTAACAATTATCTTTATGCTTATATGAGATTGAGTTGAGAAAGTGATTGAGCATTGAGTATAGGACATATTGAGTCTCTAACAATTCTCTTTATGATTCTATGATATTGAACAAGTTTTGTGTGGACTTGTTAAGCTGATTTGAGGCAAGTATTTGAGAAGGCTTATGATTCTATGAGATTGAACAAGTTTTATATGGACTTGTTAAGCTGATTTTGTGTGAGCTTTTGTGGAAGCTTCAAATGTAGATTTGATCAAGTCCTAGAGAGGACTTATTGAGTATATTTGGACAAGTTCTGAGTGAGCTTGTTGAGTAGATTTAGACAAGTTCTGAGTGAGCTTATTGACTAGATTTGAACAAGTTCTAAGTGGACCTGTTGAGCAAATTTGAGCAGGTTTTGAGTGGACCTGTTGAGAAGATTTGAGTAGGTTTTGAGTGGACCTATTGAGCATATTTTATCAGGTTCTGAGTGGACCAGTTGAGCATATTTTATAAGGTTCTAAGTGAACCTATTGAGCAAAGCTTTGGAGGTGACAGATCAGAGAGGACATAGACTCCATTGGATAAATATCCATAAGCCAAGACATTGAGGATAGGTCTTCTGAGTGAGTACAAGAGTCTTAAAGTGGAGAGAGATCCACAGTCAGTGGAGTGGAGGATGTCTTCAAGAGGATCACCAGCCAAAGCATAGGAGAAGGATTTTTCCTGTGGATAGAGATCCACAAACCAGATTTAGGGGATTACCATCTCCTTTGGACATAGGTCCATAAAAATTGTAATTGGGAAGAATTCCCAAAATATTATTTGATAAATATTTAGAAGAAATATTTTCTCTATGGAGGTAGCCCACATTGGGTGAACCACATTAAAATTTGTGTCTCTATTGTGTATGGTGTTTTGTGCATTGCTTTGATTACTGATATTGATACTGGTATCTATACACTGCATAATATTGATTTGAAAAGAAAAGTAAAAAGTGGTCTTATACTGTTCACCCCCCTATCAGTATAAGCTTGTGTTCTTCATGCGAAAAAGTAATAAAATCATCGAATCTACACATAAATCACACTTAGAACGCATATTAGAGAATATACATAATTTCCTATTGAATTATATAAAACCTTCATTAAAATTACATTCTATCAAAATAATGTCGCACAACATGTTTTGAATCCATACAAAAATATGAGCATTTTTGGTGCTCATAAGTCATGTAGATTGTTTTGCAATGTTTTTTTTGGAAATTTATTGAAAACTTATCTTAATTGGAGTTATTAAAACCTTTGATATTATTTTTAAATATCTTTAAGGTAATTAATCATCAAAATATTATGGTTTATAGGATGTTATTCTTGCTTTGTTTATTTACATCTTTCATTTGAAGTTGGGATTAGAATACTCTATTCTAACATTTTTTTGTAGATGGTAGTTCCTTTGTAGAATCTAGATTTAGAAGTTCTAAAAAATAGATCAAAAAGTACTTATTAGATCTTAAAGCGCATGTGAAAATTTTAGTCAATAACAAGAAGAATCTAATGATTCAATTGAAATAATTAAGAGAAGACTACATATTTATGGAACATCATTGCTAAATTATGTTAGATTGAAATTTTTTGATAGGAAAATGGGGTTACCACTAATGGGAATTTATTAAAAAATCTTTGGAGTACATCTTCTCATTTTTCTATGTATCGATCATTTGTACTATTGTCATAGCTATTTCCATTTTATGGGGGGATCTTTCTTAAACTTTTTTGGCTCTAAAATGCACTTTATATGTTATTATGGGCTTGTTTCTCCTTATAGGGGGTAATTTTGATTTTTTCATGATCCTCTTTACTACTGTAAACTTTTTTAAGTTAACTCTAACACAACTCTTTATCTTTTGCATTGTTAATACATAAAAAATAAGATGGTTTGTACCTTTTTTCAATAAGTTATATATGGCTTCTATTGGGGACCACTCTCATCAAATATCAAAATATTACATTTAGTATCAAATCAATTAAATTGTATCCAATTTTTCCTTAATCAAAGATACTCTTTGTTTCCTTTTCTATCACATATATTTTTCATCATACTCAAAGTGCCATGTTTTTGCAATTAGATCCTTGACACCATTTTTTATTAGAAGATAAAATTTCACTCAACTAGTTGTCATCTAAATTTTAAATTTCACCAAGATAAAGACTAATACCATGATTGGATAAATTATCTACTACCTAATATGCTCATATTTCCAATAGATTGCCTCTAATAATAGTTGATGAATATCATTTTTAATCCAATACCCACATCCATTTTTCTTGATAGCATTAATAATAATTTGTGGATCCCCCTTAATTGAAATATATTCCAATCCTTTTTCAATTGTAATTTTAATCCATGTAAGAAGTATCATAGCCTCTACACAGTTAGTTGAAAATTTGTATGATTCTCAGTAAAGGAAAATTGTACCCTCATTATTTTGAAAACACCATCTCCACAAAATTTTCTCATATATCCTTTGTAAGTATCATAAAAAATAATTTTTATAAACCTAATGTCTAGACATTTTACCATAGATCAAAGTAATTTTTTTGTTTTAATTTTGATAAACCCAATTCCCAAACATTTTACCATAGACCAAGTGGCTAGCACCTCATTTTTTATACTTGATACTTCCCATGATGAGCATCATATCTCTAAAAATTCTACAAAAGAGGAAATAATATGGTTCCAATCTTGGGCATGCTTTTGAGATTTATTTTTAAAAAAATTATTATTCCTTTCAAGCCATAAATTCCAACAAATAATGGTAGGACCATCTGCTTTAGCTTTGAAATTAATCCAAAATTTCATCAACTCTTTAAATGTTGGTAGAGTCATCCAATATATTCTCATATTTTTGAAAAATCCATCCCTAATGGTTTGATCAAAGGGACAATAAAGAAGTAGATTTTTCAATTTTTTTAAATCCTTCTTATGTAAGTAACATATAAAAGGTCCATAATATCCTCTTCTTTACATATTTTCTCCTATAAGAATTCTAATTTGGGATGGTAACCAAAGGAATATAAAGGCTTTAGGAAGAGCCTCTGGTGACCAAATATTCTTCCAAGAAAAATCTTGAGTAAAAAATTTTGATTGATTTAAATCCTCATATCCCAACTTAACCGAGTATCCACCATCTTTTGATATATTTCAAACCAAATCATACCTTCATGTAAAAATAGGTAATTAAAAATCTTGAAGTATATTTTGAATTTCATCAACTATTTACTCCAATTCATCTCCTTCAATTGGGTTATTAATAGAAATCCATGATTTGATGGTGTTTCTTACATTCATATAATATTTGATCTTTGTACCCTTACAAGCTAGACATGATCGAGCCAATGGTTTCCATTTTGAATCAGAGATAAAAGGATAAGGCATCAACCAAGCATCTAACCAAAATTTTGCATAATGCCCCTATTTAACTGACCATCTACTATATTACTTGATCAATTACAAACTATCAAATATTAGGTTCCATGTTGGTAATCCTTTGAGTAGGGTTTGTTCTTGAATAATTACATTGCACCAATAGAACCTATATATTTTTATATAATTTTTACCTATTGGAGTATATTATATTATTTGGTACCTTGCAAGTATCTTGTAAATACTTGGAGTCTATGAGTATTGTAAATATTTATCATTTAGTAATCATAAGATGTTTATAATTAAGGAGTCAATAAATATATTTCTCCTATGAGAAATATGAAGAGTCATATCTCTCAAGAGTTTGAGGATATGAAGAGATAGTTGAAGATGAAATTTCAAGAGCCTCCTTATAAAGGCTATTTATAGGAGCAACATATGAGTTGGTTTGGTAAGATAAAATTACAATGCATATTCTTGTATTGTAATACTTTATAATCTTGTCATCTTTGTGAATATAGTGTGTTCATTTTACTTTGAGTCATGGGTTGATTATATGTGAGTTGTGTTCTATTATACTGTGAGAAATATTTAACCTTTGTGTTCAAAGTTGATTAATATATATAGCACATTTTCTAACAATGGTATTAGATCTTGTTCTTATAAAGAGATATATAAAATTTATGTGTAGATTTAATAGTGAAAGTTAAAAGTGTGGTATGAAGTTAGCAATTGAAGAAATAGTACAAACCAAAAACTCTAGAAGAGGAAATGCTTAGCATGAGAAAGTGAAGAGATAAAATGACACAACATTCAATGTGAGAAAGAAAATAAAGGTAAAGGTTTTACAAAATAAAGAAGGAGATAATACCAAAATGTCAAGGCAAATAGTTGATAGAAAATATTGTTAGCTTTTGAAGTTTTAATACTTAATGTAAATCACCACAAGAAAATAATCATAGGATCTAATATAATGAAGTTGCAATATAATGAATCAAATAATAACTCAAACAATATTACTCACAAAATAATCATATAAATATGCTCACAATATTGGACATGAAAATATTTAAAATTCTATTGAATAAAGGTCTACTAAGGCAAACATAAAGCTTTGTGTATTTGATTATAATTACAATGTATAGTCAAAAATATATAATTGTATGCAACTCTTCATATGCTACACTCTTGACCTTCACTTTTCTTTACAACTCTTCACTCTACTATTCTAAGGACACATATGCACACTTACATATTAGACACTTGTGCACATTTACACTCAACACTTACATATTTACAAGATATTTGTGCATTTCCTGCACATTATTACATAACATAAAATATTTACTTAGTCATTAATTTAAGGCATAATCCTAATCTAATATTTAAAATAATGTACCAAGGTGGTACATTTCCATGTACCAAATAATGTAATATTCTCCAACACCCGCTTGTATTACATTATTTGGTTGTTTAAGATTTTAGTCTTCAATATGATCTTCATCTTGGTCTTGGATCCTATACTATTTTCTCTTACTTTCTTCAGTATGTTGCTTTTCTATACTCTGATCAAGTGAATGATTAGTATCTTTCAAAAAATCGTCTTCATAAATTACTAATTTTTTTGAAAGAGCTTTGACTTCATTTTCTTCTATAGTTTCTTCTAGTTCTTGAATTTCTTGAGCTAAATGATCCTTTTGATTTCCTTCTCTATATTGTATTTAAGGTTGATTATATTGATACTAAGAAGGATACTGACATTGAAATTATTATTGATAGGAACGATATTGAGTTTAAAATTGTATTGATTGTATTGGTCTATTTGTTTGACCTCTTTAATTTATTTGATTTCCTTGAAACTGGTTCCTTGGATTATATCTACAGAAATTTTTACTACGTCCCTTTTTCTGCATACTAGACAATATCTATTATTCCATTTTGATCAATATCTTGAGTTTGAAATAATATTTTCTTGTGATTTATCCTTTGATACTAAGGAATTGTTAGTTATTTCATCTTTGATAGAATTTTCCACTTCATATTCTTATAAAATATTGACTAACTCATAAAATGAAGTATCGTTGCTTAGAATTTGCAAATATGTAACTAGATGCTTATAGTTCTCTGGAAGAGCTCTCAATATCACTTGAACAAGAAATTTGTCCTCTACCTTTTCTCCTAAGGTTAATAGTTTTTCTTTTATGTTTGTCACTCTTCTTAAAAATAATTTAATGCTTTCACCACTATTGACCTTTAAAGAATGTAACTAAGTTTGAAGATTCAAAATATTAGATTTACTTTTTTCTTCAAATATCTTAGCTAAAGTACTCCAAGATTTTGTAGAGGTTTATGTTGAACTTATGTAAGGTTGTATTTCATATGTAATCGTAAATGTTATTATCATAAGAGCCTTGGCTTATCCATCTTCATATTTTTGAATTTCTCTAGTAGGTTTCATTTTTGTTCCACTAACAATGTTCTAAATATTTTCTACTATCAAAATTGATTTCATTTTGTTTTTTCAAGAAGCATAATTAGGACCTTTGAGAAGTTGAGATTCAAAAAGAAATAATTTTTTGTTTGACATAGTGGCACTCATATAACATTTTAAGTTGACTACCTTATGTATCCCTAGGTTTTGAATGTGAATTTCTAAGTTTCTACAAAAAAAATTAATAATTAAAAATTTTGAGGTAGAATTCCTTATGCCTCTCTAATTGGTTAGAAACTAGAAAATAAGAACTTTGCAAATTTAATATTCCTAAATTTGAAGTAGACTTCCTTATCTCTCCAAAGTTAAATAATTTACAAAAAATATGAGCTTTGAATTTCAAAAAATATTAAAATAATACTTTCAAAATACTTTAATAAAACTACTCAAAAAACTTTAATAATTAAACTATAACTACTTATCACTCCAAAATAATCAAAAACTTGAAAAAACCTGTGGGTCGATTTTTGACCACACTCAAAGGACAAAGTAATAGCTATCGAAATGCAAAAAGGACTAAGTACTATAAAATTGTTGGATCGGTCTGATGCTAGGAACAATCCAAGCCTATGAAAGATGGGAGAAAACATCAATAACTGACAAACTCTTTTTGAATGCAGGCAATGATCAAATCAACATAGCATAAATATTTACTAGAGCTGGGTCAAAGAGAAGGTCATCAGCTAGAAAATAGCCTGACATCATAGAATCTAAAACCTGTAATTGGTGATCAAAAGTATGGTCAAATATTACCACTCACCCAGGGTCATGATAGCCAAAGCACATCTAGAGAATGGGTTCAAAATGGTGCTACCTCAAGTGATGATGTCATCTAAAGTGAGATATGTTCGATGTTGTGCAAAGTAAATAAAAGATACCCAAAACTAGAAGGTGGCTTGAAGTCATGCCATCCCAAGCGATGATGTTAGAATCCCCTGAAGCCATGCCTAAATAAGAAAATATGCATAAAGAGACCAAAAGTACCCAAACTTGGGATTCAAGCTTAAACCTGTGACTTCTCTACAAAATGCAACAAGGGAGGAATGAATCTAGAAATCAAGAATACCAATCGATGTTGCTCCAAATTTCCACCATAGTGCTCGTCAGCTATCTCCAACCAAGAACTAAATAATGTAGCCACTTACAAGAATTCATTGCAGATTGATGAGCTAAATTCAAATGTAAACACAAAATGAAATCTAAACCACTTGTGCAAGCTTTTGGAATCCTCTATATAGCTTTCTACAATTGTTTTCATAACTAAATATAAATCTTGCACTACAAGATTTAAATAAGTAGCCTATAAATATGATTTTAGACCTTATTTCAAAGGGTCAGTTATGTAGTCCTTTCCTAGTATCACAATGTAATCATTATTGATAAATGAAGTGGTAATTATTTGATCTCCATGGTTTTTACATCTACAGTTTTTATAAGAATGATCTCTACTTCATTTTGTTCTGCTAAAGTAGTTCTTTGTTTGAATTACATATTGGATTGCTAGTGTTTACATTATTTGGATTGATTAGAAGCTTTACACATTCATTTTAAATCATTTCTATTAGATTGCATCTTTAGTGTATTCTATTAAAGTGATATTCTTATCACCTACTAGATTGCTAATTGCGTGAATCCTTGGAATGATTAAAATGATTTTAATGGGTTGAATGAACTTGTATGTTTAATAATTAGTGGTTGATCTATTAAGTTCCATGAAATGGTTTAATAGTTGATTATTTTATGAGATCCAATGTTGTTACACTATATCCTGGCCATGCTTTCACTTATTCCTAAACCCTTTCTCTTTATTTCCCTTTACTCTTTTCCTTACCCTTTTCCTTCAAAATATATCCACAAGAGTCGACCTTCTCCAAGGGTTGAAACATAGGGTAACCTTGTTTCATAAAATTACTATATTGTGGCTAAAAATAATAGGTGCAACGTCTTTCCACAATAATGGCAGATTTTAGTCCAGTAATAGAGTAATTTTTTGGCATGCCCAGTGGGTTGAAACTAAGTTTTCTTAGAGGATTCAAGATTTTATGGATAGTCTTGATCTCATTTGCGGAGATTGAATGTTCATCTAGAAATTCCCATTTAGAAATAGAACCTAAGAAATATTAATCATCAATTCTATAATCCACCTTGAACTGTGGGTGTAAGTGACCAATTTCCTTTTTGAAGTGGTCATAATCCCTGACACATCAAATTATATATGTCCATGAGGTATAAAATCACCCAATTCTCATCAATATAATCTCAATGGCCCCATAATATTACTCATATTGCTATGATACAAGCCCTCTCAATGTCCCAATTCTTCATGACATACCTAAAATTGCCTTGAAAACCCTACCTACCTATGAAGGCAAGGATAAAACTGCCTTTGAACATTGTCAAGGTATAGCCTCCCTAGCTATTGTTCACAATATTGTGCATAAATATGTAGCCTCCCTAGCTACTATTCACAATATTATGTACAAATATGTAATGATCATGCTACTAATTATTTCTTTCAAGGGAAAAGTGTGTTATGGTACAAATATTGGAGAACAAAAGTATTTGCACATGGGTTGATTTAGTTGAGGCTCTTATTAATGAGTTTGATAATTTTGGAGATCCTTTCTTGTTACTCACTCAATTTTCATTCATCAAGAAATCCACCCATGAAAATATCTTTGACTTCAATATCTATTTTAAAAGAACCTAGTGGAGAATCCCCCAAGAGTTCCAACCCTCCCCCTCTCAAGCATATCTCTATTATATTCATGCTTTTCATCCAGATTTAAGCATCCTCATTCAACAATCTAATGAAAAATATTCCCCCATATCTTCCAAGAAGTCATACATGCTAAAAATATGTTAATCACAACAGGTAAAATCCCTCTCAGAGATGCATTTTATCCTTTTTATTTTTGCATAAGTTCGTCTCATATGCCATCCTTAGAGAACCTTGAGTCTTACTCATCTCAAACCCCTAAAATCAATAATGTTTTCATTGCTCAAATGGAATAGCTTCATACATATCATGAATTGAGAGCTATGATTCAGAAGTCGATTGAATATGTCAAGATAATAGAGGAACAAATCTCATAACCAAAAAGAGATATCGCATTATCAGAACTTTACCGATATATCACTCTTTGGCCTCATGTTAGTGTAAAATGCAATATAAAAAATAGAGCATAGCAATATGTGAACTATGATGAAAAATAAAATAGAGATATGCTCATTCCAGTTGAGCCTTCACCATATAAGAAAATCTACATTAAAGCAAAAATTTTAGCTCAAGAGCTTTGCAGGGACCCTCATTGGTAGATAATGATGAGCATTAAAATGTGACTATTATATGCAGTGTTATTTTGATTCTTTAGATGCAAACTTTGATGATTATGGATGTGATTTTGATGAATGTCATGTGTAATTTGTATTATTTACATTATTTTTGATAAATCTGCTCCATGGGATAATACGTGACATATACTAGAAATTTCATGTAAAATTGTGCAAGATTTCTGTGCTTTTATAGGTATGAGTTGCAGATACTTGCAAGAGATGTTACAGCCAAATACAGGCCAAACACAGATGAACCACTTGGTGAGGAAGCACGTTGAAGATAGGTCATGAAGTTGTCTATGGATACCATCTATGGATACTACCTACAAAATTATCTATGGAAGGACATTACGAAAAGGTGTTACAGAAGCAATTGATTGTGTAAATCTATTTGACGTAGTGGAATTTCCATGTATGTTGACAACTCAGCCAACACAATGTGTAATGCACAATCAACCTGGTCATTATCATGTTGACATTAATATTTGGAATGTAATCCAATATTTGTTATGTAATTTATTATTAAAATGTAATTTTTTATTTGTTAGGAATTTATGTAATATGAATGTAGTCCAAATTTATCTCTTCCCTAAGGAAGAGGACAAAAAGTTATTTTATTTTGTTAGTGAGTTATTCAAACTTTAGGTCTTTGTTACGTATTATGCCACTTGGACAAATTTATTTATAATAAGTCCAAAAGTAGTTTTTAGGTTATCTTAATATTAGATTATTTTGTTATGTAATATTAGCATTCAATCTTCAACCATTCGAGATGTAACAGAAAGGAGTTGAAGACTTCTATTGAAAGAGTGATGTAAAAGTTATATATTACAATGTAAAGACCTTGGAAAAGGTTTGCCTTCTGAATAGTCTATTGTTCACATAATCTATCATTTACATTGTACGAATGAATATTGAAGTCAAGCAATAAAGTAGCAATATTTTCTTCAATGAATTTGGTAATTGTATCTTGTAATTTCTTCATGTTTCACTTGTTACTATAACTTCCATTTTATTTCCCTACACATATGAATTAAATAGTATTAAGTTAGTTTAAATGAATATTAATTACTGAAGTAAAGTAGAGTAGAAAGGAGAAGAGAATAACACTGACCTGTAAGAGGTAGGGCCCACTCTAAATAGTCAATCCCTTGCTCTCTTCCTCCTAAATTATAGTAGGATTAGTTAGAATATAGAATAAGTCTTAGAGCATAGAATTAATTAAAATTGCATAAGATAGAATTATAAAATCTATTAAATAATTATTGCATTATTAGATCATACATGGATCCACACACATAGACTTAGTCATAAATTGCATCTTTAAATTAAGCATCATTTCATTTCAATTTCCTTTATTGCAAAATTTCATTTCCTACAAATGAAACTAAGAAAATAGAATAAATTCAAAGATTAAGAATTGTGGAATAATCTATATGGGATTTTTGTTCTTTAAATCTAACCTAGATTGACAAATTAAATGTGAGACATCACAACTCGATATTTTGGCATCATTGTTGGGGAGAACAATGTCATAATTTTTTATCAGAGACTATTGGATCGAGAGGGAGGCTTACCTACATGAGTGGCACAAGAAGTTCCAACGTGCATGTAGGTCAGAGTTGGCACAAGGAGTTCCAACAAGTGTCTTCATCTCAATACTTCCAAGTTCCATTTTCTTAGGTTCAAATTTACTACTTTTCTAGTTAGCCTTTATTTCAGCATTTCTATTTTTAGTAAATTTACTTTCAAGCATTGGATTGATTGTTACCTACTTAGGTCTAGGTTCTTTAACTTGTGAAAACAAAGGAGTAGGTGTGACAAAATCAAACCGAAGTGTTCCTTAAAATCAAGTAGTAACAACAATCCAACCTTTATTTCAGCATTTTTATTTTTAGCAAATTTACTTTTCAGCATAGTGTGGTTGTTACATACTTAGGTCTAGGTTCTTTAACTTGTGAAAAAAAGGAGTAGGTGTGACAAGATCATACCAAAGTGTTCCTTAAAATCAAGTAGTAACAACAACACTTTACTTTCCCTTATTATGTTAAGATTGATTGTTGTATTTCAGATCTAGTCTTAATAGTAGTAAGATTGTTCTATTTGAAAAATATATATTTTTGAAAATTGCATTTTGCTAAAAAACAAAAATAAATCAAAACTATTGAAAACCAAAAAAAAAAAGTAAAAGTTGCTAATGGTGGAAAGTTGTATTCAATTTGCATTAATAGACCTCAGAAAACTATTCCTAGAACAAGAAATCAACCTACTTTTTGAACAAAGACATAGGTCATCTAGGAAAGAGTGGAACTATATGTGGGAACACCTTGATCTTATTAGGGAGAGGTCAAAAGAGTTGGATAAAATTAAGAGGATTGATATAGCTAAAGCTCTAGGGCCAGATTATCATTCACCCTATCTTGACCTTGTGAGGAGTTGTGAACGTTGGCTAGGGGATAGGAGAGCAAGTGTAAACTCAACTACATATCCTTGGGATCATTATTTCGAGGATTCCCTTGCTATCCATAATTTCTTAGTAGATATAGAAAATAGAGAAGTGAGCCTAGAGTATAATAAAAGATATCACAAAGCACCTAGAATTGTGCACTTTAGAGAGTTGTGTCATGATTTACATTACGAGTTACAGTTTGAAAGTCCTATCTCAATTCAAAGATAAGATTTTATTGTTCAACTGATTCTTCTTGTGAAAAAATATTTTGAATTTGAGGAGGAACATTACATGACTCCTGAATAGTTAGAACCAATTAATGATATCCATAAATTATTTAAGGAGGAATGAATGATTTTTGTTGTAAAAATTAAGATCTTTGTAAATTTATGAGTAGACCTAGAGATTCAAAAGGAAGATTCATCAAAGTCTGCAAAGAAAAACAAGAGGAAAACTCTAGTGAAAAGCTTGATATTTCTAGATTAAAAGAGACTGAGATTTTAGTAACTGAGGATTCTCCAAAAGAGCCAATTGAACTACCATTGACTCTACTAGATCAAAATCCTGAAATATTTCTATTGCTAGAACCTGAATTTGATAATCATATAGATCCATCAACTATATTTTTTGAACCCATACCTAGTCCAATCTTAGAATTCCTTCAATCAGTCATGGATGATCATATTAGTGAACATGGGGAAGTAGATGGAAACCAAAGGGGAGTAGGCAAAGGAATAGTGATCATGGAGAAGTAGAAGAAAACTAGAGAAGAAGTAGGTAAAGAAAAACTTTTGCCTTTCCAATTTCTTCTCTAGTAGATAGGCTAACAAGAGAACCAAAACCGGTCTCTATTGCTATTTTGCCTACATTCCATGGAAAACCACATGAGGACCTTGATGCTTTTCTTTTTGAGTTTGAAGTGGTATGCCAAGCCTATTTTTATACCACTGATGAACAAAAACTAAGATTATTTCCCTCTACACTTAAGGATGCAGCTTTAAGGTGGTTCATGGGTCTAGGTGAAAGTGTTTGTAACCGATGGGATGGAGATCATGGATTGAAAGATATATTCCTTGAAAGATATCAAGATTACTATAGAGTTAGGGACAAGAAAGTTGAGCTATTTTGTATGAACCAACGAGAAGAAGAATCCCTTGAAGATTATCTTGAAAGATTTTAGTTTGTAGGATCTAGAGTGAATATTGATCTAGATGAAGAAATCTTAAAAGAGATTTTTCTAAAAGGATTAAAAGAAGATGTCCTTGATGTACTAAACCTTATGGCTAAGGGAGATATTCATCTAATGGTATTTGAAGAGATTGTGAATCTTTGTAGAAACTATTCAAGGAATAAGCCTCTTAGGAACAACAAATACTCATCCTCAGGAGGAGGAGTGACAAGAGCAAAAATTGGTAACATGTTGGAGAGTCTAAAGACTGATTTGTTAAGTACATTAACTACATCTCTTGATCTCATGGATAAGAAACCAAAAGAGCAAGATATTGAGGAGATATATTGTCATAGATGTAGGAAAAGACACAATCTAAGAGAATGCCCCCTTAACATCACAAATATCTCCAACATTTTTGCTAGTTGTAAAATTTGTGACAAGAATCATAGTACTAAAAACTACAAGTATATTTTAGCTATGAAATCTGCTATAAAAGAACCTAAAGTTGAGGAGGTAGAAGATGTTTATTTTGTAGCCCAAAGAAGAAGTGGCCCATTCAATGGTCCATCTAATTGGTATAGTTCGGCAATTCTAGTTTCAACAGGCAAATTGGAACCCATACCCAAATAATCAAGAATGGAATATACCTCCATGGGCTCAATTTATGGCCAACTCATATGGGAGTCCACCTCCATGGACTCAAGGAATGTCAGGTTAAAACATGTCTAATTGGAATATGAATGGCCAATATAATCAAGGAGGACCTAGTTGGTCTCAAGGACCACCCCAACAACAAAAATTTCAAAATCAATTTAGGGGACAAGCCCCTCAAAATCAGCCTCAAAATAGACTTCTCCCACCTCCAAATAATATGAACAACCCTCCTAAGCAACCACCCTTACCAGCTCAACCAATACCTAATCCTAATAACAACAAAATAGTTCAACAAGTCTATGAAACTAATGAAACATGTTCAATATCTATGGTACCTTGCCAACAGATCCATCTAAGGTCTGGAAAGGTGTTGGACAATAGTAAAGTGACTTTCACAAAAATTGAGGAACCCACCCAAAATTTGTTTGAAAAAGTAGACAAAGATGAAAAACCTGAAGATGAGGTAGAAACCTCACCAGAAAATGTTCTAGAAAAGCAAAAAGAGGTCCAAATCCCTCAAAGGAAAGAAATGGAAATCCCATTTCCTGAGATACTGGAAATACCTAAAGAACCCTCCAAGCCAGCTTTCAATTTCCTTCAAGAATTAGAAAATGTTACCATTAAAATTCCTCTTTTGCAAGCTATCAAGGATATTCCTATTTATTCTAAATTAATAAAGAGTATGTGCACAAAAAATTCAGGAAGGAAAAAGAAGAATGAATCTCAAACCATCCAAGTTATTGGACAATTATCTGAGATAATGACTGGAGGAAAGGTACTACCAAAATATACAGATCCTGGAATACCTATACTCACAGTTCATATTGGTAATACAACCTTGCATAATGTCTTAGTAGATTTAGGGGCTGCCATCAATGTTATGACCAAGGAAACAATAGAGTCTTTAGGGGTACACAAATTACAACCAACCTCTATAGTGCTTCAACTTGCAGATAGATCTACCATTAAACCAGAAGGAAAGTTAGAGGATATTATAGTTTTTGTAAGTTCATGGGAGTATCCTATAGACTTTGTAGTCTTACAACCAAAGAAGAAGTTAGGGGGACATCCCTTGATTCTAGGATACCCATGGCTTGCAACAGTTGATGCCTACATTAGTTGTAGATCTAGAAATATGACTATTTCCAATGGTAAGCACACTAAAGATCTTAGCTTATTTCCTGAGTCAACATTAGATGAAGGTTTTTCAAAGCAACTTTGGTATGATTTTCCTAATGACTTGGATGATATTCAGACTATATCAATCAATGTATTAAGTGAACATTTACAACAAGAGATTGAAGGACCACTATCACTACTATTAGATGATCAAGAGGAAGATCAAAATACTAGTTGTCCACTTGAATTTTCCATGTCTAATGATGAAGCAAGTACAAGTCAATCTCATCAATTGGTACCTTATAACTATCAATTAAATGTTCTTGAACATGAAATAATGGGAATAGATGCAAATACTAAAAATTGCAAGCAGATAGATATCACACCTAGAAAGACTCTAAACATCAATAATGCACTCACAAGCATACAAGAATCACAATTGATAGATGTGCTTAAGAAACATCAAACAACATTTGCATGGAACTATGAGGATATGAAAGGAATACATCCAAATATTTGTACCCACCATATATTCATCCAAGAAGGTTGTCATCCAGTAAGACAACCTCAAAGAAGACTAAATCCAGCTATGAAAGACATAGTTCAAGATGAAATTATTAAGCTATTGAATGCAAGATTTATATATCCAATTTCTGATAGCCAATGGGTGTCACCACTTGTGATAGTTCCCAAAAAGAATGGAAAATGGAGAATTTGTGTAGATTATAGGGAACTAAACAAGGTAACAAAGAAGGATTATTTTCCTTTACCCTTTATTGATCAAGTTCTTGATACCTTGGCTAGAAAGAAATATTTTTGCTTTTTGGATGGTTTTAGCGGGTACAATCAGGTCTCAATAGTAGAAGAAGATCAAGAAAAGACAACTTTCACATGTCCTATAGGTACCTATGCTTACAAAGTTTTACCTTTTGGATTATGCAATGCACCTACTACTTTTCAAAGGGTTATTTTAGCTATTTTTGTTGATTTAATTAATGAATGTGTAGAAGTCTATATGGATGACTTCACAATTTATGGTAACACCTTTGAAGAAACCTTGTTGAGCTTACAAAAAGTTCTTGTTAGATGCCAAGAGCAAAATATTTCCTTGAGTCATGAAAAGTGTTTCATGATGATGAGAGGAGGAATTGTCTTAGGGTATTATATATCTGAGGAAGGTGTTAAAGTAGATCCTGCAAAGATCCAAGTTATTCAATCCCTTCAACCTCCAAAGACACAAACTGAGGTAAGAAGATTTTTGGGACATGTAGGATATTATCATAGATTCATTAAGGATTTTAGTAAAGTTACCTCTCCTATGCTTAAGCTCTTAACAAAGGAAAGTGAATTTAATTGGATAGAAGGATGTCAAAAAGCCTTTGAAATTATAAAATATAAATTGACTACCGCTCCCATTTTAAGGGGGCCAAATTGGGAATTGCCCTTTCATATACATTGTGATGCTTCAGGTTATGCAATAGGAGCAGTACTTCAACAAATTGAGAACAAAATACCTTATGCTATCTATTATGTGAGAAAAAATTTGCATGGGGTAGAACTTAACTATACAATTACTAAAAAAGAATTCTTAGTTGTAGTTCATGCCATTAATAAATACAAATATTATATAATAGGGTATGAAGTATTTGTTCACACTGATCACTCTACCATTAAATATTTAATGAACAAAGCTACAGTAGGAGGAAGAGTGGTTAGATGGCTTCTCTTATTACAAGAATTTAATATCACAATTATAGATAAAGTAGGTAAATATAATGTCATTGCAGATCATTTGTCTCATATGCATATATTTGATGATGATGAGTTAATTCCTGATAATTTTCTAGATGAACATTTGTTTGCTCTTTCTATTTTTACTCCTTGGTATGTTGATATTGTAAACTATTTGGTAACAGAAAAAATACCACAAAATTTCACACCGTATGAGCATAGAAAGTTAGTTCATCAAAGTGCCCCTTATACATGGATTAATGGAGTTTTGTTTAAGTCTTGCCCTGACCATATAATTAGGAGATGTGTGCAAGAAGATGATGTATATGACATCATTCGAGAAGCACATGAAGAACCTTGTGGAGGTCATTATGCCGCCCAAAGAACAGTTAGTAAAATATTTCAAACAAGTTATTTTTGGCCTACCATACGTAAGGATGCCCATATGTTTGTTGATAGATGTGATGCTTGTCAAAGGGCTAGTAAACCTACACCTACCATGGAGATGCCTTTGGTACCACAAATAATGTTTGAACCATTTGAGAAATGGGGAATTGATTTTGTTGGACCAATAGATCCTCCAAGTAAAGGCAATAAACATATACTTGTGTGCATAGATTATGTCACCAAGTGGGCTGAAGTGAAAGCCTTGCCACGAGCACAAGCTGAGCCTGTAGCTGATTTTCTTTACACACAAATCATGCAATGCTTTGGAGCACCTAGAGAATTAGTTTCAGACCATGGATCTCAATTTCTCTCCAAAGTGATTGAACATTTTGTTAAGATATATCAAATAAAGCATAGGAAGACATCACCATATCATCCTCAAGCTAATGGATAAGTAGAAGTTACAAATAGAGAACTTGAAAATATTATAACAAAAATTGTAGCTATTAATAGGGTTGATTGGGCAGAAATACTGGAAGAAGCTACATGGGCATATAATACAACTTGGAAAACTACCATAGGACTATCACCTTATGAGATGGTCTATGGGAAGCAAGCTATCATGCCTATTGAATTTGAGATAGAAACTCTTCGCACAATGGTACAACTTAATATGAATTTGGATCAAGCACAAAAATCTAGATTGGAACAATTAAACATTCTAGATGAAAGAAGACTAGAGGTATTACACAGGACTGAACTAACACAAGTACAAAGGAAAAAATGGTATGATAAACATATTGTACCATGAATATTTCAACCAGGATATTGGGCCTTGCTATTTGACTCCCGCTACCAATATTTCCAAGGAAAGCTAAGGACGCGATGGCTTGGACCCTATGAGATTGAAGAAATATTTGGGAATGGTACAGTTAAACTTAAGCCTATTGATGATTCAACAAGAAGATTATTAGTTAATGGACATAGGCTTAAGATCTATAGGAAGCCATTATCTAAAGAAGAGTTTATAAACCATCTTAAGCAACAAGTTGATTTGCAATGCATTTCTGAAATGCAATCAACTTCTATTAAATAAGAACTTCTCTTTTATATCTTAAGCAACAAAACACTATCTACTAAATAATTTGTTGCTCTATAATCTAATATATATTAAACAAATAAGTGTAGTCATTAAAAAGAATGTAGTCTAATCAATCCTCTTGTTTGGATGTATAAGTACCAGTAAATAAGATGGATGGCAAAAATATTTACACTACTTGACCAATGAAAGAAGGTTATTATGGACTAATAATATTTCTTGAAAATAAACTAGAGAAGATCACTCAATGTTCTTTAAAATATGCTTCCTTTATTTCATGATGGAGTTCTATCATACAATGTTTTATTCATCTTATCATTCATCACCTTTCTATCATAATATCAGGTTTAGGGAAGAAGTCAGATTCGGTGTGGGAAGACATATTTTCACCCCATGGAAAGGAGGTTATATAGTCATGATGGTATCACAAAATTAATAAAGCAAGGAAGTAAAAGACCTTGTTTCATATGAGCCCACAAGCAATAAAAGGAAGGAAAGGATAGTAAGGATAGGATTACATTTCCATCCATATGGTTATGTAGTCCAAATCCCCAAAGTTCTAATTTCTTCCCAAATAAAAGAGAGGGTAGTAAGGATAGAATTACATTTCCATCTAGATGGTTATGTAGTCCAATTCCCCAAAACCTTAACTCTTCTTACTTAAAGGGATAGAGTAGTAAGGATAGGATTACATTTCCATCCATATGGTTATATAGTCCAACTCCCCAAAGCTCTGCACCCCTTAAAACCTAAAATTATATCTATATGTATGTGAGAGAAATGGGCAATAAAATGATGAAACAAAATGATACCAGAATGACTATCTTACTTTCTTCTTCCAAAACAGGTTTAAGTATGTCCAACCATTGATGAGACCTATTTCTGCAAACCAAAGTATTGTTGATTGATATCTGTTTAAGATCATTATGATTTTTCTCTCACAAAGGACTCCTCAATGATGCCAAGGGAAGTAGAACAAAGAAATTGATCTCTCCAAAACATTAGAAAGATTTATTATGAAATCCATGGAATATTTTATTAAAAATTCAAGGAAGACATCAATAATTTTGCATAACATCTTTGCTATTGGGAACAGACAATTCCATTCTAAAGAAGATTTATTAGCTTACAATCTTATTTGATGGCTTAGCTTAAAAATAAATGATTGATAAATAAGTAAAAAACCCCATATTCCTAATATATATATATATATATATATAATAAAAATTATAAAAATAATATATATACATTTTTATTATAAAGACCCTCATGAATAAAAATTTCTCTCCTTAGTCTTATTTTGGCTATATAGCCAAAAATTCAGTTTGGGGGAGAAGCAAAGGATTAATTCAATAATTTCTATAATATAGTTTGGGGGGAAAAAAATGGAAGGAAATCAGGTAAAGTATTCCTATGTTTCTATAACTAGATTTCTATAGTTTGTTTTCTGTAGTTACTTTTCATAGTTATTTTTTGTAGTTATTTTATGTAGTTGTTTTCTATAGTTATTTTTTGTAGTTGTTTTTCATAGTATATTTTCATAGCTAGTTTTTGTAGTTACTTTCTGTAGTCATTTTTTGTAGTGTGTTTTCATAGGTAAGATTTCATGAAATTTTCTAAGTGTATAACTGATCTATGATTCATGCATGGCTAAGGACACGTGTCAAGGTAGGATAAAATATTATAAGGTGATTATAATCGGTCCTTATTAATTAAAGCTTTAGCATGAAGAAAAAATCATGTAAACATTTAAAACATGCAAACTCATGAGCTATGGCATGGAAGTCAAACCATGGGTTCAACCTCAAAAACCATGTGCAATGGACTCAGATGTTTGGAAAGCATGGATTGACAAGCCGATGAGAAACTTAACCCTTGAATATAAGTGATGATGTGGATGCTTGTGGATGGTATATGGATGTATGAGGTTTCTTTGTAAAAACCACACATACTACCAACTGTACACACCGTAGGTATGTGAACTCAAAAGAAAAGACAAGGCATGAACAGATAAACACACGTCGCTAGAAAAGGGATCAATCTATCGGTGATAACAGCATGGATTTGGAAAATTATTCTTTTCACATGAATATGCAATTGAATCATGATGCATCGCATATTATACATAGGAATTTTACACAACAATTTTAAGCTAAACGAATCATACTCAAATCGCAGGGATGATCGGGAGACAACATCAGACAAAGGAAGTACACATGGGTGGCATATCAATGTAAGATCACTATTGAGGGTGAATCACAAGGAGAGCAAAGGTTTCAAATTGTATATCATAAAAAATTGATCACCCATCCACACAAATCATAAATTGAGCTCATTAAATGCAATTTAAAAGGAAAAAATGAATCAAAGGTTTCCAAAAATAATTAAAACTTAAAATTTTAATTAAAAATTGGATGATGCAATGCAAGATTAGCAAGACTTACCATGCAAATCAAAGAAATATAGTGTGTTGCGATTAACTTGTCATTATTAGCATGAAGGCTACCACCTCACATGAATGTTGATTACTAACACTTGGTTGTGTGGTGCAATGAAATCAAGTATCGCGGATCAATATTAAAAGCCATTGATTGAAGCAGGATCTAAGGTTGTGATTTATTCAACCATTAACATAATAAAAAATATAAGAAAAAAAATCCAAATTTTTGCATTCCCTCTACAATTCAATTAGAGCAATATAGTGTTCAAACTCATGTAATGCAATTGCAAATACAACCAGAGAATGGTGTGTAGGGGATGAAGCTGAAGCTGATGGTAGAACGATGAATCATAGCTAGACATCAAATAAGAAGTAGTGAGATTGAATGATAGCAAATAGTATGACATAAATTGAAAGTCTTAAGTGTTTGAATTCCTAAGAAATTATGAAAATATATAATTCTTAATGAAATAATGCAAATGAAAATAACAGAGATAACAACCTCTTTTCAAATTTTTGCAGGATATTATTGTTTTTAATATTTTTGTTTATAATTTGATAAATCTCTGTGCAAATTATAGAATAGCAATGAATATATATGATTGGAAAACCAAAGCCAAACCCATTTTCCTAAGGCTTCCCTACTTCTCTATCCTTTAAACCTAACACCATGTTGAAACCAACCTTCCATAAACGTAGTGCCCCGTCTTCTATAAACACCTAGAACCCTAGTGATTTTATCAAGAAATTATTTCAAAATGCTAGATGGTGGGAAGCCCTAATGCAATTTCAAGGGCATGACCAAGGGGTGGTCCAATAGTTCATTTTGAACTATGACCCCACAACCATGGTCACCAATGTGGGTGGGGTAGAAGTCAAAGTCACCCCGAGCCTAATCTCTAAGGTCTTGAGCCTTCTCGAAGTCGACCAAAAGTACTTTAAGACCACCAACAAAGGAGTCACCCAATTGGTTGACAAATTGGGAGAAAAGTACTCCATTGTTAGATATCGTGAGGGTTGGATCAAGGGAGTTGCAACCATATCTCTTCCTTTGAAGTGGCAAGAGGCTACTACTATAATTATGAAATTCTTTACAATGGAAGGAAGACTATCAATGTGTGGGGGTATCATTTAAAAATGTTGCTCAACCTCAAATTCCCTAAATGGGAGGATTGTGTCATTAACCTCCCATACTTTCTCTACAAATCTCTAAAAGTTGTAGTAGACAGAGTTCAACCTAAAAATTCTAGGGCCGAACCCAAATTGCATTTAATCACCCATTATGGTCTTATAAAACTACTTGTCTTACACAAAGCCTCAAAAACTAAAATTGCATGGGATAAAGTCATGGAGGAGGTAAACCTATCAGTGTAGTCTTTCAAACCAAGTGACTCTGAGTCTAGTGAGGCCACTACATCAGAGGAGAGCACTAAATCAAATATCTAGGAAGTAGAGGAGTCTCCTATGCGTAAGCGGTCCACCCGAACCAAATCTACTAAAACCTCCAAGTCCCCTTCACCTACAAGGAAAACCTGATTAGAAGAATATAGCCCTAAAACTAAGAAAAAGGAGAAACATCCAGTCCTCGAACAAGTTCACCTACCTCAAACCCTTTTGCTAAAACCTTAGTCTATATTTAAGTGCAATAGTGTTTACTGCAAAAGCAGTTGGATAACTTTAGAAGAACATTTGTAGAGCATGCAACATTGGTGGAAAAATATCTTTTCACCCAAACCAATCTACTAAGGCAAATAGTAGTAGAAAATGTGATCAGACCGATTGAGCCAGTTCCTCAACCACTAATCTCTAGTGCATCACCCAATAAGAGTTCAACAAGTAGGAGGAAAATGGAGAAAATAGTGATTTTTTTCTAAGAATTTCAGCTTAGCTCAAATATTTGGTGAGGACAACTCACCCACCTTATTTGAATTTAGGTTTCAAAGGTGTCCTATGCATAGCATTCAAAATTTGGAACCATCAGTTGAGCTAGATATTCTGCTAGGGGTAGACAAGGTGATCAACCAGATCATCAAATCTATAGGGTAGTTGTCCCCACCAGCCAAGCAAGGATCACCACATGGCACAAAGGATGTAGGAGGTGGACTAGAAGAAGTTTCATATTTGAAGATCGTGGCTATTGAGAAGCCACCAAGCCAAGGTAGAACCAAAGCACAAATATTGAATATCAAGCAAGAGAAACTAAGGGCTGCAAAAAATCTACCTATTCCAACCTGGGTTTCCTCTTGGATCAGATCCATAAACCCTTGAATTTTTAATATTATTGGTTATAAAAATACTTGCATATTTATATATTTTTTGTATGATTTTTGAAACTCTAATTTTGCATGCATGGGGACATGCATTCCCTTCAGTTTGGGGGAAAATGATGAGCATTAAAATGTGATTATATTATGCAGTTTTTATCTAGTTTTTAGATGCAAACTCTGATGATTATGGATGTGATTTTGATGAATGTCATGTGTAATTTGTATTATTTACATTATTTTTGATAAATCTGCTCCATGGGATAATATGTGACATATACTAGAAATTTCATGTAAAATTGTGCAATATTTTTGTGCTTTTATAGGTATGAGTTGTAGGTACTTGCAAGAGATATTACAATCGAATACAGGCCAAATATAGATGAACCAACTGGTGAAGAAGTTCATTGAAGATAGGTCACGAAGCCATCTATGGATACCACCTACGAATACTACCTACAAAAGGGAATTACAAAAAGGTGTTACGAAAAGCATTTGATTGTATAAATCTATTTGACGTGGTGGAATTTCCATGTATGTTAACAGCTCAACCAACACAACGTGTAATGCATAGTCAACCTAGTCATTGTTATGTTGACATTAATATTTGGAATATAATCCAATATTTGTTATGTAATTTATTATTAAAATGTAATTTGTTAATTTGTTAGTTGTTAGAGATTTATGTAATCTGAATGTAGTCCTAATTTGTCTCTTCCCTAAGGAAGAGGACAAAAAGTTGTTTCATTTTGTTAGTGAGTTATTCAAACTTTAGGTCTTTGTTACATATTATGCCACTTGGACAGAATTTTTTATAATAAGTCCAAAAGTAATTTTTAGGTTATCTTAATATTAAATTATTCTGTTATGTAATATTAGCAACCAATCTTCAACCGCCTGAGATGTAACAAAAAGACATTGAAGACTTCTATTTGAATATAAAATGTAAAAGCTACATATTACAATGTAAAGACCTTGGAAAAGGTCTATTAGTGTACCTTCTAAAAAATATTTTGTTCGCATAATCTATCATTTACATTGTATGAATGAATATTGAAGTCAAGCAATAAAGTAGTAGTATTTTCTTCAATGAATTTGGTAACTATATCTTGTAATTTCTTCATGTTTTACTTGTTACTATAACTTCCATTTTATTTCCCTACACACATGAATTAAATAGCATTAAGTTAGTTTAAATGAATATTATTTGCTAAAGTAAAGTAGAGTAGAAAGGAGAAGAGAATAACATTGACCTCTAAGAGGTAGGGCCCACTCTGAACAGTCAATCCCTTGCTCTCTTCCTCCTAAATTATAGTAGGATTAGTTAGAATATAGAATAAGTCTTAGAGCATAGAATTAATTAAAATTGCATAAGATAGAATTATAAAATATATTAAATAATTGTTGTATTATTAGATCATATGTGGATCCACACACATAGACTTAGTCATAAATTACATCTTTAAATTAAGCATCATTTCATTTCAATTTCCTTTATTGTAAACTTTCATTTCCTGCAAATGAAACTAAGAAAACAAAATAAAGTCAATGATTAAGAATTGGGGAATAATCTATATGGGATTTTTTTCTTTAAATCTAACCTGGATTGACAAATTAAATGTGAGACATCACAGCTTGACAAATAATATGATGGTCTTCAACACAATGCCCAATCAAAAATATTATGAAGATATGAGTATCAAAGTCAATCAACATAAAGGTTGTAATAATGGATACTCTCTATTTCCATAGACTCAAGATATGGATGAATAAGATCAAGCATATACTCAATCATTGATATTAGAGATAAAATATTTAAACCAGAGAAGAGTTGAGTCCTATAAAATGTTGTATTTCCTAGCTATGACCTTAAGACGGAGAATAGAAATGGTGGAACAGTTTCACAATCTATTCAATAATTTTGTTGTTGCACCAAGAGATTTAAGAGAAGACTTTTTTATGGCTAAATTAGTGGATTCTATAGGTATTTCCATTTGGAAATCAAAAGGAAACAATGATATACCCATAGGAAGTATACCCCTAGGCCTTCTAGAAATACATTCTACTCCATTTATATCTCTTTATTTAGAAATATGTATATTGTACAACTGTGTAATGGACTCAAAAGTCAAGATCTCAATCATGCTAGTAGATATCTATAAAAGTTTGGGGTTGAATGCAGATATGCTGGAACTAGAATGACTATATTTCAAGGGCAAACTGGTAAGAAAAATAGGCATTTTTAAAAAATCTAATGATGGTATATGGACACCCAGACTTGGTTGCCATCCAAGATATAATGGTGGTTTATGTACCCCCATTGTTCAGCATATGCTTATCTAGAGATTTCTTAAAATAGGTTGGGGGATGTCTAAACCAAATCCAAGATAAAATGGTAATCCCAAGGATCAGGAAGATAATTAGCACACAGAATTAGGGCCTACATCCATTCCACATTGATAATTACATAGAGAAAAATACAAGCATCCCTAAGGAAGTCATTCATGATATAAGAGTAAAGGTCAAAGAATTACCAAGAATAGAGATAATATATTATGATCAATATCATCTATAATCTAATGACCATCCACATCATCATGCAATAGTCAACTTCACTCTTTACTAGGGTACAAAGGATTCAAATTCCTCCTAGTTAACAGCAAATCAAAATCAATTGGCAAGAGAAAGAAATAAATAGAAGGCAGGGAACTGAATAGAACCTTGGATGGAGAAGTATATATAGAAAATGTTAGAATATTTAACACCTAGTTGGATGGAGTTTAGTGCAAAGCTAAGCGCTTTGATGTTCACTTATGGGTAAAGCACAGGATATTCAAAATAAAACTCAAAATTAAAATATACTCCAAGAAAGTTTGAAAACAACTCTAAATTGTTAAAAAATAAACATGAATAAAAACTCAAATTTGGTCCCATATGGTTTGAACATTGTAGATTTATAGGATAGTATAGAATGAATTATCTACTCCATGTGTGGGTAAACATACCATATTTTTGTGTACATAGTCGACAAGAAAATAAAATAGATGACTACAACTATAATTAGTGCAATAATGGCAAGCTCATGTGAGAGCATGTCGCTTACATTAGTTGCACATAAATAAGAGATATAAAGAAAATGGATCATTATAAAAAATGATCATAATTTGATCATGCTAAAGGAATAGCAGAAGTTTGGTGAAGTAAATGGAGAATTGAATTTGAAATAAATTATGGTTGTTAAAATTCTTACACAATCACTTTTAAATATTCTCTCATAATCTTCTTAAAGTATCTCTCCATCATTAATACTCTAACGCTATAGCCCAATGAAGAAGAGTAGAACAATTCAACAGTCACAAGGGATGCACCTAAAAATATGACATAGGATGAAGCAGAATTAATGCAACCCGTGTGAGCAAGATAAACATGTCATACTATATCAAGCATGATGTCAGCAAAATAAAAAATATCTCAGTTGATATAAAAATAGATGTGAACATATAGTTCATGAAAGGCCAATTTTTTTGAAAAAACTCTCAATCAAGAGGTACAACTATGCAATCTTCAACTTGTGAAATCATCATTCAAGACTCAAATCTAGATAAAGCTTGCCACATAGCATAGATTAAAATAATATATTCTCAATATGAATATGAGTTCAAAGGTGCAATAAAATACTCAAATGGTGAAAAGAAATCAGTAGAGGAGGTTCCTATTAGACTATATAAAAAGGAGAAAATAGCATGAAGATGATGAACTCCGACGTACAAAGAATTGGAATAGTTGCTCATGGCAATCTGTCTATTCCTAAAGTAGCTTTCAGCTATAGCAGAGTATGCTCATGGAGATACTTTTTGTGGGGGTGTCCCATGAATCAGGTACCCCTTTTCACCATTTTTGTGGGGCAATCCCATGACTGCCTTCCCTTTTGTTTCTTATTTTTATGTTGTAGTACCATTTCTTCTTATGTTTACCTATAAAATTAGGATAAACTCTTTTGTTTATCTGTGCAACCATTTCCTCCCTTACCATTCCATGTAAAAAAGTATTTCATATTATGTTTTGTCCCTATCCTTTCCATCCACCCTTTTTCTCTTTATTTTCCTTTACCTCATTTTCGCACGTGTATCCACTAGCCACTCCAAATCTATTTTTCTTCTATCACCCACCACCCTCCTTTATCTTGTGACAACTACCAATTGTATCTCTCACTTCTATTTCCTCTCCCTCTCCCAAATTTTCTTCTAGATACTTTTTTGCTCTTCTCTTTCTTAAAAAATGCAAATTTTAAAAGAAAAGAAGGCCATTTTATTTCTCTATTCCTGTGAGCAAAAATGCCTCGGGAGGTGCCAAACATGTGGGTCAATTTTTGACCACATTCAAAGTACAAAGCAATAGCTATAAAATACAAAAAGGACAAAGTGCTATAAAATTTCTAATTCAGTACAAGGTTGGAAACAACCCAAGTTCAATGAATATGGGAGCAAACATCAGCAACCAACAAATTCTTAACAGAGGTGGGTAATGATAAAATCAACATAGCATGGAGATTTCTCAGAGCCAGTTCAAAGAGGTCATCAACTAGAAAAGAGTTTGATGTCACAAAATATCAAACCCAATATTAGCAGTCAAAAGTATGATCAAATCTTACCACTTGCCTAAGGTTGTGATAGCTAAAGCACATCCAAATAATGGGTCCAAAATTATGCTATTTTAAGTGATGATGTCATCAAAAGTGAGAGATGCCCGATGTCACACAAAGTAAATAAAAGATACCCAAAATTGGAGGGTGGATTGAATTTGTGCCATCCCAAGCGATGATGTCAAACTTCCTCGAGGCCGCACCTAAATAAGTGAAGATTCATAAAGAACCCAAATCTAGGGCTCGAGCTCAAAAATGTAACTTCTCTACAAAATGCAACAAGGTAGGAACGAAGCTAGAAATCAATAACACCAACCGATATTGCTCCAAATCTCCACCATAGTTCTTGCCAGTTGTCTCCAACCAAGAACTTAATAATATAGCCACTTGCAAAAATTCGTTGTAGATCGATGAGACAAATTTAAATGCAGACACAAAATTAAATTTGAACCACTCATGCAAGCTTTTGGAACCTTATGTATAGCTATCTATAATTATTTTTCATAACTAAATGTAAATCTTACACTACAAGATTCAAATAATTAGCCTATAAATATGAGTTTAGACCTCATTCAAAGGGTTGACTCTATAGTCCTTACCTAGTATCACAATGTAATCGTTGTTGATCAATGAAGTGGTAGTTTTTTGATCTCCATGGTTTTTGCATCTACAAGGTTTTATAAGAATGATCTTTCTAAGTCATTTTTGTTACACTATAATGTTGGTTTATTTTGTTAAAGTAGTTCTATGTTTGAATTACCTATTGGATTGCTAGCATTTACGATCCTTGGAATGATTAGAAGCTTTAGACATTCATTTTAAGTCATTTCTATTACATTCCACCTTTAGTGTATTTTTTAAAGTGATATTCTTATCGCCTATTGGATTGCTAATTGTGTGAATCCTTGGAATGATTAAGATGAGTGTAATGGGTTGAATGAACTTGTATGTGTAATAATTAGTGGTTGATATGTTAAGTGCCATGAAATAGTTTAATAGTTTATTATTTTGTGAGATCCAATGTTGTTACACTATATCTTGACCATGCTTTCACTTATCCCTAAACCCTTTCTCTTTCTTTCCCTTTACTCTTTTCCTTCAAAATATATCCATAGGAATCGGCCTTCTCTAGAGGTTGAAACATAGGGTAACCTTGTTTTATCCAATTACTATACTGGTAAGGTACCTAGGAATAGATATTTGGGGATATATTATTATATTGTATAAGGTTTGGCATGGGCCATACATAACCCAAGGTTGATTGTAATATAATATTATATTATATTAGTAGTAGGCTCCTCAAAATAGAATAAGAATATGGATATATAAAGAAGAGATATTTGTCATTGTAATCATCATTGAAGAAGAATCTTACGTAATCGTCTATGCCCACGAAGTGGCCTCTCACCTTGGGAGATCTTGTGGAGTTATTCCTTCCTTAAGGATTATTATTGGTGTTTCCCTACCTTAAGGGTATTATCTATCTCTCTCTCATTTGTGGATTGTTATTGTGGATAATTATTTGTGGATGAATGATTTGATATTTATGCATATTGGTGAATGATTTCTGTTAATAATAATAAAGTTATGCAACAAGTGGTATCAGAGAAATGATTTTGGCAAAGTGGGGATTTTTGTGAAATTACAAAATTAGGGTAAATTGTTTTTTGGAAAAATATCTCATCTTTCAGGAGCCATATCTCTGCGTAAGTTTATACTATTCAGCGATTCTTGGATCATATTGTGCAGAATTTGAAGAGATTTAAAATGAGTGGTCATATGAAGGAATTTGAGCAGTATTGAGGGAGATACGACCTTTTGAAGTTAGTCATTTGGAGAAAGGATAGTGACGAAGTTCGCAAAAAAAAATTGGAAAAATGTCTCATCTTTTAGAAGCCATATCTCTGTGATATTTTATCTGCTTCTTGGATCAGTTTGTGTAGAATTTGAAGATATTTAAATTGGGTGGTCATATGAAGGAATATAATTAGTATTGAGGGAGATACATCCTTCTGAAGTTAGCAGTCTGGAACAAGGGTAGTGACGACTTTTCAATTCGTAAATTTTTCAAAAGATAAAATTTGTTTAGTTCGTGTAAACAAATCAGTTGCACTTTATTTTTTTGGAAGAAAAATTGTAGATCTAGTTGTCTATGTGGATTTTTAGCTTCAACTCAGTGGGAAGATATTTATTTCCATAAAACCCTAATTTGCATTAGGGCATGATATATATTATCAAAAAAAAAACCCTAGTTGCATTAGGGCATGAACAATGAGACTCCAAACATTTTCTGGAGAAAATATATTGATGTTAGGGATTGGTGGAAAATTTTTAAATACTTGTTTCATCATGATCCTATTTGGATAGATTGGCTTTCTACTTTTATTGGAGAAGTTCTAATTTGGTATCGTAGAATTCCTCATAAAGATCAACTAACTTGGGAAATAATGGAGCATAAATTCTTGAGTAAATGGGACCCATATTATATAGATAGTCTAATGGATGTCATCGAAGACCTTGAAAAGAAACTACATGGAACTCAAAATAAGCAAAATGCAATAAAAGGAGAATGGGAAGTTTTCAAGAAACAGAATGAAAACTATGAAAAAGAAATAAAATTACTCAAGAAGAAAGAGGAAAAGTTCAAGGAAGATAAAAAATATGTCAGTATACAGACAAAGGAAACCATACCTTTGGTAGAAGACAAATTAGAAAAGGGACAAAGGAATTTGTTTGAATCTAAAAAGTCTATTTTATAGGTTCATGGAATCATTCAAAAGGAATAGGTTATTATTTCCATTGACCCTGGTAGCAGATATAATTTTATTAATATTTCTTTGGCTAAGAAGTTGCAAGTTCAAGCAACAAAAATTAAGAACATATAGCTAAAGGGTGAGAATATTTAGATTTTTGAAGATTTGAAGATCACCATGGATAAATATGTTTTATATTCAGATTTTCATGCTATTCATATGGATGATGAGGATATTGTTTTGGTTATCCTTGGTTAGATTATTTGGGTACTATTAATATTAATGTGCAAAATAATTTTATGAAGTTATGGTACAGGAAAAAGAAGATAACATTGCAAAATATTTCTCAGCTTAAGGAGCAAGGATGCAAGGAAAATCAAGAAGTGGTTGTAGAGAAACAAATTGAAGAACATGAAATAGAATCCACGAAGGTAGTAGTAGCAACAAATTCCATGTAAGAAGTAGCAGCAATGGAGTCCATGGAAATAACAGTAATAGAGTCCAAGGAAGCTTTGATAGAAGAGCACAAGTACACACCAAACAAAGAGAACAGGAAATAACAATGTGTAGAAGAATTTTAAACAATGGAGTCAAATATTTAGAAGTCAAAGAAGGTAGAACATCACCCAGGTGTTGTAGGTGAGTTGGTGAGGAGAGGGAAATCCTCTAAGGGAGGTCCCAGGTTTGAATCTCCACCCTACCAAAAATTTTAATTAGGTACCCAAAATCCAATTGATAATGTTGGTGCGAGCAGGGTCGGGTGTGACCCCCGAGTGACTTTGACGGTGTAGAACCCCCTGTTCGTGGTCTCTTAGACCAAGGCGGCCTCGTAAGGGGTTTTTCGCTTTAAAAAAAATAAGGTAGAACATCAAGTTGAGGTTGCACCATATCACCATCCACACCACCATGAGCGGTAATAATCTTGCGGGTATGGTTCAAGGCAACAATATTATGGTTCTACAAGGAATCAAAAATGCACAAACTATGGCAGTGTTTGGCAAAGAAAGCATAGTGATCATGGTTTTCAAAGTGGTTCATCAGCATCAAGAAAAAAGTGGACCCATCATTCAAGTTATCAAAATATAGCAGCAAAAGCATGGAGCCAATGAAGCAGATTTGGATACTCAAGTAACAAAATGGCATACCAGCATCAACGTGTTTCACTTGGATGGATGGATGATCGAGATTGGTACCAATTGCTAACATTGCTTAGAAAATCATATTATCATGTTTCTTCATATGTTTCGAGGATGAAACATTTGTAAGGAGGGTGGCATGGTAGGGTACCTAGGAATAGATATTTGGGGATATATTATTATATTGTATAAGGGTTGGCATGGGCCATACATAACCCAAGGTTGATTGTAATATAATATTATATTATATTATAATATAATATTATATTAGTAGTAGGCTCCCCAAAGTAGAATAAGAATATGGATATATAAAGAAGAGATATTTGTCATTGTAATCATCATTGAAAAATAATCTTATGTAATCGTCTATGCCCACGAAGTGGCCTCTCACCTTGGGATATCTTGTGGAGTTATTCATTCCTTAAGGATTATTATTGGTGTTTCCCTACCTTAAGGGTATTATCTATCTCTCTCTCATTTGTGGATTGTTTTTGTGGATGAATGATTTGATATTTCTTCATATTGGTGAATTATTTCTATTAATAATAATAAAGTTATGCAACATATTGGCTAAAATCAACGAGTGCAACATCTTTCCACAACAATAGAAGATTTTAGTTCAACAAAACCTTATCACTCCTAATTAATATCAATAATAAATAAAAAATTAGACCTTATAAAACCAATTATTCCTTATCCCTCCATTTAACCTTAGGCCAAAAATTAGATTTCAAAAATAATATGCTTTTGAAACCCTAAAATATACCTATGCATTGATGTCTTGCACTTGGCACTCATGTTCTCTGACCAAGGGTGTTTCACTATGTTTGAAAATATGATGCTCTTGATGCTATTATGACTTCCTTAATATAACACTCTCACTTGAAATGATTCACTTGGCTCATGAATGTTCCATTGTGCTCAACATGGCACTTCAATATTTGGAGGTTCTCCAACTTAGGGAGTTTTAGAAAACATTCACCTATATGCCATTTCACTTTCTCATAATGTAACATTCAACAATAAAGTTATTCTCATATAGTGATGATTAGAGTGGCACTTTTATTTTGAAAACCTTTGGATTTCCAAATGCTTTGTCCTTTCAATTGCTTTGGCACTTGAATCTCCTTTCAAATGGTGTTGAGTTTTCTTGAGTACTTCACTTCCCTTTACCTCTAGCTATATGATGTACTCTACACTAGACGCTTCAATTTGCACTATTCCCTGAGCTTATACACTTGATGCTCAATGCTACATTCAAATAACATTGGTGAGTTGTTTGAATTTTTATTTTCATTCTTCTACGTTATGATTGATGTCTTTGCTTTACTCTTTTTGTATTGTAAGGGTGATACTTTGATGCTATTTTTGTACTACAAGGATGATGCTTCGATGCTTGCTTTTATATGGTTGTAATGTGATGCTTTGATATTTCTTGTTGGTTGTGATGGCAACGCTTCTATGCTAGTTTTTCTCCTAGCACACTTAGACTTGTGTTTGGTTGCACTATGTTTGAATTAGATTGTGTAGGGTTACATTGTATTCATCTTAAGTTGCCTAGAGTTGCACTGTATTCGGCTTAGATTACACTTCAACATTGTGTCCTCTTTTATAATATATATTCTCCTATTAATGTTGCATTTTTCTTGCTGCTAATACTTGCTCTCTATTCTAGTCTTCTTGTTCTTATTATTATTGTAGGTGTAGGTGCTACTATAACTTCTAGATCTTCTCTGGTGTAGTATATTTAAACACCTTTATCTCCTTTGCAATGGTTGCATTCTAATAACACTAAGATCATTGATTTCACATTCATTGTTATGCTCAGACTAAGATTTATTTGTTTTCAACCTTGTTGCTTTAATGATGTCTACTTTATGTGCTATTCAATGCTCTTTTTCTTTCTTTAAATCTATCCTAAATTTGCAAGCTTTAATCACCAATATGCTTGAGAAATATGTTGTCTATCCTTTCATTGTATTCTGCCCTACACTCTTTACTTTATATCCTATGTTCTTCAAACTTGTTGTCCTACATTCTTCAAATTTAGGTAAGATTACTTACCTTCCAATCTTCTCATTGTCTTGAAGTCTTCTTGCTACCTTTAAGTCTTCTTTGCTTATTTTCTATCTCTATAGAAAAAGCTAGATTAATGGTCTCTTCTCTTGCTAAGGATGAAAAAACTACTTATGATGGACCTCTTTCTATGGATATTTATCTCTTCTTCAATGGGCTTGTCATCAAATGGTGATGATTGTCCCAAATATGGTGTAAATATTCTTTTTGGAGATCTCCTTTCTCTGTCCTCTTTCTTCTATGGGACCTCTTTCAATGGGTCTCCTCTTATTGTCTTTTATCTCGAATCTACAAGTCTTCTAGGACTTTTCTCCTTATAACTCCTTTTCTCAATCAAATATGGCCTATTTTCTATTAGATCCACTTATCTCCACTATGGAACTCTTTCTATGAAGGGTCTCAAATATTTGATTCTATGAACTCTACCTTTTAATATTGGTCTCTTCACTTGGACCAATTTGGCAAGGTCTATAGGACATGAATCACAAAAAAATTATCAAAATATTTTCCTTAAGACCTAAATCTAAAAATATCAATTTCAAGGTTTTTCTTCAATACTTAGCTCAATATAATAGACAACCTTCTATTATAAATAGTTTCTTGGAATAGGTAAACTCAATCTATATTATCAATATTAATATCTTAATGACCTAAAAATTTTATCAAGGTCTATCTTTGAGACATAAAACTTTTATCAAGGTCTATCTTTGAGACCTAAAAGTTTTTATATTTTGCAACTCAATTCAATCCCTACTTAAGGAAATTTTTCAATCTTCTACCAAATGAACATGAAAGTCTTATCTATCTATTGTAGAAGCTTCTCAAATTTTGAAAATCAATTTTTACTATAGCACTATTTTAGATAGTTTTCTCTATCATTACCTAAGAATCTAATATCTGAGTCAAGATGACAATCTCTTGAATGACCAACTTTTTTCTTTGTTGGTTCTTCCTACAATCTTCAATCTGTAAAAAACTTCAATCAATAATTATTCTCTTTCCTTGAGATAAATATCAATATCAAGGGATTCTTGTCCTTTCAATGTATTTTACCAATATCAGGGTGATATGTTCTCTAAATAATCAACTATATCCAAGTTAATTTTCTAGTCTTCACTGGTTATCCTTCAACCTCCTGAAAAGACTCTAGTTGAGTTTTAGTCTTCACTAGTTATTCTTCAACCTTGTGGAAAGACCCTATCTTATCTGATTTATGCAACTTAATAAATCTTGTGCAAGCAACCTTGTTATGGATCTGATACCATTGTTAGTTTTTGAAGCTTTAATAATTAATGTAAATCACCACAGGAAAATAATCACAATATCTAATATAATGAAGTTGCAATATAATAACTCATAAACAATAATACTCACAAAATAATTATGAAAACATGCTCACAATATTTGACATGAAAATACTGAAAATGCTATTGAATAAAGGTCTACTAAAGCAAGCATAAAGTTTTGCATGTTCGATTATAATTACAACGTATAGTCATAAATTTATAATTGCATGTGACTCTTCATATGTTGCACCTTTGACCTTCATTCTTCTTTACAACTCTTCACTTTCCTATTCTAAGGACACATGTGCACACTTACATATTAGATACGTGTGCGCATTTACACTCATAACACTTGCACACATATTTACATGACACTTTAAAATCTTTGTCCAAGATGTATGCAAAACATGTTATGCTTGAACCAAAGGAAAGAAACTTTAGTAAGTCGATTAACTTATTTCCAAGCCATTATTTCTATAGTAGGTTAATTTGTGCTCCTAGATGTTATTAAGCCATAAAATTCATGTCAGAATCTAGCAGTATTTTTCTTTTGTCATTGGAAATTTAATTTTTTGATCACAAGGAATTGATGCAGCATGTTAATTGATAATGTTTGATTTTTTAACCAACTAAATGAAACAATGCAATGGTTGAAATATTTAACCTACCAAGTGAAACGATGTGGTGTGTAAATTAATTAACTAGCTTTATTTTGAAGTGTTCAATTTAGCAACAGTCTAGACTATTAAATTGATGATAAAATCATTAAAATGTCCTAAAAATTCCATTTTGAATAAAAGATAGCAACTCAACATTTTGTTTCAATTGTATGAAATTGACACATTGGCTAGCATGTAAAGGTACATTGATTTTATTGCCTTGGGTTTACTTTAAAAAGCACAAAATGATTGCATAAAAGAGATTTTATTTAATGAAGGAAATTTTTTTAAGTGAAATATTTGAGAAGAAATTTAAAAGAGATAAAATAAAATTTTGAAGGAGAAATTTTGATTTAAAAAAATAAGTTAAAAGGAGAAAAAAAAATTAAATTTGTTGCCTTAATAAATGAAATTGAAGAAGACTTGATAGTAAGAAAGGTTTTTAACAAAACACAAGGCAGAAAGATAGAAAGAAAAAAGATAAATTATGGAAAGAGAATATTGGCTTTTCATTTTGAGAAGAAAAAATCATTCAATTTTTTTTCAAATATTGAAGTCCATCTGATTTTACAAAGTGCAATTGATTTGCAAAGGATATTTTTAAAGGAATTTTTTGAAAGGGATATTGTTGAAGGGATATGTTCAAAGCAAAGATATTGAAGGCAAGTTCAAAGACAAGGTCAAATTATTGAAGCATTTTTCCATAAGGTACAAGACATATTTTCTTCTACTTATTTTCTCTAAAGTTTATTGGTATAAGAAAAGAGAAAATTTTGAAAGAATATTGAAGGTTCATAGGATTTAATATTTTATGAAAATGAATCTATAAAAATAGAAAAAGAGGAAAAGAAACATTAAAAAGAAATTTATATTTGAAGAAAGGAAAATTCAAAAATGAAAAATATTTTAAGAATAGAAAATTTATTTTGAAAACACTATAGTGAATTAATTACGCAATCAAAAGGTTTTCTTCTTGATGATTAAAATATTTTTTTAAGTTGTCACCATCCAAGCATATTGCAAACTAGAAAAAAAAAAATAGATTTTAAAGTAATTCAAGAAGACATTATTAGTGATTCTACTTTGAGAAACATTTTTCTAAAATACCATAGCAAATACAAAAATCTTCCTCAGAATCTTAGTTACTAAAAGGACCAAATTTCACCCCTTGGAAAAATAAGATGAAGTCAATACTTATTGTTGAAAAACTCTACAAAATAGTCACCGAAGATAGAAACATTCCATAGGATGCCAAGGTACACAAAAATATAAATAAGATGCAAAAGAATTGATGTTAATTACAATTGAGATATCAGATGAAATACAAGCATATATAATTGTGGTTCACAAGAGGCTTGGGATAAACTCTGCACAATCTTTGAGGGAAAGAATGAAGCCACTATTTTACACTTGCAATCAAAATTTTATTCACTAAAAGTTCAAGATGGTGCAAACATAGAACACTTTCTTAGAACGATAGTAGATTTTAATTCAAAACTACAAACTATAGAAGATAAAGTAGAAGAAATGTTTTTTGTCTCAATCAAATTTTGAGAACTTCCAAAATCATTTAAAATATTGGTTATATCTCTCCAAGTATCAAACAAAAAAGTATCATTTGAAGAGTTAGTTAATATCCTTGAGGAACATGAAATAGAAAATCAAGTAAGAGATGAACAATCAAATAATGCTTTCATTTGAGAAAAAACATCACCAAGTAACATAAGAAATTATTCTATCTCATCATCACAAAATAAACCAAAATAGTAAAGAAGATATTGTCATATATGTAACAAAGAAAGTTTAAGGGAAGGTAACAAATGTGCAGATAGGCTAGCCAATAGAGGGATTTTTATTGAGGATCACAAAGTTAAATTCTCCTTTCCATGGTTAGAGGAAGTAGTAAGTTTAGTTGAAGCTAACAAGAAAATGTTGATTGTTTGAATAAAATAATTATTAAGATTTACTTTAATGTTTTCCATTGGTAATATATGCTTTATTTTATAAAAATAATGTGTTTTCCTAAAAACTATTTATTATAATTTTTGTGGTTGCACTTGTGTTTCAAGAGGGAAAATAGCAATCCATATTTCATAAAGCAGACTATGATAGTGCAATATTTTGAAAATATTAATCTACTAAGATGCAATGCATAAATAGTAGAGGTGAAGTTTTTGTATTGTGAAGGCTGCTATAGAAAATGTCAAGAAGGGTGTTGAATTCTAGAATATTTGTATTCATATAGAAAATTGAAAAGATCCAGAAAATGAAAATCAAGAATTCAGACATTTTATGTAAAATGATGTAGGTTTCTAGTTATAGCATCTCAATTGAGATGAGAAGTGTATCTATTTGTAAACTCTCAAGATCTAAAGAAGAGAGTTGTAATTTTTCAAGGGTGGGGGACCCAAATACAACCCCTTATTATTCAACCAATAAAAACAAAGGACACCACCAAATTTTGCACATAAAATTCACTCAATCAATGGAATAAAATGTGTAGACCTTTCCTAAAAGATCAACAAAGATAATATCAATCAAACTAGCAATGATATACATAAACACAATAAGAATATCCAAAATGGGAAAAACAAAAAGGGCACATGGTTCAAGACGTACAAGAATAAAAATCAAACTATGAGGAGGACTATGAATTAGCTCACAAATCACTTATGGTAAAATAAATGTTTAAAACAAGTATGATATCAAAATTTTACAAAGAATATTTTAAACGAGAACAAGATGAAATATTGAGTAGTAAACTCAAAGTGATAAAACAAAATCATGATACATGTAACCTATATCAAAGTGACACTAGGTACATATCTCTCAAAAATGTTGATACAAAAAGTGGTTGTCGATCAAAATTTTTTAATGTACAAAATGTTTGTGAGATAGTGAATATGTGTGATGGTCATGATGAAAGCTAGATTGCTAGAGTTGATGATAGTGATAGTTATTTTTTGTTGATGAACATTTAGATATTGTTTATTTTAACAAGAATAGCACTAGATGGGTTTCTTTAGAGAATTTAAGACTTTCTAAGTTTGATAATGACAATTTTTTTATGTGTTCATGAAAATGCTATTACAAAAGTATTTGCTTTAGTTGTGCAAAGTGTGTTATACGTAGGCTAAATTGTTAGATTTGATCTTTATCTCTTCTTTAGGAGGTCCAAGGTTCAAACCGTGGTGTGGGCGAGTGTGTGAGGGGGTGGGTGTGTGGTGGTTGTGTGTTAAATTCCTTATTGATAAGCATAGCTCTTGGCTTTACGAGGGGTCATGGTTAGGAGGAGACTACTCATCCTTGTGCATTGGTTGTAGGGGTTTCTCACACTAACCAAATCAAAAAAAAAAATATTTGATAGACAATGTGTAGTTAATAGTTTGAAGTCTTTAATTGGCAACAGGGATATTGATGGTATAAGTCATTCAAATTTTATCAGTAATAATCTAAGTTGTGATAACTATTCTCATGTTGACTTATTACATTCAAATAAAGATAATGATGAATTTGAAAGACACACAAAAATAGTTGGTATTATTTAGGGATATAATAATGCATGGCAAGGAATAAAATAACTTATTGTATCAAAAGTAAGATCAAAATACAATGATCTCATATTTATAGGATAAACTAATAAGAGTGATTTTAAGACAAGGAATACTAATATCAGTTTCGTAACAAGGAATATTGAGTCAGATAACAACAAGAAAAATTTTGTTAAAAATGAATCAGAAAAAAGAAACGATCATAATAGACATGAACATGAAAGAAAGAAACATTGGAACCTCCATTGTACTATTTAGGGATATAATAATGCATGGAAAGGAATGAAATAACTTATTGTATCAAAAGTAAGGTCAAAATACAATGATCTCATATTTATAGGATAAAATAATAAGAGTGATTTTAAGACAGGGAATACTAATATCAGTTTCATAACAAGGAATATTGAGTCAGATAACAACAAGACAAATTTTGTTAAAAAGGAATCAGAAAAAAGAAACGGTCATAATAGACATGGACATAAAAGAAATAAATACTGGAACCTCCATTGTAGTAAAATTTATGGAGAAAATAATCATTGTCAAAAAAACTATTAAGAAAAGAACAATAAAATAAATATACACTATGGATGGATAAATATGACAAAATGGAATAGAATAGTAGAAATGTTGAAGTGTTTCTACAAAAAGAAAAAGATCTTGTTAAGCATAGGTTCATCCATAAATGATGCTTTGTATCAAAAAGGCTCTACTAAAATAACATTTAAACATGTAGAATATGATGGTTCAACAATTGATCTAGAATTAAAGTTTAAGCCAGAATCAGAAAGACAAAATAAAAAAGACAAGAGCCAAAGTCAGTACCAAAATTAGTGCTAGAACCAAAGCTTTAAAGTCAAAATTTAAATCAAAGATCGACATCATATCAAATAATGTAATAGAAATGGGTGCTCACATATATTACATTATTTGGGGCCTTGCAAATATCTTGTGAATACTCTAAAAATACTTTGTAAATATTTGGAGTCTAGGAGTCTTATAAATATATATCATATAGTAATCATTACATGTTTGTAATTAAGGAGTCAATAAATATATTTCTCCTTTGAGAAAATATGAAGAGTCATATCTCCTAGGAGTTTCAGGAGATGAAGAGATAGTTGAATATGAAATGTCAAGAGCCTCCTTGTAAAGGCTATTTGTAGGAGAAACATATGAGCTAGTTTGGTAAGAGGAAATTGCAATGCATATTCTTATATTGTAATACCTTGTAATCTTGTCATATTTTTTAATATAATGTGTTCATTTTACTTTGAATCATGGGTTGATTATATGTGATTTGTGTTCTATTATACTATAAAAAATATTTAAACTTTGTGTCCAAAGTTGATTGATAAATATAGAACTTATGCTAACATTGCTTAACTCTTTTCTTAATCTTTGAATAATCTCAGTCAAGTTTTGCGCCTATGGCCAAACTCACAAGTCTTCAATTCCACAAGCCTTTCCCTCCAATGTTATTTCCTTTGCAACACCTATCCCGCTTACAAAGAGGAAACATAAAATTTTTGCTCACATCCTTTTCAAAGAAAGTGTTTTTATATTTTATCAATTTTTTATGTTATACCTATTGGCAATCCTAAAAGTAACGTCGTATAAATAGGAATGAATTGCAATGTAATATTTATGAGTTGTGGACTTTCTACCATGGTTAAAAACATACATTTCCAACCTATCAAACTAAAATCTCATTCTATCGAAGCATGAGTCCCAAAGCTCCCTTTTATTTCCTTTACGAGACAAAATATACCCAATTAGATTGATGGAATTTTTTAATTTTTAGACCCTAAATTATTCATAATAATCCATTGTTTATATATATATATATATATGGGAGTTGGTTACATCCACATTATTTTAAGTAACTATCAAGTGCGGGGTTCAAACCACATGGGTTGCTCCAACAAGCCTATACCACCTCGTTATTGTTGACCCGGTGTGAGGGGGACTATTAGTCACTTGCGATTCGTATCGTCGTCGATCTAGAGTGCACTTAGATAATTCAGGTAAAACTATTAATAACTATCAAGTGCAAGGTTCAAACCACATGGGTTGCTCCCAACAAGCCTATACCACCTCGTTATTGTTGATCTGACGTGAGGTGGACCACTGGTCACTTGGGATTCGTATCATCGTCGATCTAGCATGCACTCATATAATTCAGATAAAACTATTAATAACTATTAAGTGCAAGGTTCAAACCACATGGGTTGCTCCCAACAAGCCTATACCACCTTTGTTATTGTTGACCCGGTGTGAGGGGGACCACTGGTCACTTGGGATTCGTATCGTCGTCGATTCCAACATGCACTCAAAAAATTCAAATAAAACTATTACCTTTACAACAAACATACCCCATTATAAATATAAAATAATATTGATACAAATTTCTAAATATTTAATCATTAACAAATTATCTAATAACCTTATCATAAAAAAAATTGTCTATTTTCTTTGTTTTTATAAAAGTACTACTATAAATAACAAATATAAAATTTTGCTTACTTCAAGATACCATAAAAGAAGCTATGGATCGCTTTTACTATGTGCATGGATCACACTAAAATATGTTTGTAAGGTGGGAAGGCCAAGATTTGAGAGAGAATCTCCCTTAATATCTTGTTGCATATGGTAGGTCCTTCATAGAATCTAGATCAAGAAGATTTGAAAATCCTAAGACTAGTGGGTAGCTATCATAGCTCAAAGCACATGTAAATGTTTTAGTCAAGGACAATATGCACATTTGAATGTTTTAGTCAAGGACATATGAATATGAAGGTTCAAATTATAAAATTCAAGATAAAACTACTTATAGAACATTGTTGATCAAAGTGCATTATAGGAGTATTGGTATACACCAAAGTTGTCAAGGACTCGATCTCTCATACGTAGAAGATATGCACTTGTCATCAACGAAAACTCATTAAAGAACCTTTAAATTAGATCTTCTATTTTTTTTTATTAATACATAGAAGGATATTTGTCTTTATAAATTTTTTATATTTATTATATATAGGAGGATGTTGCCTTTATAAACCATAAACTTGTTAGATAAAAAAAGTTAAATAGAATCCTAAGTTTGTTGGTAAAGGAAAGTCAATAGGACCTCGACCCTTCAACCTTTCAGGGCATCGAATTAAGGTAGTCAATTGACAAACACTCAACCCTTACCATCCAGCTTATTCTCTTTTAAGTATGTTGTGGTTTGAACTTGGACCTTCCTAAAGAGAGGCCAAAATTCTAATCACTTCACCATCCTTACGGATAATCATTTTACATTGTTTTTTTTTTAATTTGGTTAGTGTGAGAAACCCGTAAGACCAAGCAATATCCTCCCAACTATGACCCCTCGTAAAGCCAAGAGCTATGCTTATCAATAGGAAATTTAACACACAACCAGCACACACCCACCCCCTCACACACTCGCTCACGCCACGATTTGAACCTTGGACCTCCCAAAAAAGAGTCAAATCCTAAACCATTACGCTATCTCCCAAGACTAATCATTTTGCATTGTTAATAGACCTGTTTTTGTTTCTCTTCTAGTTGTCTTTGTTAAACTTTTTCTAAGTTTAGAATGCACTTTATAAGTTGTCTTTGGATTTTTTTTTTTTTAAGTTTAGTTTGATTGTGATGTAATATTTTTCCTTTTGTATAATTAATATATAAATACGTGATGTTTTTTATTTTTTATAGTTTTTTATTTGCTTAAAGAAATTTTATAATTGTTAGTTAGTTGCATAAAAACAAAGTGAAAGGAACTTTAATCGTTCAAAACATTAAGATAACCTACCAACAACCATTTTTTTTTTGTTAAGTAGCAGTATATACATAGCGGGTTTTTTAAGAGGATCCCAAAACCTTATAACAGAAAAAAGGAAAGCACCTTTAAGGTCACAAGGTTGATACCGGAAAGCAAGTCTCAGACCAAATTACAACAAATTTAAACATAACAGTCGATCCCCACAAGAAAAACAAAAAACTTCCCAGCAACAAAATCTCGAAACCGGGCGAAGAGAGCAGGAAACGCCGACCATCTTAGATCTTCTTGGGGTCCTCCTGACCGCCAGAGGGTCCACCCGAGTGCTCCTTGAGTTTGCGGAGGCAATGGATCACCGATTCAGCTCCCTTGGTGATGTTTCCCATGGCATCAATGGCCAGATCAATAAGCAAGTTTAGTGGCACCTTATTCTGCTCCGAGTCCGAGTTCGAGCTCAGATGGAGCGGAGGACCGGCTTCGACTTTCACCTTTGATTTCTTGAGCCGTCTCGAAGATCTGACGGTTGGAGGATTGTCTTGAGCACGCCTGTGGCTGCGGGAGTCGCTCTTGAGAGGGGACTGCCTGGGAGGACTAGGGGCCTCACCCTGGGGAGTATCGAGGACAGGGGAATCCGGAGGGTTGGAGGCAAGGGGAGGGATTTCCTTCGGGGGAGGCCTGTTGGCAAACCAACAAACATTTAACCACTATAAACCAACCTCTATAATTTCTTATTAATACATAAAAATATAATATTTTTTATCCTTTAATTTCTTCTCTACAATTTTGTTTTTTTTTTTTCTTTTTTCTTTTTTGATTTGGTTAGTGTGAGAAACCCATGTGACCAACGCACAGGGCTGAGCAGTTTCCTCCCAACCATGATCCCTCGTAAAGCTCGCCTTCTCCACTTGTGCTACAAAGACGAACAAATAATATTTTAGGTTAGTGTGAGAAACCCCTATAACCAAAGCACAGGGCTGAGCAGTCTCCTCTCAACCATGATCCCTCGTAAAGCTGAGAGCTATGTTTATCAATAGGGAATTAACACACAGTCTTTGTGTTCCCCTTTACATCGCAGAAGTTCAAACCGTGAACCTCCTGTTCAACAAGGCCATTGTGTTCTCCTTTACATCGCAGAAGTTCAAACCGTGAACCTTTTGTTCAATAAGGCCAGGCAATGACGTCACTTGCATTATCAGTGATGTGACCCAGATTCAATCCCATCACATGGTGGATGTGTATTACTTAAAAATTATTATTAATAAATATTACATTTAGCTTGGTTCAAAATATCTTCAAAGTAAATAGAGTAGTTTTTTTTTTTAAGTAATACTTCTTATACACATCCACCATGGGATTGAACCCGGGTCACATCACCGATAATGCAAGTAGCGCCCTTGCCGATAGATTGTTTAGATCATATGAAATGTATTTATAAGTTACAAAGAACAATATTTAAGTAATAAACAACTTATAAGCGTAAACCTTTAATTTTAGATTTTTTTATAATCTTAAAAAAACACTAACAAATAAAAATATGTAATATTATATGCATATATCAACACAATTTTTATAAAAATATGTATATAATATATTTTAAAAATAATATAAAATTAATATATAATTTTTAAAGAATATATTTATAAAATATAATCAAACTATTAATATTATAATTTTTAAAAAATTATTTTAAAATATCTTTATTGCAATTGAAAACAAGAAAGCAAAATGTAAAATATGGTAACATCCTCGTAATATCATATATAATCTTTTATCAATTGAAATGATACTTATATAATCTTTAATAAATGTTCCAATTTAAATGTGTATGGGTGTATAATTGGAGTTCACATTTTCTAAAGATATAATAAAGGTCTTCTTTTTGATGATTTGAATGTGGGTAGTTTGAATTACAGTTATTTTCAGTTACATAGGAGAGTTGGTCATAACCAGACTATTTTTAGTAACTGATAGGGTTCAAACCACATGGGTTGCTTCCACTAAACATATTTCACTTCGTTAATGTTGACGTGGTATGAAGGGGACCACCGATCGTTCAAGATTCGTACCATCATCGTTGGTCTAACCTGCACTCAAAACCTTATGTTAAGGAAAATCGTTCCTCATATCCTTGGGGGCCAAGACTTTCAGTTCCATGGGGCCTGTCCCTCAAGCTAGCCGAGGGGGGGTTTGTATCCGGCGCAGGCCCCCAGGCTTGAACCCCAAACCTCCTTCCGAGGATTGTAGGAACATGTTAGTAAGGTACCTAGTGTGGATTAAACCTTATGTTAAGGAAAACCGTTCCTCGTATCCCCTGGGGTTAAGACTTTTCACTCCACGAGACCTATCCCATCCGGGTATACCCCTCAAACAAGCTAGGTTTTTTGTATCTAACGCAGGCCGCCAAACTTGAACTCTGAACCTCCTTCTGAGGATTGAGGGAACTTGGCATCCTTTTGAGGATTGAGGGAACTTGCCAATAAGGTATCGGGTGCGGATTACAGTTCAACAACATACCACTAAGATACTCGTACAAGACAATGTTCACCTACTTATAAATTGAGTAACTTTAGTTCCCAAGGACTAGTGGATTGATAAGTGTTTGTCTGACCATACACTTATCAAGAAGAAACCTAGATTCAAACCTTCTGAATCCACTGATGGTATCAACCCCGATCAATAGGTGGTTGGCCATGCACTTACCAAGAAGAGACATAAGTTCAAACCTTCTGAATCCATTGATCATATCAATCCCAATCAATAGGTGGTTGGCCATACACTTACCAAGAAGAGACCTAAGTTCAAATCTTCTGAATCAACCGACGATATCAACCCTCGATCAATAGGTAGTTCTCTCACAAAAGAATATAAAATGATGAGGTGGTATAAGGATTATAGGAAACAACCCAAAATTTAAACAAACAATTATAAATGCAACCAATTCTTCTTATGTATAAAAATAAATAAATAAATAAACTTTAAATTTTTCACATACTTATAAGTTGGATAAAATGATAATGGCTTTAAGAGTTAGGATCGTATAAAATGATGAATGGCGTTGAGAGTTAGGATCGTGAGTGGAATTGCTTGTTGTAAAAAGTTCAACGATTTAAATTTTTTTTTCGTAGTCCCATGTCAATAAATAAATAAATAAATAAATAAATAAATAAATATATATATATATATATATATATATATATATATATATATATATATATATATAATATCTAATTTTTTAATTATTATTTTTTAAATTATTTCAATCTTTTCAGTGTAATAGTAATCTAATTTAATTCACTATGAGAAAAAAAATCTACCAATCAATGTCTCTTAATCTCAATTCCTAATATACCTACTAAACCTCTAATTTTTAATTTTTTTCCTTAACTACCAACCTGTTTTTTCTCTTTGTTATTCCAACCTTTTCATTGTGATAGAGATTTAAACTTGCCCACTAAAGTTTTAACAAAAAAAAAAAAAAAAAATTGTCCCATCCCATCAGCATGTGAGTCAAGGAAAACAGCTTAAAGAAATGTCATAACATATTAACTCCATTTTGTCTATGTGGACCAAGAGAGCTTGATTATTACCCTTATGATTCAAAGTCCATGTGAACCCCTAGTCTTAATTCAATGACACCCCTACATAGTAGTTGCATGCCAACATGGAAGACCAGGCATGCACAACAAAATGGGGAAGATTCCATGTTTCCTAAGCATAGAAAATACACTCAAAGACACTCTGACGTTTGCCATGTGTGGAGGTAAGTGATGCCTCTCGTGGTCAAATTTTAAAAATGATTTGTTAAACTCAACTAAACCATGCATGTGAAGATTGGAATGTGATAGGGATGTATTCAACCAAAGAAAGTTGAAAATTTTGAAAGGCAAGCCTTCATGAGGCTTGTGATGTTGCCCCTATGAGAGGTCAGGTGGAAAAACATTCCACCCAAATCTTAGATGGGGATGTATTCAACCAAAAGAAAGTTGAAAATTTTGAAAGGCAAGTCTTCATGAGGCTTGTGATGTTGCCCCTATGAGAGGTCAGGTGGAAAAACATTTCACCCAAATCTTGTTTTTTTAAGTGATATAATGTAAGCATGCAAGATCTAATACCACCAAAAAGCTTGACCTTTAAGAGAATGGCATGACCACACTGCTTTGAAGTGACACATAGTGGACAAATGAAACATATTGAATGAATAGCATGCGAACTAGAGAGAAAGTTGCAAAATACAAATTGGAATTTTCTTCCTTTCACTTTATGGAGAGAGTGAAGGGAGAAAATTATAGTAAAATCGAAACAAAAATTTACAATTCACTCACAGGGTAAACTTTAAAACATAATTAAAATGACACCAAGAAGAAAATTATAGTAAAATTCAAACAAAAATTTACAATTCACTCAAAGGGTAAACTTTAGAACATAATTAAAATGACACCAAGACGCCACATGTATGGAATATTGGGACCATTAGTAATCATAAACCAAGAAAAGGACAACATAGAGATCAAAGGTTAGGAATAGCATGATAAACCAAGAAAAGGACAAAATAGAGATCAAAGGTTAGGGATATTAGGATAACCCATAATGAGAAATTATAAACCTCCACTAATGGGACCCATTATGAATGGGTGAGAAAGAAATGATGATAAAGAACAAACCAACCCAAAATTGAATCTAAGTTGCATGTCAAAAACGATGTGGATGTGTTACCAAACATATGCAAAAATGGATCTATTGGGCTTTGAATTATACTTTTTAATTTTTAATTCTGAGTTTAAATTTCATTTAGTGTAAGGGATCGAGATCTTTCATAAAAATTTATGTAATTTATTTTAAAAAATAAAGTATACCTTATCAAAAGATATTAATTTAATAAGCCTCAGTTTTTAGCAGTTTTTAACATTTAAAGAATAGATATAGGTTCTAATCTTACTAAAGGAGATATGGATAATATTGAAGTTTTGTTATAATACTACTATATCGTAATAATTTAGTACAGGTAGATCTCGTCTCAATCCCATATAACCAAATGAAAATATATAAAAAAAAACCTCATTCTCATGTCCAATAAGGATTCATTAGTGTATTTGTGTGGTGTGTTTAAAATATAATAATTAGATTTCAAAATGTGGTGTGGGCGAGTGTGTGAGGGGGTGGGTGTGTGGTGACTTTGTGTTAAATTCTTTATTGATAAGTATAGCTCTTGGCTTTACGAGGGGTCATGGTTGGAAGGAGTCTGCTCAACCCTGTGTGTCGGTCATAGAGATTTCTCACAATAACCAAATCAAAATATAAATATAAATATAAATATAAATATATATATATATATATATATATATATATATATATATGAATTTTTTAAATAGATAAGAAAACAATTATTTTAAAATTAAGTTATATTTTGTTGAATTATTAATTACAAATATAATTTTTATTTTTTTTTACAAATGTTTATGGTTAAGTATTTTCATCCCACCATGATCTCTGTAAGGGAGAGGAGAAGAATTGAGCTTATGAATAAGAAATTTAACAACCACACAGGCCGTGAATTGAACTTTAAATCTTTCTAAAAACCAAAGTCTAAACCATTAGAAATATAATATTAAAATATTTTTAAATAAATTTAAAATAGTGGAAACTAAGTACTTTCATCTCACAATGATCTCTTGTAAGGGAGAGGAGAAGAATTGAGCTTATGAATAAGAAATTTAACAACCACACAGGTCGTGAATTGAACTTTAAATCTTTCTAAAAACCAAAGTCTAAACCATTAGAAATATAATATTAAAATATTTTTAAATAAATTTAAAATAGTGGAAACTAAGTACTTTCATCTCACAATGATCTCTTGTAAGGGAGAGGAGAAGAATTGAGCTTATGAATAAGAAATTTAACAACCACACTGCGATTTAAACTTTAAATCTTTCTAAAAACCAAAATCTAAACCATTACAAATATAATATTAAAATATTTTTAAATAATTTAAAATAGTGAAAACTAGCGTTTTTAAAAGAAGGTTAAAGTTTAAGTTTTAGTAAATAGAGAAGATAAGTGTATGTGAGTGAAGGGTGCTTGGCCAATGAGAGGGTTATTTTAGTTTTATGATAAACTATAGTGCATGGCAATTTATCGATTGTTTTTCTTTAAAGTTAAGTTCAAGGGATTGAAATAGGTTAGCATACATTTTTTTATGTATAATTTTTTGTACATAGTATATTCTTAGCATGCTAGGGAAGAGATTTGAACTTGGGGCCTTTTGATTTTAATCGGAAAATTTTAACTATCTACTTGCTCTACAACTCCTCTACATAAACATATAAGTGAGTTCTAATTTTATTATAAATTAAATTTTATAATAAATTTTTATAATATTTAAAATTATCGATAAGTGATAATATGAAATGAATATAAGTGAGTTGTTTTAAATTTTAGATAATTTTTTATATTATTTAAAATTATTAACAAGCGATATAATGAAATGAATATAAGTGGTAAAAATACACGTTCATAATGATAAAATTACAAGTTAAGAATATAGTTTGTTGAAATAGCATATTAACATGATGATGTCATAGAAATAGTGTTAGCAAGTGTAGTGTACTTATAAATTTAATATAATAATGACTATTACATTATTAAACTTATGAATTTACTATAACAATAGTTATTATATTATTATACTTATGAATTTAACATGATAATATTATTTATTTTTCTTTTTGAAAAAAAATTAATATGGTGATTGAGGGGATCCATAAAAAATTGACGTCATGGAAAGGCAAGTTCCTGTCCCAAGCTGCCAAGGCAACCTTTACCATGGCTTGCCTCCAAGGGATTCTGACTTTCTTCATGTTTGTTTGCAGAGTGCCTACCTCAGTTCTTCTCAAGATCGAGCAAGCTCAACGAAATTTCCTTTGGTCAGGCAATGAAGATAAATCTAGGATCCCTCTGGTATCCTGGGACAAAGTGTGCAGAAGCAAAAAGCAAGGTGGTTTAGGGCTCTGAAGAATTGCCATGATGAACCTTGTGCTCATTGTCAAGCACACTTGGAGGATCCTAGTCGAAGAACCGGTCGAATGGGTTAGGATTGTTAGGAGGAAATACCTCAACAACACTCCCCTTCTTGTGGAATTCCCACCGAGGGGTCGGTTTTTTGGAAATTCATTGGTCAATCCATACAGTTGATCCAAAACGACATCAAGTGGATCCTTGGGGATGGTCAAACTATAGACTTTTGGAAGGACAGGTGGGTCCTAGAGGATCCTCTGTCAGAACAAATCGGGTTGGCTCAACTTAAAAGTTTCCTGGATAACAATGTTGGGCAGAAGGTGGTCGATTTCATTGAATGGAGAAATGGCTCCCTACAGTGGAAATTCATCATACGGTCGACTTCCTATCCTCAATCCTCAAGGACATCATCATACCCACTAGTAGAGGACCGAACAGATTGATATGGAGGGGGACCGATGATGGGGGTTTCTCTATCAAAACTGCCTATGGGCTTCAGTGCAAAGGACCAATTTCAGACTTTCCTTACAACTTGATCTGGAGGAAAGGAGTTATCCCAAAGGTAAATTTATTTTGTTGGATTGCTCCTTAGAACAAAGTCCTCACTATTGACAATCTTCACAAGAGGGGGTTTGCTTTAGCCAATAGATGCTACTTGTGTGAGTCTTCCTGTGAGTCTTTTGACCATCTCTTCCTGCACTGTGGCTACACTGGGTCAGTCCTTGGTGTCATCCTCTCCACCTTCCAGATCCAATGGGTTTCCCCCAAGACCATCAAGGTGGCTTTCTTCCAATGGGGCAATCCTTTTAAAAACCTTAAGCCTCATTTCCTATGGAATGCTTGCCTCCACCACTTTTTGTGGCAGGTATGGTTAGAATGCAATGGTCGGATCTTCGATCACCCCCCTAGGTATCCTCCCTCAGTCGCTCATAGGGCCATCGCCTTTGCCATTGAGAATGCCAAGCTTATCCCTAGCCCTTGGTCCAAACATGTGTTCGAAGAAGGTTTGTTCAAATCCTTTAAGTTATCCAGGGAGAGTAAGGAGCGGGAGGATCCGCGGGTTTCTAGGAAGGACGTCATGTGGGTCAGGCCTCCTCACGGGTGGTTGAAGCTAAATTTTGATGGGGCATCTCGCGGCAACCCAGGAGTGGTCGTTGCGGGTGGGTTAGTCCGAGATCATAATGGAAAGATTGTAATGGCTTTATGTGAAAACTTAGGGCATCAAACAAATCATGTCACAGAGGCTAGAGGATTACTAAGAGGACTCGAGCTCATGACGAAGGATCCCCGTCCCTTGGTTGTTGAAGGGGACTCTTTGAACATTATCAACTACATGACAACTTTCAAGGTTTCGGCGTGGAAGGTTTAAAAATATCATCACTCAGGCCAAAAGCATCCTTCATTGGAGGAACCAGGTTCAGTTCAAGCATACCTACAAGGAGGGCAATGGTCTAGCTGACCACTTAGCAAACAAAGGTTTAAAGTCCACATGTCTTGTGGTGTGGCATCAAAGTTTTCCAACGAACATTGAGAAGATCGCCAGCCAGGATATTATTAATGTCTCCACATAAGCATGATGTAAGGACCGGGCCTAGGTGGTCGGGCTCGAGGAGAGCCACGACACCTGCACCATCGGACCCAATTGGCACACCCTTCATGATGGTTCATGGCAGGTATGACGGGAACGATATTTTTCCAAAGTCCCTCGGAAGGTGGTCCAGCAGATCTTTGGTCTTGTCCCTCGTGCCTGGAAAAGGTCGAAGATAGGTGGATGTTTTGTTCATCTCCCCTGCTAAGATTTGGACGGGCCTGGCACGCCCAAGAAAAGATCACCATTGGCCCTCTCTCGGGCACATCGAGAGGATGCTTCGGCCCACCTCTCTAGACATAACTACCAAAGGCACCACTACCTTCGACAACACGTGGCACCTTCGGAGGTTGTGTGTCCACCTCAGCATCAATATTTGCCACCATCCTGGATCTAATGCTATCTTTGGTAATGATGGCTCTCTCTGCATGCATGCGAGGCTCATATCCAAAGAAAATATATTTAATCTAGTGGTGTTTGGGCAAGCCTTGTCTTTTGGTGTAAGGTGTCCCCTGGAGTGTGGTGCAGAGTCGTCTGGCTTCCCTCATGGTGTGTGTGTTTTGTCCTGAATACATGGCTTCTCCTTATGTCAAGTCGGTTGATCTTTCCCTGTGTGACGAAGCCATGATGTTTATGAAGGCCAAGGGTATGCTCCCTTTCCTCCAAAAATTCCAAGGACCCAAAGACGATGTCACCCGTGCCTTTGTGGACTCTTGGAATCAAGGCGAGGTTGTGGTGAGGGGGCTAAATTTTAAAATCTCCATTGAGCTTATGAGTGAGATCACTAGGTTGCCGGTGGTAGGTCATAACATTCGATGTGATCGTCACAATTGGGAAGAGGAATTGGAGCAATTCTCTGACAAAGAATGAAACCTTGGGTGGGATAAGTCGGCCCTCCTTCGCTCAGCCCTCCCTGAACCTTGGAATCTTGCCATCATCCCCATCCTTCAATATGTTACTTGCGATGACCCCGACAAGCCTCTTCGTAGTTTCCACATCAATTTTGTAAACCACCTGAGGGATACCAAGCAGGTATGTATTCCCAACTATCTTGTCTACTCCCTTGGCCTCACTATCGAAAAGAGCAAGAAATTGTCTTACCCTCCCATACACTAGGGGTTAATGAGTGTCATCTTCTACCATCTCGTTGTGAATCGTCCTCTGCCCCGGGAGGTCCTTCCTATTGCTACCCAAGCCTCGGGTAGTCCTAGTTTTGTCCAAGAGGATGGGACTTCTAGCCCTATCCATAACAGCCCCCCTAAAATGGCCAATCCTGCGTCCCTCCAAAGAGTTTCCCGTAGTAAGCCAGCCAAGAGAGGGTAGACTGACGCCCCGACCCCACCTCGATCATATCTGTGACTTAAGAATGTGAAGAAGGAGAAAGGGATCCCGTCGCAGAAAATCAACTCTGACACTGAGAATGAAGCCGAGGGGTTGTCTCCCTAGTTTCTGTTAGACATGACGGCCAACATCCTCTCCTCTACAAATGCAATGGTGAGGATCCTCAAGTGCTTCAAGGGGCCTGAGACCCAGGAGGATCAGGAGGATCCGAACATGTAAGGAATTTTCCTGGGACGGTTTCCTTTTTGTCGTCTAGTGGAAGCGATCTATATAATGGATGGTTATGTGTTTTTTATGGTTTTTCAGCTGGTTTTTGACCTCCGTTGGGAGGGGTTGATGTAGCCCTCACGGGCATCACTGTGTTTTTTTGTTTTTTTGGGAAATATTCATATGGTACCTAATGTATTAGCCCAAAGGGCTCTCTCTAATGGTAAAGGCTACGGCCTCTCTTGTTATAATGTTTTGGGATCCTCTTAAAAAACCCGTTTTGTATATAAATTAATCTACTTACCAAAAAAAAAAAAGTTAGATTATATTAGTTCATTAACTAGAATATATTACAATATTATGGTGTTAACATTGTTCACCAGCTAAAGAACAAAAAGAGGTGGATAAGGAGTAAAACATCCATACCTGAATATCAATATTATCAATTTGACTTTTATAATATAAGTCGATATTTTTTCTACTTGATAAAAAGGGGTTGTACTCAGGTTCCCCACCCTTAACAAATTACATCTCTCTTCTTTAGAGCTTGAAAGTTTACAAATAGATACACTTATCATCTCAATTGAGATGCTATAGTTAGAAACCTACATCATTTTACATAAAATGTTTGAATTCTTGATTTTCATTTTTTTGGATCTTTTCAAATCTTTGTATGAATACAATTACTCCAAAATTTAGCATCTTTCTTGATATTTTTCTATAGCAGCCTTCACAATGCCAAAACTTTACCTCTACTATCTATGTCTTACATCTTAGTAGAGTAATATTTCCAAAACATCGCACTAACATAGTCCGCTTTACCAAATTTGGATTGCTAGTTTCCTTTGTGAAACACAATAAATAGTCTAAATTGACACATATTATTGTTACAAAATAAAACAGATATTACCAATGGAAAACATTAAAGTAAATCTTAATCATTAATTGATTTAGGCAATCAACAATTTTTGTCAGCTTCAACTAAACTTTCTACTTCCTCTAACCATGGAAAGGAAATGTTAATTTTACGATCTTCAATCAAAACCCTTCTATTGGCTAGCTTATCTACACATTTGTTTCCTTACCTTAATATATGTGTAACCTAATTTCTTTGAACTTTTTAGCAAGATCTTGAATTTTCATAATTATTTCTTGTATGTTCCATGGAGCCTTTGCTTTCCTCAAAATTGTATTTATTACTATGAGAGAATCACCTTTCATACAAACTCTATTCCATTTCATTTGTTTACATATTTTTAACACTTCTAAAGCTGCCCAAGCTTCAGCTTCATTATTTATCTTAAATCCATAATTGAAAGCATAATGAGACAAAATCTCTCCTCTATTATTTATAATTATTCCTCCTCCTCCTGGTCCTGGGTTTCCTTTAGATGCTCCATCAAAATTCAATTTAACCCACTCCACATTTTGTGGTTTCCACTTTATATTCTTTACCTTATTTTTGCTTCTCTTGTACCCAACATCATAATTCCATTTAATGACTTGACTCCATCTATCAAGACTCTCTGCTTCCAAATTAGGGATTGGGTGAGTTGATAGGGTTGGTTTAGACTCCTCTATGGCTAAAAATATCTTCTTTTTCATTACCTCTAAACTACTTTCCTTTCCTTTAAATATTCTTCTATTCCTTTCTAGCCATATAGTCCAAAGTATTATATCTTTTGATATATCCCATATTTTCTGTAAAGCCTCACTGTTATAAGTGCTTTGCCATTGCTTGAACCAATCTTCAATTCATCTATTCATCACCATGCATTTACCAAACATATTAAGAATCCATTGCCATAGATTCCAGAATATTGAGCAATGTCCCAAGATATGGTCAATACTGGTTAATATTGTCCTCCTTATTACATAAAACACATTTAGAGGGGCCATGCAAACCCCTTTTCATAAGGTTATCCCATGATAAAATTCTTCTATGACCTACTAGCCAAACAAACATTTTGACTTTAGGAATGATTGGGCTATCCCAAATATCTGTCCAAATTCTAGTGATATTATTATTATGTTGGTGTTGAACATTATATCCACTTCTTGTTGTGTATTCTCTTGAGTTATTCAACTCCCAAATCAATTTATCCTCGGCACCCCTCAGAATAATTATAGTTGTTATCTTTCTACTCAATTACCTCCTAGCATTTATGTCTTCTATACTTGTAAAAAAATATTCTTTCCATTTGTATCTTCCTTCTCGATCCTTGTACAAAATGTTTGAAACCCTATCACCGTATTTATCTTGAAGCAATATCATCCAAGGTTTCAAAACTAGATCTAAATTGAGTGGTTTTTTTATCACACCAAGTATCTATCCAAATGGAATTTTTTTCTCCAGTTCCCACCACCCATCTTAAACCTTTAATCAATAGATTTTTTTAAACAATTCCAAAGAGCAGAACCATTTAGAAGAGAGAATGCAGTAAATATTAACATACTTAGAAGGTCATTGGGATCAACATACTTAGAAGAATTATTGCCCATTTTCTTTGACTCTCTTTGTGCAATATCTAGATAACTTTTTCCCTAAGAGCTAAGTTTACATCTGTAAGAGCTCTTAAACCAAGACCTTCCCATTTTTATCATCACACAACTTGCTCCATTTCACCAAAGAAATTTTATTTTTATCATGTAAACTTGACCATAAAAAGAATCGCATAAAAAATATTAAAACTTTTTTCAACTAATTTTGGCATAGAATACAAAGATATATAATATGTTGGAATGGCTTGTAATACTGGCTTAATTAACTGCACTCTTCTTGCTAATGATAATTATCTACATTTCCAAGCTGGAAGTTTATTTTGAACTTTACTAATAACTGGATTCCATAAATATATCCTCATTCTCCCCTCAAATAAAGGCATCCCTAGATAAGTTGTTGGTAAATTTACCTCCTCCATTTGAAGCAACCTACAAATTCTTATTTTGATATTAGCAGGAGTGTTAAGAAAGTAAATTTTGGATTTAGTCCTATTAATTTTTTGCCTTGAAGCTCTTTCGTACTCTTTCAAAAAGTTATTCTAGCTCTGGCCTCATTTATCCTTGCCCTTCCAAAAAGGGTTGTATCATCTACAAACTATTGATGGGTGATGTTATTGATTTTATTACTAACCTTAAGTCCACTTTTAAACCCATCTTTGTAAGCCTTATTTAAGTTCCTACTCAAAAATTTTGCCATAATAATATACAAACAAGGAGATAGAATATCTCCTTGTCTAAGGCCTCTCTTGGCTTTAAAATATTATGTCACTAACCTATTTACCAACATAGAATAAGAAACTATAGAGATGCAAGCTTTAATCCATCTAACCCATTTCTTCCCAAAACTAAACTTATCTAAAACTGCAAAAAGAAAATTTCATTTAACCCTATCATAGGCTTTACTCATATCAAGTTTTAATATCATAGCTTTCTCTTTTCTTGAAGCTACTGAATGTATAACTTCATGAGCTACTATGATCCCATCCAAAATTTGTCTCCCTTTCACAAAACCTCCTTGCTCTTCTAAAAATTTTTTGTCTAACAATGGCCTTAATCTATAAGCCATCACTTTGGAAATAATCTTATAATCCATATTACATGGGATTATGGGTCTAAAATAATCAAACAATTCAGCATCCTTCTTTTTTTGAATTAGGGTAAGATAAGTTGCAATTATTTTATAAGGAATGTTTTATTTTATCCTAGACTATTCCACTACCACCAATAAAGAATCCTTCACTATATCCCAATTATGTTGGTAAAAATTTGTAGAGAGCCCATCTTGACCTAGGGATTTATCCTTATTAAAATAGAAAAGAGCTAAATGAACTTCTTCTATAGTAATAGGCTCCATCAGTTTCCTATTGTCTTCATTTGTTATAACTAAAGGAACATCTTGAAGAAGTTTATCATTAATAACTTCGGTCTCCTTTGAACCTAGAATATTCTGATAAAACGACTTAGACTCTTTTCTAATTTCACTCTGATCTTCAATCCAAACCCCTTCTATTGATTTAATTCTACCAATTCTAGAAGAAGATCTTTGTACTATAGCCATCCTATGAAAAAACTTTGTATTTTTATCTCCTTATTTTAACCAAGTTTGTCTTGATTTTAATCTCTAGAATTTCTCTTCCTTAATCAAAATATTATGATATTAACTAAGCAACTCCCTTTCCTCCGAGCTTGTATTATTTTCATCACCTTTTTGGAATTTTGAAAGTTTATCTTTTAGTTCTTCTTTCTTCTCAAAAATGTTTCCAAAGGTGTTCTTGTTCCATTATTTTAATCTAGATATAATAGCTTTAATTTGGTTTGGAAGAGCATACAACCCATCATTACCTAAATAATTCCATGTTTGAGCTATCATATCAACAAATTGAGGATGGTCTTCCCACATCTACTCATATTTTACATATGATCTTTTTTTGAATTCACTCCACCATTTTAAATCTTATTGGCTAGTGATCTGAACCAATCCTTGTTAAGGTATTAATTTTAGCACAAGTTCCTCCATCTAGAGAATGATCTGAGAGAATGCAACTATCTAATTTTTTTGCTATTAGGCTCTAGCTTCTCCTATTGTTGATCCAAGTATAGTTGTCTTCTTCAAACTCAACTTCCCATAGATTGTTTTTTTGAATAAAAGCTGAGAAATATTTCATAATTTGGGTCAATTTCCTAATTTCCCCAAATTTTTCATTCAGATTGGTAATGGCATTAAAATCTCCAATGATCATAAAACAGGGTTCTTGGTCTTTACTTCTCATAAATGCCTCAATCTACTCCAAACTTCTAATCTACCTGACTCAGTTGTAGGACCATACACATTTATAAGGATGAAACGAATATCAGCAAAGTAGCAAGTGACTAAAGAGGGTATCCAATGCCTAGTTTTATGAATGGTTACACAATAGGTTCTAGAAGGATAATATAAGTTGATGTTACTTTGATATTTAAGCATGTTTTATTTTTAAAAGTTATTTTATTTGTTAGGGATTGTAATATTATCATTTCTAATTCATTGTTATTGTGTTAGCTTTTTTTTTAATTGGTAGAAAGGGTTATGAAAGGGTTCTTGAACCTTTTACAACACAAAAAATGTGAGAAATTACAGGTTTCACCATCAAAAGCAACCAAAAAATATAATCACAAAAATAGGAATAACCTGAAGCAACCAAAAGCAATGGGGGAGAAGGAAACCAAACAAAAATAAACCCAAACCCGAAAAGAAATAAAGTAAGGAGAAGAACTAAAGAAGTTCAAACCCAAAAGGAACTAATCCATCATTTTATTCACACTATCACTTCCAATGTTGCTTTCAAAAGCCTTGGAGGATTCGTTGTGGATGGAATCGATTTCTTTGGACACATGAATCGCATGTTGAAGAATCGTATTAGTCTTACAATGGGTCGAATATGCATTTTCAAGCATTTCAGTTAAAATAATTGAGGGATACCACTTGGCCTTAGACATAATCTTAGCATCCTTTAGGAATTGGTCAACATCCTGGTCTGAACCTTCAGTCATGGTAGAGTAATTTCCAAAAAGTTCTTGCTTTTTGCTTGAATTTTTCTTTTTTGAAGATGTGGTTATGGGTGAACATCGTCAGTTGACAGATAACTTGGAATCATCCTCTACCTTTCCTCGATCCTTAGTTTACAGATGACTTGGTAATACACCCTGTAATGAGGATTGTAAACATGAGATCATTTTTTCTTGGAATTTTTTGCCTTATGGACATGATTTTCCTTCGTATTTTCTCAATCCTTGGTTTTGCTTTTGACTTACCAATACACCTTGAAATGAGGTTTGTTCATTTTCTTGAAAAGGTGATTATTTTAGGAAGAATCAAACTTAATCTGGGTCCCCATTCCATAAATATAAATACACATTTGATTGACCATAAACCCTATAATCGCATCTATATTCAGGATCGTGACACACTTCCAACTGGATATGAGTTGTTGACTAGGATTAAAATAATTGGAATTTTTCGAACACCTACCATGGAATCATTTCTTCTTTGAAAAAATCTTAGAGGAAGCAAATGTCATCACCATAATTATTCTCCTTAAGGGCCTGTGAGAAATCCATCTACCATACATGAAGGGACTCTTCTCTGACACCTTTGTTAGCCAGCCAATCAGTAGCCTTATTCTCTTCTTTGTACACGTGTTGGATGACAATGTTGAAATACTTGTTGATTAATCTTCTACACTTGTCTATCATGTTGCTCAAGTTCCAAGATGGATATTGGTTAGCTTTGAGGTATATGATGATGTATAAGGAATCTCCTTCAATAATTAAATTATCAATAACAAGCTCATCTAGGATTAGCAACACTTGATAGAGGGTTTTGGATTCAGCCATGTTGTTATATTAAAGTCCAATGTTTTCGACAAAGGCAAGCAAAATTTTTCCATAATCATTTATGAGAATACCTCCACCCGCATTGTGTTGGTTTTTTTAAATTGATTGTATGAGATTGAAATAGTCCATATTGGTATTACCTCATCATCATGTTACCATGGTATTTTAATGAAGTACATAGTGGTATCATATTGTCTAACAAGATTTGAACCTGGATCTCTTTATTATAATCCCACATCTTTAACCATTAGATATAATGTTATTTTATTAATGTTAAGGTTCACCATTGATATTTGAACCTTGGTTTATGATATGCAATGCTTTAATCACAAGCAATTGATTTAAATACTATGGACCATAAATTTTTAAATCCCATGGCCATAAATGTTAAGGTTTATCCATGGGATTTGAACCTTGACTTATGATGTGAAACTCTTTTCTTCCAACCACTTGTCTCAACCCATGGATAAATGTTAAGGTTCACCCATGAGATTTAAATCTTGGTTTAAGATGTGAAACTCTTCACTTCCAATCAACTACTCTAAACCCCATGGGCATAAAATATTAAGATTCACCTGTGAGATTAAAACTTTGATTTACGATGTGAAACTCTTCACTCTCAACCAATTGCCCTAATCCCCATAGGCTTAATGTTAGATTTTAACCATGATCTTGGTTATGGGTGTGAAACTCCTCATTCCCTACCAATTAATCTAATCCTCGTGGAAAAATGTTAAGGTCCACCCATGATATTTGAACATTGGTTCAGAGTGTGGAACTCACTCCCTACAAAATACTCTAAACCCCATCAAAAAATTGTTAAGATTTACCTATTGGATTTAAACCTTAGTCTATGATGTGAAATTTTCTACTCCCAATTAATTGCCCTATATCCCATGGGCATTGTTTTTAAATAATTTTATGTTTTAAATAAAAAAAAATTATATATAATATTAAAAATTTATAATTGATAAGAGTACAAGTCAAAAGCAAGAATTATTCTAGAGAAAACCCCACATTTTTTGTTTGGGAAAGAAAAAAAATATTATAAGTGTGGGCAGGAAGCAAGTGTGAGTAGGAAGCAACTGCAAGCAAAAAGTGAGTGTCACTATTTCTTGTTCTAGATCTTTGGGAAAACTTAAAAACTAATATATACAAATGAAGAAATTCTTGGTAGCATGGCAAGAAAGTCATTTTTGAAAGTTCTAACTAGAAGTAAGAATACCTTAGCTGGAAGTCCAAATACCATAGTTAGGGATCAGAGAAAGAGTGAATATATGGTAAACCTTATATAAGTAGGAAATATTACACTATAAGTGGTTATCAAGGATGAGATGATTGATTATAACATAATAACCTTAAAAGTAAAATTTTAATATGTAAGTTCCATGAATATTGGCCAAGTTTTTTAGAATTTCAAAATTGGATCAAGTTGAAGTGGGGATTGAATTCAAAAAACTCATTATTTTTTCTTTTAAAAGCATTTTTTCTCATCATATTTTTTAGTTTAAAAATCAAGGGTAAAATAATGGTCAATGACCTCTGGTTTAGGAGAAGAGATGCATTATATTTAAGAACATGGAGTGAGAACTATTTTTTGTGGAGATAGAGACTATTAAAAGGCATCCAATATGGATTAAGTTTTTGGGACTTTCATATTGGCTTATCAATCGGGATATTTTTAAGGATATTGAAAATATTTTAAGGGAATTCATTCAAGAGGGACCAACTACTAAGGAACAAAGGCTTGTTGTTATATATATATATATTGTGATGGATATTTAAAAATATTTGTCATAATCCATTAGGATTAAATATAAATTAAGACTATGGGATCAACAAGTGGATTATGAAAATATTGCATATGATGTTGTAAATGTTATGAGACTAGACACATGGAAATAAGTTATAAAGTGAAAACGATGGAGAACGAGATAAAAAATTAGGCATGAGACAAACTTCAATATAAAGAAAAATATCATACCACAATAGAATTTAGACCAAATCAAGGACTTTCCACTTCCAAGAAAGTGGCAAAGAAATACCCTTTGCATCATCAAATGGCAAAAGCTATTATAGTTTACTTGGTTCAACCATTATAAGAAACAAAGGAGACAAGGAATAAAGAAGTAAAATGTGCAATTCCAAATTTAGGAGTTAAAGGTGTGAAGGAATATGGAGAGGCAAATTTTGAATCAAAGGAGGCAAAAGAGGTCAAGTCTAATCTAGGTAAATCATCTTCAATTACCTCAAGTAGTATAGAATTGTATTCTTGCAATCAAAATGAAAATAGCTTTATAAGAAAACAACTTCAAAAAATATAGTAATGGTAATAACAATTCAATAATGCATAACAATAAACATCCACTAATAACAATAAACTTAGATTAAATGCTAGAATATTATAAGTGCAAGTAATCATATTATAAATTCAAGTCAATACAAATTCTTATCCAATTAGAGAGGGTGAAGTCTCATAGCCACTTGGAGAGGACAAAGTCTTATATGCGTAAAAGAGGTGATTAAGATACAAATATAAAAGATGATGATCCAAATTTAGGAGTTAAAGGTGTGAAGGAAGATGGAGAGGCAACTTTTGAATCAAATGAGGTAAAAGAGGTCAAGGCTAATCTAGGTCAATCATCTTAAATTACCTCAAGTAGTATAAAATTGTATTCTTGCAATCAAAATGAAAATAGATTTATAAGGAAACAACTTCAAAAAATATAGTAATGGTAATAACAATTTAATAATACATAAAACTAAACATCCACTAATAAAAATAAGCTTAGATTAAATTCTAGAAGATTAGAAGTGCAATTAATCATATTCTAAATTCAAATCAATACAAATTCGTAGCCAATTAGAGAGGGTGAAGTTTCATAGCCACTCGGAGAGGACAAAGTCTTATATGTGCAAAATAGGTGACTAAGATACAAATATAAAATATGATTATAACTACAACTTAAATCTTCCTATATAGAGAGTAAACCTACGTTAAACCTAACCCTAATACTCAAGAGACGACTACCTTAACATAGGGCTCGAGCTAATGAAAATATAATCAATATAGTTATATTGGGGCCACTACATAGATTTCGCCTTAGAAAGCTTTGTCCTAAAATCTAAAAGGATTAGAAAATGCTCTTAAGCTTCCACACAACATCTTATTTTTTAAGTTCATGCCACTTGATTAGAAATTCTTGAATCTGATAAAACTACAAAAGATGAGCTCTAGATTGTAACACTAATTTTGGATAGAGAGTGATTCAACCTTCCTCATCAATTACTCAAAGCTCTATTTGGGACTACACATTTTGTCTAATATCTTGTTTGAGATAAGAAATATGAAATACAATATGGATGCAGGAATATGAGGAAGCTCCAACTTATATTCCACTTTGCTAATGTGACAAGCCACCTTATAGGGCCCATAAAATTGAGGAGGCAATTTTTTACTAGACTTGGTCTTCAAGGACAATTGCTTATAGTCATGTAGACACAAAAGTACCATATCCCCCATAGCAAATTATTGATCATAATAATACAAATCCTACTATTACTTCATGTTGTTCTAGTATTGGATCAAATTATATTTAATAAAAAGTACAATTTATTGTTGATACAACAATTTATCTACCTAGGCCATCTTGGAGGATCCTAGGACATAGTCTACCATTTGTGGAGGTTTTTGAACAAACAAGGCCTCAAGCAAGGATATATTTATGGGACAATGATAAGAAGTATTATATCACCATTTAGCTAACAAGATACTACTTGTATTGGGAAAAACAATAAATGTAAGTACCCACACATTTATTTATAATCTCTATATCACCATTGGAGTGAGGGTGATAAGAAGAGGACATATTCAATTGAGTACCACTAAGTTGGATAAATTTCTTCCAAAAATTAGACAAGGTCATAATCACTGACAATGGACTTAAGAATACCATGCAATTTAAAAGTAGAATTGCAAAATGCCTTGGAAACCTTGCTAGTTGAACAGGGATACTAGAATGCATAGAAATGAGCATACTTTGAAATAAAATCCATTACCATAAACATTACAAATTTTCCCTCATTTTTATAAAGATCCTCAATAAAATTCATGGGCATGTTCTCCCATTGGTGGTCAAGGATAGGCAAGGGTTGCAACAACCCATGAGATTTAACAGTTTTCCCTTGTTATGTTGGCATACATGTTAGAATTCAAGTTATTTCTCACAATATATCAAGCTTAAGATTCTCACACAATTATACACAAGTATTCAAACAACAAAATAAAAGAGCTTACTATATTTCCATGGATCTCACTTAGTATTCTAGTACTATTGAAGTACTAAAATTTCCATTACATAAGTCTCATATGATTCCTCTGCATATAGCCTTTACAACTTCATCTAACTATTTATCTACATTTCAACTTCATCTAACTATTTATCTCCTCAAGCATTTGGGAGATATGAATCTTCATATTTCTCATATGAGACGCATATTTTATTAACTCTTAATAATGACAAACCTCTAATGATTACTAAATGATAAACTCTAAATGACTCATATTTACAAGACTCTTTTCACACCATATATTTATAAAATATTTACAAGTACCAAATAATGTAATAAATTCCAACAAGACCTCATACTTGGCTACAAATATTTTGATCTTTTCTTTTAACCCTTTTCATGAAAATATTATTTCACCCACTGATATGTTTTCAAGAATAAAAAATAGCCAACCAAACAAGTTGCATGTAATTCTTAAAGGTCACTTTTCGTAATCATCAAATATTGATGAAGATAAATGTGATCCTTCTTATGGAGAACCCCATAAACATATGATACATAGGAAGGCAATGAGGAGCTAACCTCCACTTCCTAAATGATCTGAGAAATCTCTGGGTTAGAAATCCAATCCTCCCAAAGTTGAGAAAGCCATCATGGAAGAGGACTAGATATGACATTGACATCAACAGTATCTTCATGTTTGTGAGATAAAGCATCAGCCACTATATTCTTCTTTTCTTTATTTTATTCAATAATAAAATCATTTATTTTGTTCAAGACAATATATATTGTTCTAATAAATGCTTAAGGTTGTTATGATCAATCTTGATGATGAATCAATGTCCTAACAAATTAGGTTATCATTTTTCTATGGCATGCAAAACAACTAGCATTTCCTTCTCATAAGTGGATCATCCCATATTCTTGCCATAGATTTTCTTACTTTTAAATCCCAACGAGTCTCCATCCTACATCAAAACAACTCCAATACTTATGCCTAAGGCATCACACTCAATGACAAAGTGTTTGCTAAAATTCTGGGTGGCCAAAATAGGGGTGGTACACATAATTTCCTTTAGACCCTAAAAGGATTTGGAAGTTCCTTAAAATAAATAAAAAAGTCATCCTTTTTTAGTGAGAGAACTAAGAGGAACAACAATCTTACCATAGTTGTGAATAAATTTTCTATAGTAGTCTATGAGACCTAAAAATCCACAAAGTTGTTTAAGAGATTTGGGAAGGGTCAGTATTTCATGACTTTGATCTTGTTAGGATCTACCTTAACTCCCTTTTGAGATACTATATGTCCCAAGTATTCTACCTCATGGAGCCCAAAGGAAAATTTGGACCTTTTGAAAAATAGTTAAACCTTTTATAAGAGGTGGAGAACTTTATCCACATGAACTAGATGATATTCCCAAAGCTTGTTATAAATTAAGATATCATCAAAGAAAACTAAGACAAAATTACAAAGAAAAGGATGAGCAAAATTCTTGAGATTGTGAAAAGTGCAAGGAGCATTAGTGAGGTTAAAATTTATGATTGGGAACTCATAATGATCCTCATGTGTGAAAACCATTATTTGGTATATCCTCTTCTCTAACCCTAATTTGATGGAACCTATAATGCACATCCATTTTTTAAAGTATTTAGCATCATGAAATTCATCCAATGAATAATCTATAATAGGAACAAGAAACTTATCCTTAATTGTGAACTTGTTGAGAGATAAAAAATTAGGGTGTATGCACCAAGAATTATCCTTGCATCATACCATAGATGTCAAAGAGAAATAATGATTGATGCTTGGATTCATGATTCCTTGCTACAACATTTCCTAAAGCAACTTCTAATTTTAGACTTATAGGATTGGGGATAGCAATAGAAGGTTAACTTCTTAGAACAAGGTGAATGAATTATTATGTATGTGCTTAGGATGAATATCTATGGGCTTGCCAAAGACCTCCACATAGTGATATGCAATATTCTACCAGTCTTAAGGAAGAGCCAAAATAAGTGGCTCTAAAGACTAAACCTCAATGCAATTGACTTGAGTGAAGATTCCATGACCACCTTTCTTCAATATATTTTCCATATGTGGGAAATAACCACCTTAGAAGGAGGAGAATGAGAAAAATAACCCTTCCATTCTTTGTCCACTTGACATATAATCATTGCACATTAATAATAACATCACCAAACTGAGAGATCCATTATTCTCCCAATATGACATCTATGCTAACCATATTCATGAAAAAGAGATTGTTCAACCAAGTATAATACCCCATTTGGATGTTAACCTTACTTGCTCGACCCACAAACTAATAAGTTCCCCCATTTGTAATTAACACTTAAAATTTATCTTAATTTGAAGAATTAATAGATAATCCCAAAAATATTATTGTCTTATTATCAATGAAGTTATGTGTTACATGAACCAATTAACACATTGATAGTTTATCATTTGATAAATCCTTGGACCTTGATAGTATGGTGAGCTTGGAGCCCCATAAGGATTTAAGAAAAAATATCCATGTTATCATCCTCATGTTAAAAATCATCTACTTCAACCGGTTGCTCCTACTAAAATGAATCTTTATCTTATGATACTATTTCTTCTTCACATTCCACTTGAAAATTATGATGTTATTCATATGTCTGATATAGAGGATGGTGAGAATAAAATTTGAAATAGAAGAATCCCTAGGAGTTCTCATTATAGTTATTTAAGGAAGGACATTGATGGTTGAATTCACATCAAGGTTGGAGATTAGGCTCTTGGAGATTCTATTCTTCCATCAAAGCTATACATTGAGCATCCTCGAGGGTATAGGGATAGAGCATATTGAATTCTTGCTAAATTTTATTGTTATAACCATGTCTAAAGGATGATACCACCACCATTGGATACAATTGATAGGTGAAGGTGAGAAGACTTGTAAACTCTATGCAATAATATTTAATTGTTCCTATTTTCATGGTTTTCATCAGATTAACCACATACAATGTGGAAAATTCTTTTTCAAACCTTTGGAGGAATCATACTTTAAAATTAGACCATGAAAGAGAGGTCCCTAGTTGATGACCACAATAACCATTTATGAGCATGGATTCTCAATTTAGTAGCAACTAATGTGACACAATTTTCTTTAGGAACAAGGTACAAATAAATGATGTTGTCCATATTGGCCAACCATCCATGTGGATTGAAACCCTCAAATATGGAGATATCAATGCATAGAATAGGAACATCATGAGGCCAATAAATAAAATTATAAGTACCTTTTATAAAGGGATCCAGATCAGAAGCAAAACCTAAGATATAACCACCCATACCTTCAAGAGTACCTTTGGTAGCATAGGAAATCATGTGATTGCCATGGGAAACTGGAGGACTATGATTGTATGTTTATTGATAAAGAATGATTGTGTCCCTTAGATTTGATGTATATTACATGATTAGTGTTTATCACCCAACAACTTTGGAACATGTGGTCAAGGAAATGCATAGGAAAGGGCATTTTTAGGAAGTTTTTAATTTTGACTAAGGTAGAATTGATGTCATCTTGAGATATTGTATTTTTAGGAAGTTTCTCAAGATAGGTACATAGACTATAACTAATAGCATCAGTAATAGGGTTTCCAATTGAAGGGGTAATAATAGGAGTGGTAGGGGAGGGTTATTGGGATGAGGAGAGGAAGGAGAAGTGATGTTGGGAGGAGATAAAGCCATATAATTTAAAGAAGAAAGGATATGCTAGCCAAACAATTGATATTTAGAAGTGTTGTGATTACCAATATTTTTAAATTGGAACTTATTTTTGGTCATGCACACATACTTTGTGTGACTAATGCATTATAATTAACCATTTACTCAAAACCAACAAGTAGGAGCAATAGGTTCATTCATATACTAGGAACAAAACCCAAAAGAATCCTTTAGAGCACTTCTAAAAAGGATTCTAAGAATTACCCCTTATTTAAATCGGTTTGAAAAGACAATCACAATGGTAAAGGTCTCTTGTAAGGTTCCTAGCACACCTCATTTCCAAAAAGTGTTGCTATAAATATCTCTTGTTTTAACCAGCTTAGAGAGACGATCATAATGGGATAGGTCTCTTGCAAGGGTTTGGCTACACTTTATTCTCTTTTGTTTTTATATCATGTTTGGAAGAAGAATGTAAAAACAATGAACTCGCAATATTATAGAAGAAAATGCATTGGAAGATGGACTAAAAAAATAATGAATAAATTACTAAGAGACAGGAAGTAGAATTTTTCAATGAAGATTTTGGAATAGTTCATGTAACCTTTTGCTACAAATTCACACCACCATAAGGATCCAATATCTATGCTCTGGTACCACTTGTAATAAAACAAATTCAATAAAAAATATTAATGATAATAATAGTTAGATAATGCACAATGATCAACATCTACTAATAATTGTAAATTCAAATTCAATGCCAAAAAATCAGAAGTGCAAGTAATCATATTCTAGATTCAAATCAATGCATATACTTAGACACTTAATGAAAGAAAAGTCTCATGGCCACTTGGAGAGGTCAATGTCTTATATACAAAGTAGAGGTGACTAAGAATTGAATATAAAATATGATTCTAACTACAACATAATTCTTCCTATTAATGGAGTAAATCAACATTAACCCTAACTTTAATGCTCAAGGGTTGGCTACCTTAACCTTGAGCTAGATGTAATAAAAGTAAATATATACAATGTGTCTATATTGGGATTGTTACAAGCATAAAGTGTATCCCTTGCACTTTTTGATTTCATGAGTTGCAATTAGTATGGAGGATATCCATGGAAATTTATGGTTTCCAAGGTAGCATCAGAAATTAAATACTATGAAGGAACCTTCTTCTGCTTTGGTGTTTTTAGGGTAACATTTAGGGTTTTTCAAAGCATCACAAGAAAGCATCCTTTACTTTAGGGTTTTACATGAAACAATAAGAAGAAATTTTATGTGATGCTATTCCTTGTACTTCAGATTCTCTATAGCAATATAAACCTTTATAAGATAAGTCTCATTATCAATAGTATGGAAAAATGGAAGAGATAAATCAAAATTAAAGTGCTTGTGGGAATGGAAAAGGGAGAAGGAGACCCTCAAAGAAAGAACAAATATAAATGGAAACTCAAATGGGTATCAATTTGGAAAACCAAAAACAAATATCATAGGTGTTAACAGGAATTGGAACTAAGACCACAAAAAAATAAAAAGTGGTGATGAAAATAGTAGCATGAAATATTTGGGGTATGAACAAGACCTCTAAAAAAATAGTTAGTAAGGAATTAATAGGTTTTTATAATCCTAATTTATTTTAATACAAGAAATAAAATTAAATAGTGAATAATGTAAGGATGCATTCAAAAAGCTTAGGAAGATTAGGGATAGTTTAGCAAATTCTTCTATACAAGCTTCTAGAGGTATTAACACAAATGAGATGGATAATTGCTAAAAGAAAAAAGTAATTAGGTTGTTGGTCTATTTTTTAGAAAAGAGGAAAACGTCAAAGTTGGAGTTATAAATGTATATTCTTCAACTATACTTCATCCTTATGAAATATGTTGGAAGGACCTTAACATATTTTTATCAAATACAAAGATGATTCAAAATTGTGATATATGGATTCTTGGAGGGACTTCTAGATACTTTTATATCCTTTGGAAAATAAGGGTGCTACTCTCATATGGGTTAAATCAATGCAGGGTTCTGCTTCATTTATCTATTCAAATGCCATTTGGGATGTTATTCCTTCAATATTTTGTTATACATAAGATAATAGATGCATTGGACAAATTCATATGGTAAAACGATTGGATAGATTTTTATTCTCTAACACATGGTTGCAAGTAGAGTATATAATTTCTTTGGATATATTTTCATGAGTGGGATCATATCATAAACCCATTCTCTTGAGATGTGATATGCTCAATAATACTCATCCAAAGCAATTTACCTTTTAGTCTATGTGGCTCTAAGACCATGATTTCTTCTAGATGTTTATGTTAAGGTGGGATAAATCAAATTTTGAATAATCATGTTTATATAGGTTTGTTCAAATGTTAAAATATTTAGAGGGGAAAACAAAAATTTGGAATGGCAAATTTTTTGTAACATATTTAAATAAAAGGAGGAAATTCAATCTAAACTCAAAATTTTATAAGAGATGGTAGAATTTAATGAAATGAACTAGGATACTTATGTGCAATAAATATAATCACTTTCTAATTATCATAATGTATTAAAAATGAGTCATAATAGTTCCAAATTATAGGATGAGATAACTCAATGAAGGAATAAAAATACCAAATTTTTATGCTATATCCAAAATAGATTTATCTTTTTGTTGCATAAAAGATATTTTAACTTTATATGGAATAAATATTGAGGAAATGGAAGTTATTAGGAAGGAAGTAATTAATTATTTTAAAGATATTTTGTCATATGTTGGGTAAGATAAGCATGCTCAAGGTAAGATTTTATAAAGTGTTCCATAACTTATCACATAGGAACAAAATAAAATCTTGACAAGGAAGATATTTATGAAGGAGCTACATGAGTCAGTTTTTTTCTTTCCATCCTAACAAGGCACCTAGCTCTATGGATTTTTTGCATCTTTCAAAAACATTAGAATTTGACAGAGTGATATATTGGCTATGATTGAAGGGGCCTAAAATTATAATGCTACAATTAGTGAGATCAATACCACCTTTGTTACCTTGATTCTCAAGAAAAGGAAAGACAATATTTTGCTAATTTCCATCTAATAAGACTTTGTAATATGATTTATAGGATCATTTCAAAAATTATGGAAAATAGATTAAAAAGCATTCTATAATATGTTATCTCGTAGGAACAAGATGGTTTTGTTAATGGTACATAAATTCTTGATGGTGTAAACACTACATAGGAGTAGATACATTCTCTTCAATCCATGAAAAAGTCAAGTATACTTATGAAAATAGACATAAACAAGGCATATAATAGGGTTTCCTAGAATTTTCTACATGATAATTATGAAAAAAATGATCAAGGTTGGTGTGAATGGATTAGATGTTGTTATAGCACTCCAAGATATTAGATACTTTGAATCATCATGTAGACTCTTCCAAGGTGACCCACCATATCTTCTCTATTTATTATTTGGTAGAGGTAATAAGAAAAACTTTCTCAAAGGAAAAAATGAAATGAAAATCAAAGTACTAAAGCTGCAATAATTAGTCCCTCCATATCTCACCTCTAGTTTGTTCATGATTCTTTTATTTTGGGCCATCCCTCAATCATTGAGGCCATGGACTTTAAATCAGTATTAACATATTATAAGAAGGCTACTAGACAATTGATTAATTTTATAAAATCCATATTTTTTTCATTAATACTACATACTGATTTAGGGAATTGGACTGACTTTTATTTTAGTTGATGTACCTCCAAATTCAAGTTTCAACAAGTTCAGATGGGTTTTCCATTTCCTCAATATCTATATTTAGGGTAGCTCCCTACTTTTCTAATTTGGATCATTAATCTAAACTAACTAATTTGCATGAGATAAAATGCACACATGGAAAAAAATATGGAAATAAAAATGCATAAAGTGTAGTGCAAAAATTAAATTCATGGAGTTTAGAGTGCAAGATATGAAATCAAATATAGCTATTACACCATAATATAGCTATTACACCATAGCAAGGATAACATGTAATTAGTCAACACATGAGAATTCGAATAAAATCAATATCCACCATTTCAGTTGATTATAAAATGATAAGTGAACGACAAGATGGGCTAGAAGGGTAGTACCCAACCACCACAAACTTGACAAACCATGAGGATGGTGCCTCTAGAAAGATGCACAAGGACTTACCAATTTCTTACAACCTCATGAGTAGAAAGCATAATGTGGGTTTCATAAAGTGTAGCTCAAAGTCTCATGGCCAAAATATGAATACATCGAGGGCCTTAGGCATGTTTTTATAATCAAAGTTTACCTTTAGGTTATTTAGAGTGAAAAATAATTACTATTAGTAAAAGTAAATATTTAGAGAAAATTTTAGCAAATTGTTGCACCTCCAAATGTTACATGACTCTAATTATACCTCTAGTAGACTTAGAAGCACCAAAAATACTTTATATACCACAAAATACCAAATAAAGTCATTTTCTAGAAGATTTTCCTTTTGATTTGTGCTGATTTTTACTTGTATGCTTGTTTCACTCACATTTGAAAGTGATTTTCTCACATTTTACAAGTGAATTAACACCTTTTCCTAAGAAAATTGGCACCTCTTGCTAAATGAATCTACACCTCTTGCTAAGAAAATCAACACCCTTTATTGAGTAAATTAATCCGTTTTGCTATGCAAATTGACACCCTTTATTGTGTAACGATCCCAATAGATGTGTCGGCTCGTTGATGGGTCACATCCATTCATTATTTAATTTATATATTTATAAGTAGAATCATTCATTCAATAGATATCATCAATCATTATTCATTTGCATATTTGCAAGAGACTCCACCCTCTCTAAGTGGCTACAAGACTTTGCCCTCCTTAAGTGGCGTATTGATATATATCACTCTGTGTTTTGATCATTTATTTCTTGTTCGATTAATAATATATTTGGCAGATTAAAATTATGAAGCATTCCACTTCAAGTGGTATCAGAGTTGGTTCGTTCTGAACTAGGCAACCCAACAAAATTCAAGCAAGGACATCAAAAAAATTATTCACGAGAAGAACATCAGATTTTTGTTTTTTGCTAGTCGTTCATTTTACAACCAGTCATTTTGCTCACCATACGGTGTCATTCACAATAACAAGGCCAAACAAGGTTGCTCATAAAAGTTAAATTGGTTCGTATATTTCTTCTTGGTAAGGAAGCATTATGTAGTGCAGTGTTCACGAGGGTTAAATAATTAATTCAACAATAAAGGTAATATTAAGAAGTTGGATTAGGCAAAAAAAAATTTCAAATATTAATTAAGCCAGCAAAACCTAATTCACGCACGAATAGGATATTTCCATGTGACAATCCAATTAGTGCCACTTCATTGTCTGTAAAATAAGTGTCCTTTGTTTCACTTCTCCTATTAAATTAATTCAGCAAAATCGCACATAAAGAAAAACCTACTCTTTAATTGAACCATACAAGGGACGTCGTTGGTAGATGGCTAACACGGCTCATGGAAATTTTTTAAAAATTTTATATACGTACTAAGGATTCGAACAATCACAAATTAAAACCAATTAAAACAATCCTTCTATTTCAATAAATTTAATTTTTTTATATACGTATTAGGGATATGGACGATACGTTATTGAAATGATTTTTTAAGCTATTCAAGTTTTGAAGGCTTCTCTAACAAATTTTTATATCCTTCCACTCAAAATCAACCATAACCCTACCATGTGTGCCAACCACATAATGACAAGTGTCATAAGTGACAAATAAAAATAATCAGTCAACGTTCGATTTTCAGATGGGTTCTATCCTTCAAAGTCAACACAATTCATTTTTTGGCACATCAACAAGATTTTACGATTTATGGTTTATCCCACATTTGCTTTGTAAGGGAAATTTTGGAATTTATAAGCGCTATCATGAACTATATAATTTGACCACCTCTTTGTGGTCATGATGGTGATTGCACCCACATTCACGCATGAACAATTAACTGACCTATTGTTCTTCAATTTATCTATTGTGTCCTTTGTGCGTTGATACTGACGTATCTGCGGTTTGACTAAAGGTGACCTTATGCAATGTGAGTGATGTGTTACATTGAATACAGGTGTTATTAACCACATGTTCCATTGAAGATAGTTATTAACCATATTTTTTGATGATTGTTGCAGAAGAGTAGTCAAAAATATAATTGTTAGCCATTCGTCAACATAATTAAAAATTGCAAATTAACCATTCATCAACAAAATTTAGAATATAGTCATTGTAAATAGAATTCAAAACATAGCCATTGAAATACAACCACTAAAAATAATTTGGACAGTATTCGTTGTAACCACTAGAAATAATTATAGTTGTTGGTCATTAGAATTCAGCAATTAGTCGTTGGGAAGAAAGATAGCCTTGCAAGTTGAACAAGAATTAATGTTTTCAAATTGGCACCAAAACACAGAAGAGAAGAATAATTTAAATTTTTGCTACAAATCAAGTGCATGAGTGATCAAACCACTCCAAACAAGTGGAATAGAGGAGAAAACAAAAGATTACAATACACAGATAGACCAAATGAAGGGTCCTTGAATACACCAAAAAGACAACCACGAAATAAAGGTATGCAACATAATTCTCCTTTTAGAATTAATAGTTTTAATCCTCACCACTGGTCCATGGCTTCTCCAAATCAAGACAATTCCACCATCCCCCTACTCCAGACCACAATGGCACTTCTTCTAACCAAGAAGACTTTGTCATTAACCAAGAAGACCTTGTTGCTAAAATTCCCCTCACGGTGGACGTCAGGTGTACGTCAATGTTTAGGGCAACAACAACAAGACCTTGCTACTATGTATATAGTATTACATGAAATAAGGGATTCAATGGCTAAACTTCTCAAGCTAGATAGTCAATCCTCTCAAGCCATTGTCAACCCTCCACCCTTAAATACTCATCAAGCATTAGTACCTCCAAAAAATTCTTTCGATTTTGATCCATCAGTAGGTGATGCCTCCCGATTCTTAGAATGACCTCATGATGTTCAAGTTCCTCATACTGACATGCCCACTTTTGAGGGATATGATCCCAGAGGTTGGCTAGCCAAAATGGATGGTATTTTTTGTCTTTACCATATTCTAAAAATCGGTCGTGTCACATTTGCATCTTGTAAACTGGGTACCTAGGCCTATCAGTGGTTGTTATGGTAGCTTCATCAACATAATCGCTCCCTTATGTGGCCTGAATTTAAGGAACTCTTCCTTAGAAGATTTGATAAAGGTTCTTCCTCATCATATGTGGTTCACCTTATGGAACTCAAGCAAACCGGTTCAATAGAAGACTATGTCACTGAATTCACAAGTCTTCTTACCTATACACACGAATTGAATCTAGTAGTAGTGGTATCCGCTTTCCATCATGGTCTCAAGGATAAAATAAGAAAGGAAGTCAACATGCATGATCCATGTACTCTTGATGATGCCACCCGTATAGCTCAAGCAGCCAAAAATAAATTTCAAGATGTGGTACCTTATAAACGTGATTCTAATTTTCGTCATCCTTTCCACAATAATGAACAATCCTCAAGATTTTTTTGCTTTAAATGTCATTCCTATCATCCAAGGGATCAAGCCTGTGTAGTACGTCAAACCTTTCAAGTGGAATATGACACCAATGAAGAAGAAGATGTAGTTCAACTAGAGTCACTCACTGATACATAACAACAACCACCAGATACTAGTGAAGTAACACTGAAGAAGATACTATTGCTCTCTCAGTACATGCACTTATGGGTTTAAAAGCTCATCATACAATTAAGGTACAAGGATTCATTAGGCACAAACGTGTTAATGTGTTGATAGACTCAGGTAGTACACATAACTTTATCGATTTCAAAACTACCAAATCCTTGAACTTGTATATGAATACTTCTAATCAAGATAAGTTTCAAGTATTGATTGCAAATGGAGGTAACACTCAATGTGTGGGTCGAACATCTCCAGTTTTGATACAAATGGGAAGTTATACTTGGCGTGGAACTCTCTTCATCATGAACTTAGGGAGCTCAGATGTCATTTTGGGCGCAGAATGGCTATCTCAACTCGGCGATGTTACTCTTAATCTTCAAATATTATACATCATATGGATAGAGAATGGGAAGACTATTTGTCTTCAAGGAATTCAATCTCCACCATCCAAGGTGGTGAGTTCTCACTGCATGGAGAAGTTATTAAAGAAGGGTGCTTATGGTTTTATAGCTCAAATAAATTCCATGGAAGCTCAGTCCTTGGATACTCCTACAATTATCTCAAAGGATCTTCAAACTATTGTGGATAATTATGAAGAAGTCTTTAGCAAACCAAAGGGTCTACCTCCTAAACGATCACATGACCATGCCATACATCTCATTCTTGGAAGTCTTCCTCCTAATGTTCATCCTTATCGCTATCCTCAACCTCAAAAGATAGAAATAGAGAAGCTAGTACAAGAAATGTTAGAACATGGCATCATTCATCCTAGCATCAGTCCTTACTCATCACCCATAGTAATGGTACGTCATAAGGATACCTCTTGGTGCATGTGTCCAAATTTTTGACCCCTCAACAAAATTACCATCAAGGATAAGTTCCCTATCCTTGTCATTGATGACTTATTAGATGAATTACACGGTGCTAGTTATTTCACTAAATTGGATCTTCATTCAGGTTTTCACCAAATTTGGGTTAGGGAAGAGGACATACCTAAAACCACTTTTCGAACTCATGAAGGTCATTATGAATTCCTAGTCATGCCCTTCGGTCTTACTAACGCTCCATCAACCTTTCAAAGCCTTATGAACCATGTATTTAGGCCATATCTTCGTAAGTTCATCTTAGTTTTCTTTGATGATATCCTAATTTACAACAAATCTTGGAAGGATCACCTAACCCATGTTGACAAGGTCCTTCATCTACTACATAAGGAAAAAATTTTGTTAAAAGATCCAAATGTGCCTTTGGAGTCCAAGAAGTCGAATACTTAGGTCATATCGTATCTCATGAAGGAGTCAAAGTAGACCCTCAAAAAATCAAAGCTATTCAAGATTGGTCTCTACCTAAATCCCTCAAAAAACTTAGGGGATTCCTAGGTCTTATAGGCTATTACCGAAAATTCGTACGCAACTATGGCAAAATCGTAGCCCCTCTCACAACACTTACCAAAAAGGATGCTTTTAAGTGGAACGAAGCAGCTTCTCAGGCATTCCAATCTCTCAAAGAAGCCATGTGCTCTACCCCAGTATTGGCTACTCCTGATTTTAGCAAACCTTTCATCATCGAGTGTGATGCTTCGGGTACAGGGATTGGCATTATTTTAATGCAAGAAGGTCATCCCTTGGCTTTTGAGAGCAAGCAAATTTTAGGTAAGAATTTGGGATGATCCACTTACGAGAAGGAAATGTTGGCTATTTTACACGCCATTGAGAAATGGAGGCATTACTTAATAAGCAATCATTTCATTATTAAGACTGACCATAGTAGTCTTAAGCATTTTCTAGAACAACGCCTATCTTATCCTAAACAGAATAAATGGATGACCAAACTTTTGGGGTATGATTTCATGATTGAGTACAAGAAAGGTAAAGAAAACGTGGTAGTTGATGCATTGTCTCGCAAATATGAAGATGAGATATCCATCAATGCCATCTCGGGCCCTTGTCCCCAATGGTTGTCCCAACTTCAAGAAGAATGGTTGGTTGATAGTGAAACTACTCAAATTATTCAAGACAAGAATTTAGGATCATCAAAGCATCCTTACTTCTCATATTTAGAGGGTGTGCTTCACAAGAAATATCACATCTACCTTCCGCAAGGTTCCACTATTAAATCTATGGTCCTCCAAGAATTGCATGCATCTCCTTCAGCAGGACACTCGAGATTTTTGAAAACATACCAGCGAGTGAAACAATATTTTTCTTGGAAAGGCTTAAAATCCGATGTTAGGACATTTGTGGCTGAATGTGAGGTATGCCAATGCAATAAAGGTGAAATAATGAAATCTCCAAGACTGTTGCAACCCTTACCAATTCTAGACCACCAATGGGAACACATATCAATGGATTTCATTGAGGGTCTCCCCAAGTCAGAGGGTAAAACAATGATTTTTGTGGTGGTGGATCATTTTTCCAAGTACGCTCACTTTTGTGCCTTACAACATCCCTACTCAACAAGTAAAGTGGCCAAGGTATTTCTCGACTCTATTTTCAAATTACATGGTATACCCAAAACTATTGTAAGCGATCGTGATCCCATCTTCACTAGAAACTTTTGGAAAGAATTATTTCATCTCAGTGGTACCAAGTTGAACATGTCTTCCGCATATCACCCACAATCTGATGGGCAAACAGAAATAGTTAACAAATGTTTGGGTACTTATCTTTGTTGCTTTGCCCAAGATAAGCAATATCACTGGATTCAATGGCTTTCCTTAGCGGAATGGTGGTATAACACTTCTTACCATTTTTCCCTCAAGATGTCTCCATTCGAAGCTTTGTATGGTCAGAAGCCACCAACAATCACTGACTATGTTCTAGGATCTTCTAAAGTAGCTCAGGTAGATGACTTGTTTCAACATCATCAGACAATGCTCAACCTTCTTAAAGATAATTTGATCTAGGCACAAAATCGTATGAAGCAACAACATGACTTACAACGTTCAAAACGACAATTCAATGTTGGGGATATGGTCTTTTTGCACTTACAACCTTATAAGAAGTTATCCTTGAAGATCAAGTCTAGTCAAAAGTTGGCTCCTCAATTTTATGGGCCCTATAAGATAGTTCATCGCATTGGTGAAGTCGCATATCAATTGGAGCTTCCACCCTCTTCTCGTATACATCCAGTTTTTCATGTATCTTGTCTCAAACAAGTGATTGGTCAAAAAGTGCAATCACAGACAACACTTCCAGTACTAGATGAAGAAGGGTGAATAACTCTTCAACTTGAAGCAATATTGCAAACCAGAGTACGTCATCTTCGATCTCACCAGATTCAAGAATTTTTTATTAAATGGCAGGACCTTCCAGAAGAAGATGCTACATGGGAATCATAAAGCATTTTCCAGTCATTTCCAACTTTGAGGACAAATCTTTCCAAGGAGGGGAGCCATGTAACGATCCCAATAGATGCGTCAGATCATTGATGGGTCACGTCCATTCATTATTTAATTTATATATTTATAAGTAGAATCATTCATTTAATTATATCATCGATCATTATTCATTTACGAATTCATAAGAGACTCTGCCCTCTCTAAGTGGCTACAGGACTTTGCCTTCCTTAAGTGGCATATTGATATATTTCACTCTGTGTTTTGATAATTTATTCCTTGTTCAATTAAAAATATATTTGTCAAATTAAAATTATGAAGCATTCCACTTCATATTGAGTAAATAACTCCATTTTATGATCAAATAACTCCTTTGAGCGAATCGCTCCATTTTGGATACTTAGCCAAAATTTTTCAATTTTGTTGTTTTGCAATGTTGTTCCTAGGTTTACAAAATCCACTTTCTCTAGAAAATTCCTAATAATTACAAGGTAGCAGCTGAGATATTATATTTATGGTTAATTTATGGGATGCCAATCTTGATTTGTGAGAGATCCTAGATATTGCCTTTTTCCTTGGGCATGAAGTCTTCAAAATTGGAGTCCTTATTACAAAATTATAAAACTGAGAGTCACCTTTTTTTAGATATGGGATAGTAGGCTTATAATTGCCTACCAATTAGTGCATGGTGGTGCACATTGATCATATACATTTTAGTATTTGACACTAAATCCTCATACCAATCCTACAAGGGGTTCTTCTCATGATCCTCTTCGAATTCTTAACTTCCACACTTTACTTTCTCGTTCAATGATCTTCTTTGAAGCACTAACACTATCTACAGACATATCCACTTTGATTTTCTTTACACTCCCTTATTTAGAAGTTTTTGCATCTCCTTTGTCAATGCTTCAATTATCATTCCAAGAGCATCATAAGAAACTTGCATCATTGGGGTCACCCTTGCATATAGGATATATCTTTCAACTATGTGATTAGCATCTTCTTATTCAACCTACCTAACTACTTCATTTATTTCAATGGATGGAGGATTCTTCAATATACTTTACCTTAGTTGTTAGCTCCTCTTCAACCTATTTTATTGTCTTTGAAGAGCAAGATCTTACACTTATTAGGATAAGTAGGATGTACCTAAACACACATGGTCCCAATGGGACTCATCTTGTCCCACCACTAAGATCTTGACTTTTATATTCTACATTGAAAATGCCTTGATAACTAATAGCTCATTTCTTCCTTTCATCATCTAAAATTAATGGATCATGGATGTAGTATATGATAAATCTCTTTTTGCCAATTTTTCCTTGATCAACTTGATTTCTTATCCCTTGCACAATGTCTAATGCTTGCTATTTATCCTTCCTGTCAAAGTATCCATTTTTAAAAACCTTGGTGGAAGGACTAGAAGTGGCATCCAGACACTCATCTTCAAAATTACAAGGCCTATTTAGGGTATGGATGGCTCTCTTCTTGCCTCCCCTTGGGGTATGGGTGGGGAAGGAATATGGATAAAGTCCTATTTTTCCTGGATTCTTCTTCACCAAGGGCTTCTTATCAGGGAGTATCTTCAACATATAGACATCCCTAACTTTTTATCTTCAGTCTAAGGACTCTAGCCATATTTTTTGGATCTGTAATTGTGCTCACTCCCTTTGGGAGTGAATTTTTTCCCTTTTAAGACCATATTCCTATGCCATGCTTGAGTGGAAGCATATCATCCTAGGATACCCCCAACCCTTACCGACTATTTTTTTGGAAGTGTGACACTTTTTTTGTATGACGACCTTGTACAACATATGGAAAGCTAGAAATGATTGTATCTTTGGTAAGTATTCTTCCTCTCTTCACATCTCTATTTTTGAGAAATCTAATATTATTTCATCTATGTATTTTCATATTGTAGTTCAGGCTAGTAAGGTGACTATGGATCTTTCTCATCTTCAAGAGCTTATTGATCATTTGGGGAACACTTTTTGCACAATCAATTGGGTTCCTCCTGAGTAAGATTATCCTTGAAGCTACTCTAGGTCCAGGAAACATCATCACTCGATCCCAAATCATACTCTTACCCTAGCTCAAGGTCTCCCTCCTTACATAGCTAGCCCTAGTAACTTGACTACTTATCTCTCTCCCCTGGCTCCTTAGCTTGATGCCTGGGTCAAGTTGGGTGCTTTCGTATTTGCTGCCAACGAGGATCTGTCTATTCATGGTTGAGAATATTTTACTGACACTTCTTTTTTTGGATAGTCTCTTGATGGCTTTCATGCATAATAGTTCTTCATTATTGCGGGGATTCCTTATTTTTTGCTTTTTCTCTTGTGGTGTGCGCTCAGCTATAATTTTTAGTATGTAATCATTCTATTAGCTAGTTGATAGTGTTTACCCACCAGTTCTATAAGGCAGTTTTGTTTAGTTGTTAGTTGATTTCTTGGTTTCCCGTGCTACTTTTATGACAATGGTTTTTTAGTTGATGATGTTGGTCATGTGGCGTGTTTATTTAATTCTTTTTTTTTTGTAAAAATGTATTCTATTACTTCTTTAATATAATATTTTTTTACATAAAAAATTAAAATTGGTATTATTGGAATATGGTTTCATTATCGACAATATGTTTTCATGTGTTTAGATTGTTGTTGGCTTATCAAGCTTTTACCTTGACTTTTTTCTATTATGGTTAGTCAATCTAACATAATGGGATCAAAATACTATCTCATTTTTGTTTGTACTACCAATAGACATAAACAGTGTACATCTTTTATTCTATCTTCAGTAGGTGGATCCTCCAATATAAGTCCTTTTAAATTTAAAAGAAAGAAAAAAAAACATATTTTAAAAATATAATCATTTATTTAATTCAATTTAAATACTACTCAACATGGCTAATGAGTTCATAGAAAACACATAAACATAATTTTAGAACAAGTCTTAGCTTAATTGTAGAACATGAGTCTACCAATTAATTTAATTTTGATTGTTCAAATAGTTAATTATTATTTTTAAATCAATTTTTATTTTTAGATTATAAAATATTCTTAAATATTAGTAAAATTAAAACTATTTTTTTCATTAACCTATTAAAAAACTATATTTTTCGTTAACCTATTAAAAAAACTATTTTTTCATAATAAATGATACTATCTCAACTAGTTAAATTCCTCAAATTTCAAGGAGGGGGCCCAAGTTCGAATCTCGACAAGTGACATATACATAATTTTTTATTGTGGTTATGATGCAATATGAATAGGGCTTCTTTCAATCCTATATAATCATTTTAATAGATTGCTATTGTTGATTAGGTTTGAAGTAAGTAATGGAGAGTAAAAAGTTTCATAAGTTAAGGTTTCAATCTCATGGGTGAACTTTAACATCATGTTTATTTATTGTTGATGAAGTGTCAATGTATGTATAGAAAAATAAATAAGGTGGTAAATAAATTAGACAATCATGGCTTAATCTTTGTTTTAGCAAAACAAAAACTCTAGAAGGCATTTAACCTAGGGAGAATTTCTTACTAAAAAATATATATTAACTTGATAGAAAAACTAATAATTTCAAAGAGATGAAAATACCTTCCATAGAAATACAAGGGTCTAATTGGCCTAATAATAGAAGTGATGTTTTGATGGAAGTAGCCCAAATAAAAGGCACATAATTTAGCAAAAAAATAAATTGTTAGTAGAGTTAAAACTGTTAACAATATCTTTGTTTTTTCAATTGTTTATATGGGATTGGAACAAGTTTATCCTTATTACATCATGACCACATAATGATATTACAATAATATTTTTGTCAATTGTGCATGTATTGCCTAGCAAAATTAGGTATCTTCCTTGAAAGTCAAGGAATTTAACTGGTTGTGCTCATGTCATTTGACAAATTTTAAGGTTCACCTATGGAATTGAAACCTTAGATTGATGTGAAACTCTTTAATTCCTATCGCTTACCCCAAACCCATCAAGCATTAACAACATCTTTGTTATCACTACTTATTCTTAGTTTAATGGTGGTTATTTTTAATAAATCATGTGAAGTTAACTTGGTTAAGATGTTATTTTTTATACTAGAAAATAGAATGTAATGAAATGTTTATTATTTCATGGTCATGTTATATGTTTTTAAAATGCATAGGTTAGTTCAGCATGACATATTCTTATACACAAGGAAACTCTTTAGCAACTACATGGTTGTTAAGATCCATTAATGACAATGAATTATGGAAATTTCTAGTTTGATATAATAAAGGTTGATGTTCAAGTTAGTTGGTGAACTACAAAATTTCAAGAGAAGATTATTAATTTTTTCCATAAAAATCAAAGGCTTTCTTTTTTTATATATACATAGGGGAATTGGCAATTGCCTTTCCTTTTTGAACATGACCAGGGTCAAATCACATTGCCTCCGATCGTAGCATCAAATCATGGAGCTACCACTATAACCCCTACCTCGCCTCGGTAAACACGGCCCAGAGTGAGGGAGACCCCGATGGCTCGGGGTTGGTCCGTCATCAAGTTGGTGCACACTCAACGGATTCTAGTCAAACTACTACCTTTGCCCTAGAGTGGGCATGCCCATGAAGTTTGAACCTAGGTCTCCTCTTGGTAAGTGCCCAACGTCTTACCAATCCACTTAGCCCTCGCGGACTGATTCCCTTTGTAGTTTTGATGATAATGTTTGCTATTAGGTTAATTAAACCATATCTAGCATTCATTTTTATCATAAATATTTTTCATTTATTTTTTCTATCAAATATATTCTTCAACTCTGTCAAAGTGTTATGTTTCTACAATTAGCTCCTTGACATCATTTTGATTAATATATGAATCCTCACTTGGGTAGTTACCTTTAAAATTTAAGTCTCACCAAGATAAGGATCAACACTATGATTCACTAAATTTCCTGCTATGTGATTTTCTTCTCTATAAATATGCTCACATTTCCAAGATATTTCCTTCAATAATAGATGATGAACATTAGTAATAATAATAAAAAAATCCAATCCCCACATCCATTTTTGTTAATAGCATTAATGATTATTTATGAATCCCATCAATTGAATTTTTTTTCTTTAAATTTTAATCCCTGTAAGAAGTGCCCTAGCCTCTACATAGTTGTTAGTTGGAGTTCCATATTATTTTAAGTAAATGAAGAGAATTTTGCCTTCATTATTTCAAAAAATGCTACCTCCATCGGCCTTTCCTATATTATAGAAGCACCATCAAAATTAATTTTGATAAACCCAATTTTTGGGCATTTCTATTTTACCTAGATCAAAGGAGATCCTTTGTTTTAATAACATTATTGCATATGACTCTTCTATGTATGTTCAAATTATGTAACCAAATTGTTTCTACCTATTTTTCCACACTTGAGACTTCCTATGATGAGCACAATATTTATAAATATTTTGTAAGAGGCGTAATAATATAATTCCAAACTTGGGCATGATTTTGAGAATTATTTTTAAAAGTTATATTATTCCTTTCGAGCTATAAATTCCAATAACTAATGATAGGGCCAATCTTCCATAGAATATATAATGCTTTAGATTTGAAATGATTAATCTAACATTTTATCAACTCTTTCAATGTTGATGGAGAAACCCAATATATTTTCATATTTAAAAAAAAAAAAAAGTAAAAAGGGACAATGAAGAAGTAAATGGTCTAATATTTCTAAATCCTTCTCACACAAGGCACATCTAAAAGGTCCATGATATCCTTTTCTTTGTAAACTCTCTTCTTTTAAGAATCTTACTTTGAACTGCTAACCAAAGGAATGTTGAGGCCTTTAGGAGTAGAAAATTTTGATTACTCTAAATCCTCATATCTCAACTTGACCAAGTATCTACCATATTTTGATAGATTCTAAACCAACTCATCATTTCTTATAAAAATTGGTAAATAGAACTCTTGAAGTGTCTCTTGAAATTCATCTACAATTTGTTTGAGTTCCTCTCCTTCAACTAGGTTACTAAGAGAATTCCATGATCTAGAGTTGTTGCTCATATTAATATAGTCTTTGACCTTTGGACCTTTACAATCTAGGCATGATTGAGCCAATGGTTATAATTTTAAGTCAAAGAAAGAGGATAAGGCTTCAACCAAGCATCAGACCAAAAATTTGCATAATTCCTCTCATTGATTAACCATCTAATATGTTTCTTTATCAATTGCAAACTATCTAATTTGAAATTCCATGTTGACTATCCTTTGGGAAGAATTATTTTCCTAATAATTGCATTACATCAAGAGAACCTTTATATTTTTAAAGTAATATTTTTGTTCAATTATTTCTTTGATTTTTAATTAATCTCCCCTCAAGGTTTTTCCCTAAGGCCAAACTCATAAGTTTACAATTTTGCAAGCCTACTCTTCCAATATTCTTTCCTTTGCAAACCCTATCCCACTTATAAAGAGGAAACAAAAAGTTTTCCTTACATCCTTTCTAAAGAAAGTCTCTTATAATTTTGTCAATTTATGATGTTATACTTATTAGTAATCTTGAAAGTGATATCATATAAATAGGGATGAGTTGCAATGTAGTCTTTATGAGTTGTAGCCTTCCCTCCAATTTTTAAGAACTTACCTTCCAACTTGTCAAACAAGATTTCATTCAATAGAAACAAGGGACCCAAAGCTTCTTTTTATTTTCTTTATAATACAAAGGAATACCCAAATAGGTTGATGGAAATGTTTCAATTATAAACCCTAAAATATACACACTAATTCATTGTAAATATAGGGTAATATTAATGAAAATTTCTAGATTTTGTAGTACTAACCAACATTCTACTAGCTTTCACATAGCATGATAATATTGATTTAAACTTCGTGGTCTGACTAACTAATGGATGGCCCAGAAGAAAATGATCATCAATAGATTGGAGATGAGATTCAAAGGGACCATATTTTGCAACTTGAATACCTTTGATTTTTCCTTCCATTTTTGCCTTTGAGAAAGCTCTCTCTAATGCCTCCACAAGAATAATGAATAGATAAGGAGATAGTGGATCACCTTGGTGGATTCCACAAGATGACTTAAAGTAACCAGGAGGAGAAGCATTTGTTAAAATAGAATATTTTACAATGCTATAACAACATTTAGTCCATTTACACCAACTGTAATCAAAACCAAACTTTTTGAGAATATCATGTAGAAAATTATGGGAAACCCTATCATATGCTTTGCTCATGTCTAATTTCATTGTACTTAGATTTTTATGGAATGAGGAGAATGTATGGCCTCTAGTGTGATGATTATACCATCAAGAATTTGTTTAACACGAAAAAAGCCACCTTGTTCCTCTGAGATAACACAATTTAGAATACCTTTCAATCTGTTTGCCATAATTTTTGAATGATCTTATAAATCACATTACAAAGGTATTTTGGACAAAAATTATCAAAATATTTTGTTTTATCTTTCTTGGGAAACAACATAATAATAGTGGCATTGATCTCACTTATTATAGCCTTCATTTTCTAGGCCTCTTCAATTGGGACTAACATATCACTCGTCAGTAAATCCTAAATTTTTTTAAAAAATTAATATTAATATTTATCTATATAACAATTATAAATTATTTCAGCGGCATAAAAGGTTTAAAATGATTGTGGCATGGTGGTTATAGGGGCGTATTGCGCAAAGAACTATGTGGCGGATTCTAGGGCGGACAGCGCAGAATACTGTGGCAGCCATAAAATTTGGACAGCCTACCCGGATTCGTGGCGGCTACCGATTCCACCATGTAAATTCAAAAAAAAAAAAAAACAATTATAAATTAAGAAGGAGAAATGATATATATATTACAAACCTATTACAAGAATGAAATCATCAAAATGATTGTTTACCTTCTATTTTTATTATGAAATTTTTATATAAATAGAATTCTAGTAGGAAAGGAGAGGGAATGGATTTGTACCAAGACCTTTATTTCTAATTTTATGTATGCATGTCTATTTTACAGTTTTTTTTGTTTTATGTGTGCATTATGCAAAAATATATTCATTTTATTTCTATAAAAAGTAGATATTGAGAAAACCCCTTAATTTTGTTTTAATGGCTTATATAGGATTGAAATAAGCCCCACCCATATTACATCATGACCACATAGTGGTATTATAATAACTTGGCAATTATGCATATATTGCTTGACAAGATTTGAACTTTAGTGTCCTCCTTGAAACTTGGTGAATCTAATCATTTGAACTACATCCATTTGATTAAAAAAACCCTCAAAATTAGTGCATGAAAAAGGATTTTTTTTTTTCTAATAAGAAATTATTTAGTATCAAAGATAGATAAATGTTATAAAAAATAGCTAATAAGAGATAAGAATCAAAACTAAAGTTACTAGATATTAAAGATCTAGATCTTGAATAAACAAAGCCTAGAGGAGGAGCCAATGAGAGTTAGATCCTAGAGTAGGAACTTAAAGAGACATAGTTGAATGCAAGGGCTTGGAGAACTAGATCCAAGAGAGCTTGAGCAACTAGCAAATGATAGAAAATAAATTTTTCTTTCAAAATAGTAAAGGTTTGATATTTTGGTAGATGTAAAATTAATAATGAATAATAATAGACTTGCATAAATATAATAAAGGATTGAAACTATCACAATGTTTCTACACTATCTTTCTACACTATCACAATTCTATGGTAAAACTTCTTATATAAATAAAATGATAGTAATAAAGGAGAAGGGTTGGATTCACCTAAAGATATCTATTTCTATTTTATTATACGTACCTATTTATTCTACAGCCACATTTTCTTTTTACTTCTTATATATGTTGATATGTACAAAAAGGTATTCCTTGTCTCTTCAAGAAAAAGGTCCCAAAAAAACATCCCTAAAATTAGTGTATTAAAAAAAGAGTTTTTGTGCCTAAAACATAATTTATTGCCTAAAATGAAAACTTAGATAATTCCTTTTTAAAGGTTAGGAGTGCTCTTTGGCTTAGTTTAACTTGAGCTCTTATGAAACTATTCACTACTAATGTCAGATTTTGCAGTACTTTCCAAAATTTTATATAAAGCATAACATCAACTCAAATTTTATGAAGAGAAACTAGAGAAGTGAACTAGAAAGAGCGAAAAAAAAAAAAAGAGTAAAAGGGTTACTTTGAAAACCCACATAAATGATCTTACAAAGATTGCACCAATACAACAAATTAGTTGGTTGAGGGGTATTTATACCAAATATCAAATATTTAACAATAACCATTTTATACTACTTAAACCATATTGAAATAACATAAGTGCATGATAGTTAATTGTAAGTTGCTAAAACCTTGCCCATAACACATTAGAAATAAAAGGGATTTTACTGAATGTTAACCAAGGGCCCATACGATAATTATATTAGAAGATAGTAAAGTGCATTGTGTAATGATTGACTATAAACTTAACATGATTACATCATACAATGACATCCTTGGTCAATAAGATCATATTACGCAATTTTCAACACCCCTATAATCCTAAATTGAGGGTCCAAGGTAGTACTTTATTGATGACAACATATTATCCCCTATAATAGATGCTCTAATTGGATGGTTTGCTTCAATAACTTAAGGAATCATTTGAATCTCCTTCATCATCTAGAAAATTTCCCTTGAATTTTAAAACTTTGTTTCAATATTATGTAGTCTCGTTATATAGTCTTTGTTGAATTTCCATCTATTTTACATTATTTATGAGTGCTTGAACTTCTTTCAAGACTTACACTCACCCTTGGGCTACTAAGTCTTAGCTTTCATAGGGTTTGAATTCCATAGGATGAGCCTATAATCTGAATAAGTACTCCATAATTCTTCGTAGAAACCTAGAAGTGAACAAGAAGAGAAAAAAAAGATTCAAGGGTTATCGAAATTGGTTTCTCCATAAGCATTAAAACTAGATGAATCACTAGTCCAACAATTTCAAAGGAAAAAGTAATATTAGCAAGAACAAATTTAAACAATCTTCATGTGTCTTCATTATGGCTCATGAAGATGTCATACCTACTCATAAAACCTTAAATCTTGATATATAGATCTCTAAGTCATCAAATTCTAAAATTTTAAAGGAAGACAGAATCATCAATCTACTGTATTTTGCAAGGTCTACTTTCCAAATAATTCCTTCAATATATTTCAAACCTTGATGGGATCACTATCTTCTATGGTATGGAAAAGCATATCTAGTTAGACATTAACATATCAAATAGATCTAGATTCTCCTCATTACTTAGAACTATTTCATCAAGATCCTTTACTAAATCATCCTTAAAGATACACCAAAAATTCTTACTCCTTAATAAACCTATAATCTAAATAACCCAAGTATTACAATGCTTTCATTAAGGCGAGTAACATATATCAATGGATTCATTTCATATAAAAGGTTCTTCAACATTATAATAGGTCCTTAAATTGATGTCAACAATGCAAATAGCTCTAAAAATTGTGTAATCTAAAACAAATGGGTCCAAAATGCTTTTATGTACAAAATCTATGGCCTCCAAAAGTGTAGGTCTATTAGCAATAAAAATAATAATAAAACTAAACCCTTCATATATTAGGAAAATTTGATGAACTAGAACCTATCCCTTGTCATGCATTGATATGAGGATTTTTGCAATTGTGCAAAAACTTGTCTGCCACTATGCAAACTCAACACATGTCTAGATTCCACTTGGAATACTTTTATTGGTTGGGGTTTTCATATATACACACACATATACTCATGCCAATTCAAAATCACACTTGTCTCCACGTCAACATAATCACCATGGCATCATGTCAAGTCATCCATAGGAGGATCCTATGAGTTTTAAATATTGATATCACATGTACGAACCATCTTAGGCTAACTAGGTTAGCTAAGAGGGCAACATACCTATTGAAAATAGGAAATAACCTTCCACTAGATGAATTAAGTGGATACACCATATAAAAAAGGAACATCCCAAAAGGCTTGCACAACAAACGATGAAGGATTCAAACTTGGGACCTTCATCCATCTAAATAACTAATATATGACAAATAACCATAATAATAAGGAGCATGGCAAGGACCAAGCCACTAATTCCTCCTTAGTAATTGTTGATAAATTTTATTTGTGTTAGATAGGAAAAAGAGAGGCCACATGATTTGACCATGGGATCTCCATTCCATGAATTCCAACAATACACTCCTCTGACCATTATACTAATGCTTGATGATGAAACAAACTTGAGACCTTCCCACATATCTTTCTACCTTTATGTTAGTTATCCAAAACATAATGTCTAGAGACTCAACCCTATGACATCACAAAACATAATATTCTTACATCATGCTTGTCTAGTTAGTAAGACATTGTCCTTCATTGGGTTTAAGCATGCCTCTACTCCTTAAAGTAGGACATTGTTCCAATTAGCTCAAAAAGGGAACATCGTTAACCAAACAAAATATAACTCCAAAATAAAGTGTCATCATTGTGATTTGGACCAATGATGCAAAGGATAGTAGGGAACGTGTACCATCATGTTAGACACAAGACCAAGGAAGCCTAGATGCATATTATGCATCAAACCATGACCAAGGTACACAAACAAACATCTAGTCCTCTTCAATAATCATGCACCCTTCTCCAAAGGATGGAAAAATCCAAAACCAAAAATTTGAAAATTCTTGCTTAATGTCTAAAGTTCTTCATAGAGAAAAAAAATGTTGAAAATATTGGTTCAAGCGTTATAAAAGAGGTTGTCCATAATTCTTATGCCACCAAAGACACATTATGTAGCACGAACAAAAATTATCTTCAATTAGAAGATGAGATAGTCTAAGCTTCAAGATAGTTTCTTCTTGTGACTAAATGATGATGTTCCATAACCACTATAATACCATGTTAGATTTTACAATACTTTCTAGAAACAAATAGAAGCAAAACATCAAATCAAATATTATGAAAGATAAATTAAAAAAGCAAAATAAAAAAAGCGATAGAAGAAAGAGTAGAAAGTTATCATTAAGCACTCGTACAAATGATACCATTAAAATCGTACTGACATCAAATCCTCTATAATAATAATAACATATTACTTAACCCATGCTTACATAATATAAAGAAATAAAAATTAATTACAAACTATTAAACCCTTGTTTATAGCACATCAAATATATAAGATTTTAGTAAAGGTTAACTATAATAAAAGTTTTACCATAGACCTGTAAGGTTAATTGCACTAAATAATAGTAAAATAAATGATTGTCTATGAACTTATAGATAATTAAGTTATACAATGTCAACCCTAGGATGTGTACACGATCAATTTTTTTAATTTAACTACAAGATCCCAATGGAGTGGCTTGTGGATAGAGCTTCCTACAATAAGATGCATGTGTATCTTATTGATGAAATCCTTTAAAAGTGACGCACATATTATTTATTGTGGTCTTAACATAGGAGGTTGAGACAAAAAGGTAAGTAGTTTTTCAAATTGGTCATAAGTGAAAAATGTTATTTATTTGATTATTCAATTATATTTTAATTATCAGTGAAAAATTCCTACAATCAATGTTTAGGGTCGAGCATTTCTATTTCAGTTATGATCTTTAATAAGGTCGAGAATTAACTTTATCAATAAAATATTAACACACGTTGTGGGTTGAACCTTGGACCTCCTAAAAAGAGCCAAAGCCCGAATTGTTGTATTGTCCATGGGGGACACCAAAATTTAAAATATAAACCTAACCTTTACAAGATTCCAATCATAAACTTTTATTTATTTAAATTAAAATCCTTAACCAATCATCATAAACCTTTATTTAGTTATTTATTTATGTTGTGTAGGGAACCTCTATAATCCATAGTCTGGTAAAGAAAGACAAAGTCAACAAACCCAACCATCTAGTGAAGGGAATGGAACTGGGACAGCATACCAACAAGCACTTGACGGCTACCAAGTAAACTATCCTTTTTGAGTAAAATTTTAGGGTTTTGAAAGGATCCCAATCCCTTATGCACTTAATTGAATTTGAGCCTCCAAGATGAAAACCAAAAGAAATACCATTCAATATCCTAACATAAACAAAATTTTGAGTTAAAAAGTTTTAATGAAGAATCCCCTCTTACCCTATTACCCTATTTGAATATTCTTCACAAGACTTATAAACCTTTATTCTTAATGTCAAAGTATGTTATTCTTAATTCCAAAGTATGGACCTTATATATATATATATATTTTGGTTATAATCATTATTTTTAGTAGCTGGCCAATGCAAGTGGTTATAACCACTATTTTTAGTAACTGGTCAATCCAGGATTCAAATCACAAGGACTACTTCCAACAAACCTATCCATCTTGTTCTTTGTTTTTGTTGACTAACAAGATGGGAGCCACCAATCGCTCGAAATTCGTACCATTATACAATTAAAGGATTCGAAGCAGACTACTACCTTTACAAAGGGTTGGCTTCTCCTAATATTAAAAATTATAAAAAATAAAACCCGTAAAGAATTCATAAACCTTTAATCTAAATTCCACTGACCCCTCACCGGAATCGGAAACCTTTATTCTCCGTTCCAAAGCACGGGCCACTCAGGTTCAGAACCATACGAAGGCCTGGGCATTAATCATCACCAGTATTCGGGCCTCATCCAATAATAATCATTACGATCCAAAAAAAAATAACAAGGAAATCAAACTCTGCCGGAAGGTGGGGGGAAATTTTTCAGAATGTTCGGGGAAGGGCTCGTGGGAACAAAATGTCGCCCGGGGTTCTTGGCCGGCCGGCGGCTTCGCGTGGCGGTGCGAAATCTCCGGCGGCTGACGACGATTAGACAGCACGAACGACGTTGCCGCCGGCGCCGGGAACGTGTCGGCGAATGGGGGCCACGTGGCAGCGAACCCACGGGTGGCCACAGGAGCCAACGGTCCTATTTGCCCACCGCCGGTCAAAAATCCGCCCCGGGGACGGTGGCCGTCCCGGAGGCGTCGGTCAAGCTCATCGGACGGCCCACATCGGCCCCCGGCGGGCCCCGCGCGTGCCTTGTGCGGTCTGCTTCGCGTGCCCTCTCAGGGAAGGCCGTACGCCGGAAGATGTAAAAAAGCTTTTACGATTTTTACCGCCAGCTAGGGGACAGGGGGGATTTACTTTCACATGGAGTAATTCAGTGTTGTGCTTTGTCTTTTATTGAGATTCGCGAAACATATTAGCAGCACGTTTCCCCAGAGCGCGCAGTAAATTTAGAGCGCTTTTTTAAACGGGGGGTAATGGTAATTAGTGTTTAGTTATAGCACGGGTGGAAAATTTACGGGGATTATCGCCGCGGGGTTTGTCCGGGGGTGGTCAGGCCCGTAGGACTCCTCTGCGTAGGCTGCAGGGGTCAGGGTGGGTTTTGTAACCCCGGTTAGGGTTGTGGGTATACTTTAGTCTTAAGGTCACGTGGACCTTGCGTGTCACAATGGTTGATTTAGCGGTGTCTTATCCTCCGGGGTCACAATGGTTGAATCAGCCTTAAACTTTAGCTTTCTAGTCGAAAAGATAGGCCAGTAGGTGGCAGTCAAGTAAAAAGATAGGTAGGTTGGTGGCGGTAAAGTGTTTATCAATGGAGGTTGATTAAAGTACAATCAATTTTAAAATTTTAAATTTTGGCTTTTTACTTGAAAGGGATAGACCTGTTAAATTTTGGCTTTTTACTTGAAAGGGATAGACCTGTTGGTAGCAGTGGAGTGCCTACTAGTGAGTTGTTCTAGTTGAATTCATTAGATGAATATGCTACTACACTTCATCATCACATTAATGGGGTAAACTTTAGTGTTTTTGTGAAAATATCTTCTCTTTTCCACATTTTACTTGGAATTTAGTATTTTTAATAGGTTATATGATATTGGAATGAAATAGTTTCACTAGTACTGATGGAATTATAATAGTTTGATACATTCTCTAAAAGAGGTCCAGGGTTCAAGTTTAGCGGCCTACGTCGGATACCAAAAAAAAAATCTGTTAGTCTAAGGGGTTCATCCTGATGGGATAGGCTCCGTGGAACGGAAAGTCTTGGCCTCCACAGATACGAGCAACTGTTTTCTTTTAACAAAGGTTTTATTTAGGTTTAAACCTTGGAGGAAGCCTGTTGCAAAGGTAGTAGTCTAATCCGAATCCTCTGAGTGCATGTTAGACTGACTACGATAGTACGAATCCCGAGCATCAGGTGGTCTATTTTACACCGGGTTATAAAACAACAAAGTGGAATAGGTTTGATGGATGCAGTCCCTGTGGTTTGAACCTTTTGAACCTTGCACTTGTCAGCTACTAAATATAATGTGGTTGTAACCAACACTTCTATCAAGTGTAGCTACTAAATATAATGTGGTTATAACTAACTCTTCTATCAAGTAAGTAAGTAAATATATATATATATATATATATATATATAATAGTTTGATACATCTTTTGTTTTGAATCTAGTTTTTTAATAGGCTATACGAGGATTAAAATGGTTTTATCATTATGTTATAGAATTATGAAAGACAATTACATATGTATTATTGGTAAGATGTGAACTTTGATTTCCTTATAATGTCATTTAAGGATTGTTGAAGTTTATTGTAAGAGACCCAGGTTTAAGGTTTGAGGTGTAGACCAATTGGTTCCCCCAAACCCCGTAAGGGGGCGAAGGTCTAAGGTTGAAATCTCGTCAGATTGAATGTTTGTCCCTTTCCTAGTGTTTTCAATGGTGTAAAAGGTTTAAAATGATCGTGGTTGCATGAATAAACTGCGCAAAAATTTGTGTAACAACTTTCGAGGCAAACAATGCAGACTATTGTAACGACCATAAAAAGCTGAACAACTTGCCCAGATTTGTAGTGGCTACAAATTCCACTGAAACTAAGTTTAGCAAAATATGTTTTAAGTATATTAAAAAAAACAATTAATAAGATTTGAACCATAATATATGGTATAAACATTATCAATCTTTATTACAACCCCAAACCCTTAAATATTAAATGTTCAATTTTACTTCCTCTAAAGATTCTCTTTTCACTTAGTGTTTCCTATGTATATATAGTTTTATAAGATCTGAATTTAGATTTTTTTAAATAGGTTATATGAGATTGAAAGGGTCCAACTTGTAGTACATGCTTTTTATTTTTAGTTATAAAGTGGAATTAGCAGGTCCCCATCATTTTGTCCCTAATCCCAAAAGAATATACGCTTACCCCACCTTTATAAACTTTTATTCCCAGTATATGAAAAGTATTACAATAGTTTAAAAAGTATATTTTGATTATTATGTATGTATTATTTCACAAGATTCTAACCTTAATCTTAATCTTAGTTAAAATTGAGAAATTTACTAGATACTTACCAAGAAGACCCAAGTTCAAATCTTTGGGAAAGCTTGTTGCAAAGGTAGTAGTCTGATTCGAATCCTCTAAGTGTGCACTTGATAATGACGATACGAACCCGAACACTCGGTGATCCATTTCACACCAAACTATAAAACAAGGTGAAATAGGTTTGGTGGATGCAGTCCCTAGGGTTTGAACCCTGCGCTTGCCACCTACTAAAAATAGTGTGGTTGTAGCCAACTCTCCTATCAAACAAAAAAAATTGAGAAATTTGAACTTTTGAACTAATGCCATTTGATATTGAATCTAAATCTCTTAAATAAAGATATTTGGCCAATTAAACTTGCACCTTTTAAATTATTTATATAATGTTTAATATAAATATAGATATTTATTTATTGCAAGCTACTAAAAATAGTGTGATTGTAACCAACTCTCCCAATAAATTGAGAATTTTAAACTTTTGAGCTAATGCCATTTGATTTTGAATCTAAATCTCTTAAATCAAGATATTTGGCCAATTAAACTTGTACGACCCTTATATAAGTTCAAAAGGTGTATATAGAGCTAAAGCATCTTTGTTATTTGTTGGAGTTTTAAGGAGATAATATGAAAATCCATGATGACAATACAAAATTAGTTTTGACAACTACTTAAACCTAGCTTAATGTTTTATTATTTTTCAAAATTAAGATGTCTTTCTTAGTTTTTTTTAACCCACCCAATGGTGTAAGTGAACACAATGGTAGTAACCCTTTTGGCTACATTATGGTATTTTTCAAATTTAATCAAATTAAATTATTAAATTATCATAAATTTAATAAAATAAATTTATTCAATTTAAAAAATATCATATATTATATCTTTGCAAAGAGTTATTTGATTCAACTAATTCTTGGATCAACTTGTGCAGAATTTGAATAGCTTTAAAATGAGTGGTCATATGCAAAAATTCGAGCAATATTGAGGGAGATACTCCATTGTGAAGTCAACCATTCAGAACAAGGGTAGTGACATTTTTTCAAGTTGCGAAAAGCGAAATTGCAAAGTGCGAAGGATTAGAGTTTTTTTCTAAAAAACATCTCATCTTTTAGGAGCCATATCTTCGCAAAGAGTTATCCGATTCAGCTGATTCTTAGACCAACTTATGCAGAATTTGAATAGCTTTAATATGAGTGATCATATGCAAAAATCCGAGAAATATTGAGGGAGATACGACCCTGTGAAGTCAACCATTCGGAACAAGGGCAGTGACGATTTTTCAAGTCGCAAAAAATGAAATTGCAAATATTTTCCAACTAGGGTTTGAACGATGGGAAGAGCAATGAAGGGCTAGAACTTCAGTAAGGCAAGACATTCTATCTGGACAAAGAATTTTTCAGCTAATTTTTTTTCCCTTTATCTTAGAAATTGTGCATGAAAATTTTTTAGTTTTTATCAAATATTATATTTGCTATAGGATTTTCAGATATTTTTCAATGGATTTTGAGTTTTAGTTTCCTTTCCATGGATCGATTTATAGTTAAATCCTTATAATCATCTCTAGTAGTATAGGTTAGTGAGCGCACCTCAGAGATATCTTCATTGCTCCAAGATAGGGCAATTTTTGGTAAATTTAATGGGTATTGGCCAGGGGCTTAAGCCTTGAGAAAATGGATTGATAGGAGTTGGAAGTCTCCAGGAGTGATTCTATCATTTCTTCCCAAAAGTTTCTTCCTAGTCATTTTTTGTTCTAGGGAAGAAATAGAAAGAATCCTAAAATGGAGTCCTTGGTTTATGGGAAGAGCAAGATACTTCCTTACCTGCTGGTATGAAGGATTTTCACCTAAAAATGTAAATCTATCCCTAGTACAAGTCTGGATTAGGATGTTTGGGTTGCCCATTGAATTTTGAGAAATAGATACCTTCAAGGCAATAGGCAACACTCCAAGATAACTCCTCGAGATTTTAGATACAACAAAAGATGGATTTTTGGCTATTTATGCTCGAATATTGGTCATTATTGATATAAGTAAAGCTTTACCATAATAAATCATTCTTAAGTATCGGGATAAGATGTGGACCCAAACTATAGATTATGAAAACATATATTTTAGATGTAGAATATGTCAGAAGGTGGGGCATACTGAGAGATCATGCCCTAAGAAGAGCCCAACAAAATAATTTGTAGAAAACCGCAAGAGAAATTTACAAATGGTAATAGATGAAGATGGTTTTCAACTTCCAAAATATAGATCTAGAAAAATAAAAGAAAACAAACAGTGGAGACCAATAAAGAAAGATATTGGAAGAAATACTTACTCTTTTAAGGCTTTAGCCTATGAAGAAAAAGTAGATCAAAACTTAGAGGACATAGTACAACAATTTCAACATATTAGCAAGGAACCGTCTATTCAATATGATCTTAATTTAAGGAAGAACATTCTCGATGAAGCTAAGGAATGTGTCTCATCATATTTTGAAGACTCTCTTGAAGTACCATGCACCATTCAGGAAAAAATAATTGGTAAATAAAATGCAGTTTTAGAAGTTAATACCTCTACCATTAATAAGGAAATACCAGAAAATATGCAGGATAAGTCAAAACCTTCTATAATAGATCCAGGAGAGGATAAATATGTTGAAAAACAAAATTGTGAAAGAAAATCGAGGAACAAAATAACAAGACCTACTCCTGATATAGGCAAGAAAAAAAGAGGAAAAACCTCAAATTATCAAGCAAGATCCAGGGAAGTAAGAGCTAACATAGAGAAAGGAACACAAACTAAGTTAGTTCAACTTCTGTTTACCAAACAAAAAAAATATATTGGTAATACGCAGGATGGACCAAAATCCCCTAATGAGACTTGATTATTATCTCATAGAATATAAGGGGTGTTAATGCCCCCTCAAAGCATAGGTGTATTAGGGACCTATGTTTAAGTAATACACCTGATATTCTTTGTATCCAGGAAATTAAAATGACAAAAGAAGAAGTTTCAAAACCTATGAAAGCAGTTTGGGCAAGATGTGAATGCGATGCTATGGATTCTGAAGGAGTGGTAGGGGGAATTCTAACTTGTTGAAATCCTTTTAGAACCTCTTGTGTAACCATTCATAAAAATAGACATTGGATAGTCTCTTTAGTCACTTCCTTTTTTGCAGATATTCATTTCATCCTTATTAATGTCTATGGACCTACAACTCAATCAGGTAGATTAGAAGTTTAGAGTGGGATTGAAGCCTTTATGAGAAGTAAAGACCAAGAAATTCGATTCATGATCATTGAAGATTTTAATGCCATAACCAAGCTGAATGAAAAATTTGGAGGAATTAAGAAATTGACCCAAAGTATGAAATATTTCTCAGCTTTTATTCAAAATAATAATTTATGGGAAGTTGAGTTTGAAGAAGACAACTATACTTGGAACAACAACAAGAGAGGCCAGAACCTAATAGCAGAAAAATTAGATACATGCATTCTCTCAAATCATTGGCTAGATGAAGGAACTTGTGCTAAAATTAATAAATTAACAAGGATTGGTTCAAATCACTAGCCAATAAGAGTTACAATGACGGTAAATGAATTCAAAAAAATATCATATTTTAAATATGAGCAGATGTGGGAATACCATCCTCAATTTTTTGATATGATAGCTCAAACATAAAATTATTTAGGTAATGGTGGGTTGTATGCTCTTCCAAACCAAATTAAAGCTATGACATCTAGATTAAAAGAATGGAACAAGAACACCTTTGGAAATATTTTTGGGAAGAAAGAAGATCTAAAAGATAAAAATTCAAAATTCCAAAAAGGTGATGATAATAATCCAAGCTCAGAGGAAAGGGAGTTGCTTAGTGAATCATAATATTTTGAGTAAGGAAGAGAAATTATAGAGATTAAAATCAAGATAAACTTCGTTAAAAGGAGATAAAAATACAAAAAAAAAGCATAGGATGGTTATAGTATAGAGATCGTCTTTTAGAATTAGTAGAATTAAATCAATAGAAGGGATTTGGATTGAATATTGGAGTGAAATTAGAAAAGAGGCAAAGTCATTTTATCAGAATATTCTAGGTTCATAGGATACCAAAGTTCTTAATGATAAACTTCTTCAAGATGTTCCTTTAGTTATAACGAATGAAGACAATAGGAAATTGATGGAGCTTAGTTCATTTAACTCCTCTCTCTTTTAATAAGGATAAATTCCCAGGTCTATATGGGCTCTCTGTATCTTTTTACCAATATAATTGGGATATAGTGAAGGATTCTTTATTTGTGGTAGTGGAGCAGTCTAGGGTAAAACAATACATTCCTTATAAAATAAATGCAACTTATCATACCCTAACTCCAAAAAATAAGGATGTTGATTTGTTTGATTCTTTTATACCCATAAGCCTATGTAATATGTCTTATAATATTATTTCCAAAGTGATGGCAAATAGATTAAGGTCATTGTTAGACAAAATCATTTCAAAAGAGCAAGGAGGATTTGTGAAAGGAAGACAAATTTTGGATGGGATCATAGTAGCTTATGAAGTTATACATTCAACAACTTCAAGAAAAGAGAAAGCTATGATATTAAAACTTGATATGAGTAAAGCCTATTGTAGGGTTAAATGGGATTTTCTTTTGGCAATTTTAGATAAGTCTAGTTTTGGGAAGAAATGGGTTAGATAGATTAAAGCTTGTGTCTCTACAGTTTCTTATTCAGTGTTGGTCAATGGGTTAGTGACAAAATATTTTAAAGCCAAGAGAGGACTTAGACAAGAAGATCCTCTATCTCCTTATTTGTTCATTATTATGGCAGAAGTTTTGAGTAGGAACTTAAAGAAGGCTTACAAAGATGGGTTATAAGTGGATTTAAGGTTAGTAATAACATCGATAACATCACCCATCAACATTTTGTAGATGATACAACCTTTTTTGGAAAGACAAGGATAAATGTGGCCAGAGCTTTGAATAAATTTTTAAAAGAGTACGAAAGAGCTTCAGGGCAAAAAGTTAATAGGACTAAATCCAAAATTTATTTCCCTAACACTCCTGCTAATATCAAAGCAAGAATTTACAGGTTGCTTCAAATGGAGGAGGCAAATTTACCAACAAATTATTTAGGAATACCTTTATTTGAGGGAAGAATGAGGATAGATTTATGGAATCCAGTTATTAGTAAAGTTTAAAATAAACTTCCAACTTGGAAAGGTAGATGGTTATTGTTAGCAGGAAGAGTGCAATTAAGTAAGTCAGTCTTATAAGCCATTCCAACATATTATATGTCATTGTATTCTATGCCAAAATAAATTGAAAAATTTTAATCTATATTACGTGGTACTTTTTATGGTTAGGTTTACATGATAAAAGGAAATTTCATTTGGTGAAATGGAGCAAGTTGTGTGATGACAAAACTAGAGGAGGTCTTGGTTTAAGAGTTCTTACAGATGCAAACTTAGCTCTTAGGGGAAAAATTATCTGGAGATTGTACAAAGAGATTCAAAGACAATGGGCAAGAATTCTTCTAAGTATGTTGATCCCAATGACCTAAGTCTAATATTTACAATATTTTTTCTTCCAAATGGTTCTACTCGTTGGAATGGTTTACAAAAATCTATTGATATTATGATTAAAGATTTAAGATGGGTGGTGGGAACTAGAGAAAAAATTCTATTTGGATGGATACTTGGTGTGATAAAAAAACCACTCAACTTAGATCTAGTTTTGAAACCTTGGATGATATTGCTTCAAGACAAATACGGTGATAGGGTTTCAAACATTTTGTACAAGGATCGAGAAGGAAGATACAAATGGAAAGAATATTTTTTTACAAGTATACAAGACATTGATGGTAGGAGGCAATTGAGTAGAAAGATAATAACAGTGATTATTCCGAGATGTGCTAAGGATAAATTGATTTGGGAGTTGAATAGCTCAGGAGATTACACAATTAGAAGTGGATATAATGTTCAACACCAACATAATAATAATGTCACTAGAATATGGAGAGATATTTGGGATAGCCCAAGAATTCCTAAAGTCAAAATGTTTGTTTGGCTAGTAGGTCATAGAAGAATTGTATCTTGGTATAACCTTATGAAAAAGGGTTTTCATAGTCCCTCTCAATGTGTTTTTTGTAATAAGTAGGAGAGTATTAACCATCTCTTGGGACATTGCTCAATAGTTTGAGATATATGACAATGGATTCTTAATATGTTTGGTAAATGCATGGTGATGAATAGTATAATTAAATATTGTTTAAAGCAATGGAAGAGTACTAATAAAAGTGAGGCTTTACAAACAATATGGGATATATCAAAAGATACAATACTTTGGACTATATGGCTAGAAAGGAATAAAAGAATATTTAAAGGAAAGGAAAGTAATTTAGAGATAATGAATAAGAAGATATGTTTAACCATAGAGGAGTCTAAACCAACCCTATCAACTCACTTAGTCCCTAATTTGGAAGCAGAGAGTCTTGATAGATGGAGTCAAGTCATTAAATGGAATTATGATGTTGGGTACAAGAGAAGCAAAAAGAAGGCAAAAAATATAAAGTGGAAACCACCATATGTGGAGTAGGTTAAATTGAGTTTTGATGGAGCATCTAAAGGAAATATAGGACCAACAAGAGGAGGAGGAATAATTAGAAATAATAGAGGAGATATTTTGTCTCATTATGCTTTCAATAGTGGATTTAAGACAAATAATGAAGTTGAAGCTTGGGCAACTTTAGAAGGGTTAAAAATATGTAAATAAATGAAATGGAATAGAGTATGGATGGAAGGTGATTCTCTCATAGTAATAAATACAATTTTGAGGAAAACAAAGGCTCCATGGAACATACAAGAGATAATTGTGGAAATTCAAGATCTTGCTAAAGAGTTTGAAGAAATCATGTTTACACATATATTAAGGGAAGAAAATAAATGTGCAAATAAGCTAGCCAATAGAGGAGTTTTGATTGAGGATCGTGAAGTTAAATTCTCCTTTCCATGGTTAGAGGAAGTAGAAAGTTTAGTTAAAGCTGACAAAAAATGTTGATTGCCTAAATCAATTAATGATTAAGATTTATTTTAATGTTTTTCATTGGTAATATCTTCTCTATTTTGTAACATTAATGTGTTTTCATTTAGACTATTTATTATAATTTTTGTGGTTGGACTTGTGTTTCAGGAAGGAAACTAACAATCCATATTTGGTAAAGCGGACTATTATAGTGCAATGTTTTGGAAATATTATTCTACTAAGATGTAAGACATAGATAGTAGAGGTGAAGTTTTGGCACTAAAGGATGCTATAAGAAAATGTCAAGAAAGATGCTAAATTCTAGAATAATTGTATTCATATAAAATTTTGAAAAGATCCAAAAAAAATGAAAATCAAGAATTTAAACATTTTATATAAAATGATATAGGTTTCTAGCAATAACATCTCAATTGAGATGAGAAGTGTATCTACTTGTAAACTCTCAAGCTCTAAAGAAGAGATATGTAATTTGTCGAGGGTGGGGACCTAAGAACAACCCCTTATTATAAAAAAAAAATACCATATATTAAATTAAAATTAATATTTAATAATATTTTAATTCTTAATTAAAATTTTTAAAGTAATAATTTAATGTATAATAATATATATGAGTTTGAAATAGTTTACTTGTATTTTTTAAATGGGCTATATGGGATTGAAATTAACCCCACTCATATTGCATTATCATGGATTTATAGTAAAACTCAGATATTATCATGTATCGTTAGGCAAGATTTGAACACCTGGTCTCCTCCTTGAAATATCGAAGAATCTAACGGATTCAGCTAATGCCATTTGATAAATAGTCTACTTGTATTAGGTCATATACCATGACTATATAAAGGATTGAAATGTAATATTGGAATGTTGGTTTTCTTTAAGTTTAAAATCTTAACCGATTAAATTATTGGCACTTGATAATCTTAAAAAATACTAGCAATATAGTAATATTTAAAAAAAATAAGTTTTTTTATTAATTATTATTATTATTATTTTATTTGAATTTGATTCTTGAAAGTCTAAACATTTAATGGATTAAATTATTAACATTAGGTAATTTTAATAAAAATTAATAATATATTGATATTTTTAAAAATAAATAAGTTTTTTAATTTGTTAAGTGTAATTGAAATGATCTTTATTTGTATTATAGCATGTTTATATAGTGATATTATAACAATTTTATAATCATGCATGTATCTAGTGGTATTATAACAATTTGATAATTATCAAACAATTTGATAATTATGCATGTATGCTTGACAAAATTTGAATCTTATAACCTGATAAGATTTAAATTTGAGTCTTCCTTGAAAACCAGTTTTATTTGTCTCATTCAAAACTAAAAGATATAATTTATTGAATAATGTTATTCCATAAAAATAAATATATTTTTAAAAGTTTTTATTTTATGAAATCAACAAATTGTACATCATCACTCTTTCCCAGTGTATACAATCTTTTTTTTTTTTTATATAGATTTTATTTAATGAAATCAACAAATTGTACTCTTAACTCTTTTTCTCTACAAATACTTTTTGTTCGTAAGGATGGTGTAGCGGTTAGGGCTTTGACCTCTCTTTGGGGAGGTCTAAGGTTCAAACCATGGCATACCTAGAAGGGGATAGGCTGGATGGTAGCGGTTTAGTGACTGTCGATTGACTGCTCCAGTTCGATGCTTTGGAGGGTTGGGGTCTCGTTGACTGTGCTTTACCCAACGGGCTTAAGGTTTATAGAGGCAGCCCATTCGTGGAGTTACTAATTTCCCTATGAATAAAAAAGAATAATTCAAAAACAATTCAAAAGTAATATTTCCTTCCACTAAGAGATTTACTCTTATGCATACAACACTATACTATCGCTACATAAAACCTAAAAATACTAAGTTGCCCTAGTGGCTAAAGATGATGGCTTTTTCTTAAGTGGTCTTGTGTTCAAACCCCTTGAGGGTGGTTGTTGATGTAATTTGTAAATGTTCTCCTTAAAAAAAAAAAAAACAAATTACAGCAAAGCATTTAAGGGAAAATCCAATCCATAGCATATGATATCATCCTTATCTAAAGCCCAATTAACCAATGCATCCGTTTTGTAGGAGAGACGTGTGTCATCTCCACTGTTTAAAATTTGATCAACTATGATCTAATGGTATATGTCACTCCTTTTAAGTCTTCAATCCTTCCTTTTCTTAGTCTTTGAATTCTTTAATTTATTGATCAACACTTGTAAATCTGATTTTATTTGTACTCTAGTCCAACCTCCCTTAAGGGTTTACCGGATTATTTTAATTAAAACAAGTCCTTCAACTAGGAGAGATGTGTGTCATCTCCACTGTTTGAAATTTGATCAACTATGATCTAATGGTATATGTCACTCCTTTTAAGTCTTCAATCCTTCATTTTCTTAGTCTTTGAATTCTTTAATTTATTGATCAACACTTGTATCTCTTCAATCCTTCCTTTTTTTAGTCTTTGAATTCTTTAATTTATTGATCAACACTTGTAAATCTGATTTTATTTGTACTCTAGTCCAACCTCCCTTAAGGGTTTACTGGATTCTTTTAATTAAAACAAGTCCTTCAACTAGGTTATTCGGAAATATTCCTAAATTTTTGTAAAAAAGGCAAGGGTACCATGAGATAATCTTCATGTCCCCTTATACTTTACACTAGCTTTATCTCGATTCCCTCTTAATCCTCCATTAATATTAACCTTACCCATTCTTATTGGTAGTAAGACCTACTTTCTAGGGTTATCAATGATCTATCTTTAATCTAGTAATCACTTGGGAATTAAGAAGTTTTGAGTGTTGAATGGACTCTATCAGATTAATTATTAATTTATTCCAAATAAAATAATTATCTCCAAATTATTATTTTTTTGTTCCAAATAAAATAAATATCTTAATAATTCTAATTAAAAATCATATTATTTCTCTCTTTCCAAAAGTTCTACACTTAATTTTTTTTTCCTAAGTTCTTACCCACACCTTGCTTTATAGGGTTATCAATAATTTATCTTTAATCTAGTAATCACTTGAAAACTAATAAGTCTTGAGTGTTGAATAGAATCTATCATATTAATTATTATTTTATTTCAAATAAAATAATTATCTTCAAATTAATTATATTTTTATTCTAAATAAAATAATTATCTCCAAATTAATTATTTTTTTCTAAATAAAATAATTATTTTAATAATTATAATTAAAAATTATATTATTTCTCTCTTTCCAAAAGTTTCACACTTTTGCTGAGTTCTTGCCCACACCTTCTACTCTAACTCTTCATATATCAAATCCATATCCAACATTCTATTTTTTTTTAAAAAGAAATAGATATTGCCTATTTAAAAATTTATCAAAACTATCTAAAACTGTTCACGGATTGAACAGCGCCAGTCCACCAAGTTTTTATAAAAATAGATATTATTTATTTAAAATTTTATTAATTTTTTTTTTATTAATTCATTTTATTATCAACAAACTTATTTTAATCGGGCCAGTCCACCAAGTTTTTATAAAAATAGATATTATTTATTTAAAAATTTATTAATTTTTTTTATTAATTCATTTTATTATCAACCAACTTATTTTAATCGGGCCAGTCCACCAAGTTTTTATAAAAATAGATATTATTTATTTAAAAATTTATTAATTTTTTTTTTATTAATTCATTTTATTATCAACCAACTTATTTCTTAAAATCAATGGTAAAACAAATCTTTAGCTCTTAAAACTCATGGTCGCATGGAGGGAGTCAGACTTTCGAACAGGGTTAAAGTTCAAACCAGGGTTTATGAAATCTTCCATCTCCAACCAGGGTTTATGAAATCCTCCATCTCCAACCAGGGTTTGGACGGGGTTTCAGTCGTACAGACGATAGGCTCAGAGGAGGGCGATTTGGGATTCGTAAAAATCCCCGTAGGGTTTTTAATCATATACCCATCTCAAAGAACTTAAAACCCAACGGTTTTACAGCGTGTTTTCAACGCTCCTCTCTAAGTTGTCAAGGGGATTTTTAAGGTTGGGAAGTCCGGTCCAGTACGTGGGCATGCTGATGGCGAAGGATCATCCTGTATTTCAACGGAGTGCAGGCCCAGGACAGACAGCCCAACAGGCCCAGGACGGGCCCAACCCAGAAATTTTCTCGGGTGCCGCAAAAACCCGCGAATCCAAATGGGACGGGCCGGGGAAAAAGACCTCCCGTGCAATCAAATGCCTAGAGTGTTTTCTCCGGGTCCGATCCGACCGCTGTCCCGTTTCCCGATGCCCTTTAAAAAATTTAAGGGCGACCAGGTGAGTACCTGGGACCATGGAATCTCCCCTTTGTCAAACGAATGTTTCCGTTCAGATCTCGTTAATGCCCGTGCCGTTTTATGTTATGTTAACTTCAATGTCAGCGGAGTGATCAGAAGTTCTATCTCAGCCCTAACAGGGCGTGCCCTCTAGGGTTTTAAATTTTATTAAACTGAAACCACTGCCTGCCTTCTTTTTGTGGAATAGTCCTTTCACCCCCAGACAGTGCAGCGAAGGCTCTGTTTTCGGCATGTAATGTCTTTTCGGTGCGTGCTTTTCTTTTGCCGGGTTGTCAGATGCCTCTGTACCCATGTTTACCTTCTGCTGCCAGACCCCCCATTTTTCCTCTTTTTCCAATTCACACCACTATTAGGTATATACCTTTTTAACTTTGCCCTATATTAAGTATCCTCCTCCTTTTTATCTTTAGGTTTTATTCCCAAAAATTAACTTTTCAGGCTCACAGGATGCCAACAACACCCAATTGCTATTTAAGTATATTCCTTTTTTCTACTAACCCCATAGTAGACATTTTCTGGTTTTGGTCTTGGGCTTTAATTAAAGAATTTAACTGTTCTGGTCTAAAATTTACTTATTTCACCTAAAATCTTTGGTCTATGTCTTTTCACCTAGGGTTTCCTTCAATATCTGCCAGTTTCTAATGCTGTCCACGGGATTCCTTGGTACCCAATTCTGTTTTTAGACCAAGCAGCTCCTAATTTTTCGCATACCTAATATCAAGGAACTACCATTCCATATACCTAGCTAGGTGTATTAAGATACTCCAACTTTTGCCAGACAAGATGAAGTCATACCAAAAGTAGATCCCACTTTCTAATCGTGGGTTACTGCTGTTTTCTCCAGAGATTTAATTTTCAGCTCCATTAATGCTTACATCATCAATATCCAATTAGTGTATACTAATACTAGCTTCCTCACATCTATTCTTTTTCCATAGTGGCCAGCCATTAAGTTGACCTCTATTCAATTCATACCAACCAAGAGGAGATGTCACTTTTTAATATTACGCTCCGCTTTCTCTAAAGATTTGATTTTATCTGCATGTCATAACACCCAAGTACTTGCATTACCTATGTCCATAGTGTTCACTTTTCTGCTGCGAAGTCATAGCGCCAAATGTTTCCTAAACCTCAAATTTTATCAGCTAAAATCGTATCCGTAGATTTCATCGTTTAGTCTTTGTGTACGGCTTTTTTTTGTCCCACAAGTGTCAGTGTGAGCTGTAGTCAAATTAATTTTATTTTATTTTATATATTTCTTAGTTTTTGGGGGATGTGGTCACAAATTATACTCGAGTAGATGACTTTGGTTTTTTTAAGTAATGGTAAGTAACATACCTTTGGAATATCCAAACAAATACCTCTTTTTAATAATAGGTTCCGTTAATGCTATTTTATTTGTGATTTTTACTACACAACGTCACGTAATACCCAATGTTTTTACATCATCAAAATTAGATTCACTTTCTCCCACAAAGTCTCAATACCCAAATGGTTTTAGATATTAAATACTATTATCTTATCATAAAGCAACCTTAACATAAGGTGATCTCAATTTAAAACTCCGTTGCTTATTCTTTGCTTATACCAAAAATTTGGAAGTCTTGATTTCAGCTTCATCACATGATACTTCCTGGACTTGCATCACCAGTCAAATTTGTGTCACCTTCTACTGCAAAGTCCAATTAGCCGGTTCTTTTTTAAAATGTTAAGTAGCGATATCTGATTAGTGGTCTTAACATAATCTTCATTCCTTAATATCTATTTAGCTTTTTATGTAATTTTTTGGGGATAAAAGTGACGATTTCTGGCAATACACAATTGCCATTCCCTTATTTATGAGCTAAAACTATTGAAGGTCTTCTAATTAATGTATGGAAGCAATTTAGTTGATTACAAAACGGAAAGCTTTAGTTGGTGGCATAAAGGTTTACCAGCAGGGATAGGATCTCCAATCTCTGCATCCAAATCGTATCTCTTTCAACGGACTTGCATATTAAAAGATGGTTTTCTAGCTTGGCGTATTTATATGGTTTCAGAATAGGCAATATGACAGTTTTTATGTCCAACATTTTGACTGTCAAGCTTGAAAATCAACCATGCAAAAAGTAATGGGACTCCTTCCCGTTCATGGAGATTAGCATTTCCTCTTGCTGCTCACTGCCATCTTTCTGTTGCTGACTCTCCATTAACATTGGTATCACATGAACCTGCTCACTTTCTGAAGTAGAATTTTCTCTATTTTTGGGTCTTGTAGCTTTTCGTGGCTAGTAATACATCTTTCACCAGCAAGCTGCCATTGCTGAAATGTATTATATTGTCTAAAATATATACATTTAAATACCCATTGCTTGGTTCGGTATACTTATTAATACCCATTACGCACTTAATGTATCCAGCTGTTTAGTTTCTGTGATATGTGGATGAGTTGAACCCGAGGTGTCGTTGGGAATGGAGGATTGAGTGGCCCAGGAAAATGTTTGAAGGTGGTATCCTGCCGTCAGGTTACTTTCTGTTTTCCTATCTTTTCCTCTCAGTTTCTAAGGACTCATATCATAAGCAATACAATTACAAACATTTATCTTGCCATTTTCTTTCTACTAAGTAAAGGAAACTTACAGATATAGGATGGAGACAAATTTTTTTTAAAACTATGTTTGCAATGGAACTTTTAAATATACCGGCAACTGTTTTGCAATTGTAACTGCGGAGGTTTCTCAATTTAGGAAATAGCCATTGGTTTCCACCTATTAGAATGCTAGTTTTTCGGTCATTTATCTGCATAAATTGAACTGTGCAGGTGTTCGCATTATGATTTCGTTCCAGTGTTTTATGAAGCCGTAATCTAATAATAATTTTTTGGTAGCATCTGCTAGAGATTTTCATTTAGGGCATTCGTTTTTGAAATTCAAATATTATAAAACTGCATTAATGAGATGGTATATTAGTTCTTGAAAAATCTAAATGCTGGAAAACACTCTCTATACAACTAAATATGATTTTAACAAGATAGCGTATTTAAACTACCTGATATTCAGAGATGCCCGTTATAACTTTGGAAAAAGTAATATGTGCCTTCATATAACAAGGATGCCTTAGTTTGGTGATTTTCCAGTTGTTGCTTGAGCTTATGTTTCTGAACAGGGAGACAAAAGCGACAATAAATGTGAAGTTGTAAGGTTTTAAGTTTATTGAAACACAAGTGCAATTTATGCGAATTGAATTGTTATAAATGGATTAAAACCCATGATGAGCATTCGGTAGCTTTTTCCCCAGACGGATTTACTTACTCCACGTTATTATATTGTAAGTTTCTTTATCAACTCATCGAGTTCCACCGTCAAGGTAATTTGGTCTTTACACTATAGAATGAGCATCTATTATATGAATATTGTGTAGAATGAGCGTATATTATAAGACCTCGTGAAAGAAACGGGATTAGCTTTAGTATCTGCTAAATTTACCTGTCACATATGCTTCTAGTTCTATTCTATGAATGGAAGGATGGCTTTCAACCAGAGATTGGAGAATTGTCGTTCGGATTGTGGTAGAAAAGCTGCATTGTATTTTTAAAAGACTTTGACATGCTTTGGGGAGTTTAATATGGGAATACAAAGAGATTTGAGAATATTCAGCGTCCAGACCAAACTTAGTTTTTGTATTTAGTAACATTGTGTTTGCACAAGATCTTGGGTCATGATTCATGAATAATAATACAATTGTTTACTAAGACTAGATACTGAAATGTATTAGGTATAGATGAGTTTTTCAAAGTTGTGGGCACGCTATTTTCAGATTTATAGTTTATTAATGTTCTTAATCATGGAAAATTTTGAACCAGACTCTTTTCTGTAACGTTTTAAATTGTAAAACAGTGTCAGTAGATCATGGTAGCTAAAGTTAATATACCATAAAAGAGCTTTGAAACTACTTGCATGTCTAACTATTTAAATACATAGATAGGTAGATATGTATGTATGTAATGTAAAATATCTATGCTTGCAAATTCCTCATGTACTGAATGATAATAAGCATGATGCTAACATGCAAAACATTACTCAACATGTTGTAGGGAAGAGGCTACCTTGACAGTCTTGTTAAAGAGTCCTAAAGATGTCATTAGGAGTCTATGATATTTGGTGTCTTAAAAAAGTTCATACTTATAGGTTACTATGTTTGATGGAACACCAAAGCAAAAATTTGAAATTATGGAACTTGCATATGGAATGAGTAAACTCATAAATTTGGTCAAACATTTCCTTTCACTAAGTAAACCTTTGATCACAAGTTTTATTCCTCACAAAATGATTACAGATGTCTTATAAAAAAATTAAACTTTACCTTTATGAGTCAATCTAAAATCACAAAATTTAGTAGGTAGTTGCAAGTTCCTGCCCTTGTAGCAGATGCAGGAAAAAGTTCGCGATGAGTGACCTTCAAATAGGATAAAGCATTAGCTGATGCTCTTAGAAAGGGAAAAGAGTATGAGGCTAAGCTTGTGGGGTTTGCTTGATCAAATTCTATTGCTTGAAGTAAGAACTACAACTTTATAATACGTATGGTGATTGCATGTTTGCAGCATAGGGACAAATTCCATCTTTCAAACAAAGCCTCATTTACATTGTTATTTCATCCTGCACTGTTGTTGTAGCTTTTCTGTATTGATTTAATCCTATTAACATACTATTTATTGACTTGGCTTGCTTATGTTGTTTGTACTTGAATGCATTGCCTTAAAGACATAATACATCTAGAATCAAATGCTTCTGTGCCCTGCTATATAGGAACACAATTTCATGACCCAACCAGTATCTATTAATTCCCATTCATTCCGTGTCCTAAAATTTCTTTTTTACCAGAGTTGCTGTAAGTTCTTATCCCCCCATTACTTGCATTAATTGCACTATACCTTTCTGCAGTTATGGTGTTCATGGAACACATACACATACTATTTGTTCTGTTGTCTCAAACTTCAACCTTGAAGTCAATCTAGAGTTGAATCATTGTGTCTCTTGCACTATGTATAATACAATATTGCCATTCACCTAATTCTTGCAATTTTGATTTTTTCATTTTTGCTCAGGATTTCCTTATCAACAAGATTTCTTGGATTTCTTCTTTAAATATGCCAACTGAACACTTATGGTTTTAGTTCAAGGCATACTCTTTCTTGTCTTGCATTGAACTTCAATAGCTGAACAGTTTACACGTGTAGATTTGATATTTGTTAATGCTGTAGTTTGTTTAGTCAATCTGGTCATCTAGGGAATAAGAATTTGGGAGAAATAAAGGCTAATTTTATGATTGGTTATTTTTGTATATCGGTATAGTTGTGCCTTCTGGGAGAGGATTGGAATAAATTTCTTTGTGTTTTGGAGTTAAATGTGGCTTAATAACTAGTTTTCTGTTTTGTTAACTCTACAGATTCGTCATGAAGAGCCTTGTGAAATGGGCATTGGATGTTGGAGATGAAGGAGAGGCAGCGGTGGCAGCCTGAAGAAGATGCTTTATTACGAGCTTATGTTAAGCAATATGGACCAAAAGAATGGAACTTGGTATCACAGCGGATGGGTAAACCCTTAGACAGGGATGCAAAATCCTGTTTAGAGAGGTGGAAGAATTATTTAAAACCTGGGATAAAAAAGGGTTCTTTGACAGAAGAAGAGCAATCTCTTGTTATTAGTCTTCAAGCAAAGTATGGTAATAAGTGGAAGAAAATTGCAGCAGAGGTGCCAGGAAGAACAGCTAAGAGATTAGGAAAGTGGTGGGAGGTCTTCAAAGAAAAACAACTGAAGGAGAAGCGCAAAGAAAGACAAAGTTTAGATAGTTCAAACTCAAGGGAAGGAGGAAAGTATGATCATATTTTGGAAACATTTGCAGAGAAATATGTACAGAAAAAAATATGCCCGACTAGCTTACCGCCTATTTTGATGCCTTGTCCATCACCCTCTTCGCTCTTAACCTTGAGTGTTTCTAGAGATGGGATACATACTGATAATTTTCATTTGCCCAATGTAAATCCTATGCCTTCCATTTCATCAAACACACTTGTTTCGCAGATGTCAAATTTACCTGGATCAGTTGGGCTTTCTTTACCAGATCTAAAAGGTAAAGTGCCTTCAGTCTTAGATATACAACCAAGATTGACATTAGAAAGCCTTGGTAGAACAAGGCCTATGCTGGAGCCTGAACTTGCTTTGCAGTGTGGTGTTTCATGTGCAATGGACTTGGAATTGACATCTACATCTCTAGGAATCCCATGCTCTGCCATTGATACACCCTCATCTCTTCCTCCATGGATGTCCAGTGCACCCCCTGGACCAGTGCCTGTGTCAGGTAGCTCTGATGCTAAAACCACTGTTTCTGCATTCAATCTGGAGAAAGATATTTCTTTCTTACCCAAACCCATTCAACTCAACTCATCCCCTTCTGTAAGCTTGTCGCTTTCTCCATCATCAAGTGATCCAGTTGTCTCAAGTGGTTCTGCATCTCCAGCATCTGAAGTGATAGCCCCTAGATCCTGGCTACAGGATGCTACAAAGCATAGAGAACTTATCAATGGGATTCCTGGAGGAGCAGTGAATGAGAATAAGGTAAATTTTCCTTGGTGCACTTCAAATAAGCAAGTTGGAACATTATCTTTTGATCCAAATTCAGGTTCTGGCAAACAGGGAGTGGATAGCTTGATCATACAGCAGCTGCCCACATTCTTCCAGTACTTAAAAGATCTGGAAGAAGGCCGGCAATCATGGTTAATGCATAAAAAGGAAGCTACTTGGAGGCTGAACCGACTTGAGCAGCAGCTTGAATCTGAGAAAGCTCGAAAGCGGAGAGAAAAAATTGAAGAAGTAGGTGCTAAAATTCGAGCCCTCAGGGAGGAAGAGATAACCTATCTAGATAGATTGGAGTCTGATTGCAGAGAGCAGCTTTCTAGCTTCCAAAGAGATGCAGAAATCAAGGAAGCTAAGATGATGGAACAGTGGACAGCCAAGCACCTGCAGTTAACAAAAAATATTGAACAGATGGTCTATCAGTTTCCTGATGCTCAAAGATTCTTTAGCAAGGATATGAGGTGACAAGGCACTGTTGACTTCCGGGAATGTTGTTTTACAAGTCCTTTACAAGGATATGGGGTGACAAGACCCTGCTGGTTTCTGGGAATGTTATTTTACAGGTTTGGACCAATTTGGGGAAAACTCTTGATAAGTCAGCTATCTGCCTACAAGAACTATTGTATAATCTGTGCTGTTTTCTGCCATCTTTTACTTCTGTTTTCATTGTTTCACTCACTGCTTTTCCCTTCCTACTTCACTAGCTTTTATCTTTACCTACCATTTTGTTCAATTTCAGTCTTTTTTCATAGAGGTTTATAATTCCCAATCATCCATGTCTTTGTTTATTATATACTCCAAAATGTATTTGAAAGAAATGTATAACCAACATTAGATAGGTTTTCATGATAAGGGTTGTTCATGCAATTGATTAGTAATTCATCAAAAGTTAAGTGAATTGTTAGCAAGGTGATTTACAAATTTTGTTGTGTTTTAAGTTTCTCTCAAGATAATGGACATGAAATGAAAGAAAGAGGTTTTGGGACAAGTAGAACCCATTTTTCACTCCAACTAATCACCCTTAGATCAAAATCCAATGCCTATTGAAATATTACTTTGGTCTTTGAGGTACCCATGTCTAAAATTGCCTTTATTTTGATTTTATGGTCTCAAATGTGATTTTCAATACTCGAGAAATATTGTCTTCTGTTTTGTGTTTGGATTACAAGGTGTGAGCATATAGTATATATTCTTTTATCTATTTTCATTTTGAACCTGTGGATTTTGATCTCTCACAAAGAGCATTAAGATGCAGCTTATTATCTGCTACCTTATTATTGTAGTGACTTTGGTCTTTGAGGTACCCATGTCTAAAATTGCCTTTATTTTGATTTTCAATATTGAGAAGTATTGTCTTCTGTTTTGTGTTTGGATTACAGATGTGAGCATATAGTATGTATTATTTTATCTATTTTCATTTTGAACTTGTGGATTTTGATCTCTCACAAAGAGCAGTAAGACGCAGCTTATTATCTGCTACCTTATTATTGTAGTGACTTACATTCAAGAAATGATTGGATTCAGTGGCAGGCATTTTCTTGCTTTAAATGATGCATGAACATATGAAATGAAATATACAGACATTTGTACATATTCATTGTGTAAATGTGTTTGTAGAAAATTTTCATTGAGTTATGTTTGTACGAAATTTTTATTTGAGAGTAAGGGTAGAAGTACACCATAGAATAATAATTTTGTTTAAGAGTAGATTTGATGAATATTAGGATAACAATTGAACTGAGAATTTGCCGGATGTTTTGAGTCATAAATGGGATTGAGTATTAGTGAGTTTTCTATGTGTATTTTTTATCTTGGGTGAAGATAAGATGATATGGGGAATGGTTGTCATCTTCTCTGTTGGCCTGCCATAATTAGAAAGGGGGCAATAATGTAGATTGGGAAAGATGCATATTATTGCTCATATTACTGCTTTGTTTATCTGATTGGAGAGCTATAAAATATTTCCAAGATCTTCAACTCTTGAATGATTTAGAGCAAACTATGGGTCAAAGCAATAATGTATTGGATCGACAATAATTACTTGCAATTGAACGAAGAGACATGGGCAAACTATTTTTAGAGAAAAGCAATTGGTAAAAGGTAGAGTATTTTAACATCCATGAGACCATGAACCATATGGGACGATCCTCATGGAGGATGTTGTTTACCTAATATATTGTTATCCAACCATACTTTGGTTACCAAAAACATGGTGTGCAATTATATTCCCTATAGGATTCAAACCTTGGACCTCCTCTCTAGAGTTCCGAAGTCTTCAGTGTTAGGCCTTCTTAGGTTGGAGAACTCTAGTTGCATATTATTTAGAAGTGGGAGATTGGTGCAAAAACTTGGAAGTTTGAAATTATGTTTGCCCACAAAGATTTAGCAGCTTGCAAGTTGGTGGTAGTGTTTGAAATTATTAAGAATGTATATTGAGTTTAAGAAAGAATATGACATGGTGCTTCATGGAGCATTAATTAGAAAACTTGGGCAGTTCAAGTTGGGAGAAAGGCCTTTTTCTTTATCCAAACCTTGGACACTAGCTTGACAATTAGAGTTAGGTATGTACTACTTTTCTTTGATATAATCTTGGTCAAGCGAGAAGTGAGGCAAGGTTGATAAAATCACCTTTTCTCTTTAACATGTTCATCAAGAAAATTGTAAAGGACCATTATGACCCATAGGTGAGGGTTCCAAGCTTTAACAAAGTTGATTGGAGATTGGAGATTGGAGATTATGATTGCAAATTACATGGAAGCTTTGACAAAGTTGATTGGAGACTGGAAATTACATGGTGTTTGGAAGAAATGTGCATGATCTACTGGTTAGGGAGAGAAAGATTGGACTTTGTTGTTAGGAAGTGAAGTCATTATGCAGGTGCAAAACGGGAAGCTTCAACATGCTAGACGTCTGACCTGCTAGACGTCTAGGCCGAACGTCTAGTCAGCAGACCAGACGTCTGGGTTGCCAGATGTTTTGGTCAGATGTCTAAGCAAGTAGATGTCCAGATAGACGTTTAAACGCAGAAGACGAACAGGTTCAGGCACCTTCCTTGGGAGCAAAAATGAACAATTTTGGGAGGCTTTCGTCGGGAGAGGAAACGAACAGTTTGAGTCTTCCTTTTGCTCTATAAAAGGGGTGTGATCCCTTGCATATGTTATGTTGTTGAAAACGTTGAAAAAAGTGAATGTAAAGCTTGTTGAAAATAATAAAAAGAGAAGTTGCCATTGTCCCGTGGTTTTTTTTGCACATTGCAGGTTTCCACGTAAATCTGTGTCACTTGTGTTGCTGTTTTCTATTCTTTGTTATTGTGTTTCTACTTGCAGGTATAAACAGTGAAGATATTCCTAACATTTGTGATAGTTATACGTATTTGAGCATTGAAAAAAATTATGAGCTTCTATTACAAGGATTACATGGTGAGGCTTGCACCTACACCAAGAAGTCGAGTCTTACAATGTATTGAGGAACTCTTTGGCATGTAAGAATGTGCCCATTTGGTTTTAAGGTGTTTGCATTAAGGTATTAGTGTTTTGTGTAATAAGCTTTGGTATAAAAATATGGGGATGCATGGTACTATTTTTGAAAACGAAAACCATTGGAAAAGATAGGCATTAATGTTATCCAATGGATTTCTGGGAAGGGTTGAAGATCCTCAATTGGAGCTAATATTATGCAATGGATTTTTGGGAAGGGCTTGAGCTCTTCTACTGGAGCTAATATTATGCAACACAAGTTTAATGTATGCATAATTTTAGTCTACAATGTAGATTAAAGGACTAGAGCATTTGCAAAATATAAAAGCCTCAAGACATGTAGTTGACTTGGTGAATATGAACCCTTTAACATTGAGATGGGAAGAGATGAACATATCTTGATAAAAGTATGAATTGGTTCCAATGAGTCATGATGAAAGCTTGAGAGAAATGGATAACATTGTTGCTTCAATTGCATTCAAGTAAAACTAGAGTGTTTTAGCTAAAAGAGAACAAAGAGACCAAATATCTCATCAAGCACACTCAAATATGTGAATTGGTCTTAAAAAATGCTCTTATGCTGCTTTATACAAAAGGGTGTATCTTGATCAGCAATGGAATTAGGTTTACTTTATTGGATCCTTCAATAGGTTATAGATACCTCATTTGTGAAGAAGAAGGTGAGGGGGATTCACTCTTTCATATTATCCTTTGTGCTTGGTGTATCAATATTGGAAAACAATGGTTTGGTATTCCGTATATGAGAAAGAGATGCACAATTCAAGTGTTAACATTAAAAGTAAATATACAAGTAAATATTGTAAAGTGAAATGTGTTACCAAATAAATGTACAGTGCAATGTCTATAGTAATGGGCACAATCGCAACACTGTCACAGCGCACTCTTCAACCATGCATTGTCAACTATACAATGCAAATGAATGTGCAACTATCAACTATAAAATGCAAATGATAGAACACATAACAATACCCACAATGGAAACAAGGGATGTATATATACAATTAGATGAGTGAAAGAAAGTTGAACAAGAGTCTAAATACCTACTCATATCCATATACAATAAAAATTAAATCTTATATTTTACTCACAAAGTGGTGTCACCCATCCACATACAACAACCAACATAAATCAAGCATACTATAGACTATTTGCATTCAAAATGTTCATATGTGTCACCATATATGTCCTCTCCTTTAAATTGATTAGTGTCTTTGTTGATTGTGTTATTGGAAAATGAGAGTTGGTGGTCACACTTGATAGTGACATTGTCTTTGGTGCAAGTGGTGGTGTTGGGTTTGTTGGTTGCTTGACATCAATATTTGATTTGTTGTATGTATGATATAGTATGTTGGTCTAAAATCTGGTTCATTTAGACAACAAATTGAACTTCAAAAAAATAAGATAAAATATTGAAGTTAACAAATTTATAGAAGGGTGGATCCTCTAAAAATTTGCATTTTTTAGTTTTAAAATTTTAAAGGATAAACGCAGTCCTAAATGTACACAACACAGAAATATGCAAATGATACTTTAGTGATTTATCGCTTAATGATCCACAACAAACCAACCAGATTATAACAATACTTAATATGGAAGATCATTACATCCAGTATATTCTCAACAACAATAGTAAATTTGAAAGAAAGTAAATACCAACATCACACAAATGCCTCAAACAATTTGAAAATGATTGCATAACTTTTCAATTGTACATAAAGATCTGCCGCTCAAGATGATATGCTTATGCCAAAAATTTATAGGGACCCTTTGTTCTTTGGATTCATTTCTTAGAGATAAAACTTTGTTGGTTAGGGAAAATAACCACAATTACAACTACCTTATAACCTATTTTCCCTAATTTATTAGTTATTAAACTTTTACCATTTATAAGTTTTTTAAAGAAAATATGCTTTGGCAAACTAAAGCCTCGAAACAAATATAGTAATTCATTTCATTTTTTCTCGTTGAGGGAAGATAGTGGGCTACAAGCTTGCTAAGAAGTGGTTTCAACAGTCTATTTTCCTTTTGCTTCCTTCTATTGATATTTTGACCAAATCTAAAGTTGTTTATAAATGAAGTTCAATTCTAGTTTGTTCACATTGAGCACCCTTGCATTAACCATATCATTTTCATCTTCAATCTATGCACTCTCTATGTTCAAGAGATCAATCTTCTTTGGGAATTGGCTCCTAATTTGAAAAAATCCTGCAAATTTTCCAAGAACTTCTTCACTATAATCATCAAATGTCAAGAAGAAATCCCTCCAATGTTCATCATTTTCTTTGAGCATGGTCTCTTGGTCTTCTTCACCATTTTTTTATTTTATTTTTCAAATTAGTTTTGATACCAACCCCTCTAAACAAAACTTTTATTTTGTTGATTTGGTAAGAAGTCTTGTCAATTAGTTTGATATAATCCTTGAAAATTTGTTCTTCTAGTGTTTCATTCCTTATCCCAGCCCGAGTTGTCCACAATAGAGGATTAAAGTATTTCCAAGTATTGAATACTTGCCTTGTTCAACTTTGATGCATTTACTTTGCACAAGAAAAATAATGATACCCATTAAGGTTTATAATTCTCTATTTCCATCTAAGTTGTTTCATCTTGAGCTTGTAGATTATCAACAATTGTATATGCCTAACATACACGGGCCAAGCCTTTTGCACTGCCACTTTGATTTCCTCATGAAATTTGTCAATTGCAATTACAAGTACTCAAGCTAAGATAATATTATGCATCTTGATTATGTTCATTGTGGAATCATCAACTTCTTTAACAATACCTTTTTTACTAGCATCAAGGTCTTCATTGTCTTCTTGAATGACTTTTGCAATCTATTTGACTAGATCACGTTCCTTTTTGCCATTTTTAGTTTAGAGTGTCAAATTTTATCTTCCATTTTTTGAACTCTAAACTTGGAAAAGTGTTTCTTTATTCTTTTCTTCTAAACATATAGTTGGACATTATGTTGTACATTTTGAGTAGATAAGTTGTCATTGATGTCAAGAGTGAGTGGTCATTGATGTCAAGCTTTCAGCACCAGTCAGTGGCAGCTTCAGTGGGCAACATCAGTTTTAGGTTCTCCAATATGTGCAAAAGATAGCCCGGTTTTAGGAGATCAAATGTGGACCAAAGTGCAAAAGAAGATGCCCAAGTAAATAATATTATAATATTTTTATAATATTATAAAAGGAAGTTTTAAATTAATTAATATAATTTTTATTATAAATGAATTTATAATTTAATTTACTTAACCTAAGTTATGTAAATTAATTATTAATTAGTTTTAATATTAATTATAAAGTTAATTTATATTAATGTTTTAACCCAAAGGTGGGTTATTAAAATCATAATTCAAATTTTAATTCGAATTACTAAAAGCGCCGACGTGGGAGAAAAATCAAATTGTGTATAAAAAGGGGGATCCACCCACCTTAGAACTTACCATGCCTTCGTTCGAAAATTTATGTGAATTGCAAAGTGGAGAGAGTAGTGGACTTTGAAGAAGTCAAAATGCGCATGAGGCATAAGGTGGAGGAAGTGCTTTTTCCTTCACGTGGGGACTATAGCCCACACGGTGGGCTCCCAAGCGCTAAGGCGCTTAGGCCTTAGGGAGACGGTGGATCGAATCACGTCGAAACCCTTTTTGGGGAAAGCAAGGTATGCATTAAAATTTAGGTGCCAAAATTTTTGGAAGTGGTTGTTGAAAAATGAAAAATTATTTTTTGCATTATATTTGGTTTATAAGGTTGCATGGGGAGTTATAAGGGTTATGCAAATTAAATTTTGATATCATTTGCTTTAATGGTTGGAAAGAGTTGTAAGGTGTTTGTGAAGTGTTGTATATTATTTTAAGTAAGGAGTTTATAAGGTGTATTCAAGGAATTATTATTTTCATGTATGATTTGTGTATGTTGATTTAAAAAGGGAGTTATAAGGCATAATTAAGTTGTGATTATTTCTATCCAAGGAATATTTTGAGAAAGTGTTGGAATAATATTTTGCTATCTAACCATTGGAATTGGAGAGAAGGAAATTGTGATTTAGATAGGTTTTCCAAGGGCACTTCTACATCAAACAAAAGGTATGGGCATATTATTCCTAGTGAGTGATTGTTGAAAGTTGTGAATGAAAAGTTGGAGTGAAAATGATTGTTTGGTTAAGCATTGTTGAGTGTGTTTTTAATTAATGCTTCAAGGTTTTCTGGAATTGAGATTTGTTGATAAAACCTTGTTTTATAAGCATTGTTGTTGAAGTGATTAAGTTGATTGAAGAACTTGAACTAGGGTTTGCAAAGAACATGAGTATCATTGTTATGTGAGATTGGTTGATTGAGAATTGTTGGAAACATTTGAGTGAGTTTTCATAAATTTGGACTAGGGTTTGTGAGCAAGGATTATTTCATTGAGTGATTAGTTGAGTAGAGTTGGTTGTGCCTAGTCAAGTGGATGTGTGAAGTGATAGTTCAAGTTATATGAAACAAATTTTTCTATATTCTAAATTGATTTGAGAAAGAGGTTGAGTGTTGATGAGTGTGAAACATATTGAGTCTCTAACAATTCTCTATATGTTTCTATGATAAAAGAGAGACTAAAAGTGATTGAGAGTTTGTGAATGTGAAGCATATTGAGTCTCTAACAATTCTCTATATGTTTCTAAAAGAGTGATTGAAAGTGATTGAGCATTGAGGTGAATGTGAAGCATATTGAGTCTCTAACAATTCTCTATATGTTTCTAAAAGAGTGATTGAAAGTAATTGAGCATTGTGGTGAGTGTGAAGCATATTGAGTCTCTAAAAATTCTCTTTATGTTTCTATGAGATTGGACAAGTTCTAGTGTGGACTTGTTGAGCAGATTTGAGGTAAGTCTTTGAGAAGACTTGTGGATAGATTTGTGTGAGCTTTTGTGAAAGCTTACAATACAGATTGAGAGCATAATTGGATAAGTTCTAGTGAGGACTTATTGAGCAGATTTGGACAAGTTCTAGAGAGGACTTATGGACAAATTAGTGTGAGATTTTGTGGAAGCTTACAAGGCATAATTGAGACAAGTCTTTGAGAAGACTTGTGAGCAGAGTTGATTGATTGATTTGTTCAAATCTTGAGTTAAGGTTTGGGGCAGATCTAACAGAGTTGATTTGAGATTAAGTCAAGCTTTGTGTTAAGGCTTGAGGATAGATATTGAGGATAGATTTGTGCTAGATCGAAGGATTGTTTTTAGTGTATATTAGAGGACAAATTTGTGCTAGACCGAAGGACTGTGTTTAGTGCAGATTTGAGGACAGAGTTTGGTGCATATTTGAGGATAGGTTTGTGCCAGACCAGAGACAAAGATTGAGTAGATTTGTGCTAGATCGAAGGATTGTGTTTAGTACAAATTTGAGACAGATCTTTGAAGGTGACAAAGTATAGAAGATGACAATATCCAATGGATAGAGATCCATTATCCAGGGCAGTGAGGACAAGTGTATTCAGTGGATAGAGATCCATTAGCTAGAGCAATGGGGGTAGCAGTTCTTCTAGAAGATCACCAGTCAGAGCTAAGGAAAAAGGAGTTCTCTTGTGGATAGAGATACAAGAACTTGATTAGGGGATTGGTGTATCCTTTGGACAGAGGTCCATAAACATTATAATAGGGAAAGGATTCCTAAGAGATTTATTGAGAAAATATTAGTGAAATATTTTCTCCGTGGAGTAGCCCACATTGGGTGAACCACATTAAATTGGTGTCTCTATTGTGTGTGATGATTTGTGCATTTATTTGGTTATTGTTATTGATATTTCCATTGATTATATTAGATAATACTGTTTGGGAAAGAAAAGTAAAAAGTGGTCTTATACTATTCACCCCCTCTCAGTATAAGCTTGTGTTCTTCAATTGGTATCAGAGTTGGTTCCTTCGAAAAATATTTAATAGCTTGAAGGAAGATCTTACAAGAACACAAATGACAAAGAAAGGCAAAATTAGAACCATGAGACACAAGAAGAAAAGAACACACATGGTCATGAAAGAAAAAGAAGATGAATTCAATATTGTTTTTTTGGGAGGAAGAATGGAAATAGATTCAAGATATGAATCAAGCAGTGGAGAAAAGATAACCAGGAAGATAGGTCACCTTGCAACTCATTGTTCACAAGAAGGTGAAGAATGTTTTGTTTGTGGTCAACTCGATCATGATGCAGGTTATTGCAATGGTTTTAGTAGAAGTTAAAATGAAGATTTTACTTTCAGAATTGAATTTCTAGAGGATGATTTAGAAAAGGATAACAAGGATAGTCAAAACAGGTATGAAGAAGAAAATCTACTTTGGACAATAGAAGAAATTGAAGACCAAAAAAAAGAGAAAAAATTAGAAAGAGAAAAGGAGGAAGTCACTCTTAAGGAACTCATTGAGTTAAAAAGGGAGAACTTGGAATTAAAGGCTCAAATACAAGAGGATGAGAAATATAAGATAAAGCTTCTACAAGATCTCTTTGACTTGAAAGATAAGGTTGAAAAGGTAAGGAAATTTGAAAAAGGTATGGTTGAACAATCAAAGGTAAAAGAGCAAGAATGTAAGAGACAATGTTGATCTCAAAGAATTAAAAAGGGAGAACTTAGGATTAAGGGTTCGAGCTCAAGAAGATGAAAAAGCAAAAGCAAGGTTTCTACAAGAACTCACCAACTTCAAAATCAAGGTTGAAGAGGCAAGAAAAATAGGGTATGGCCAAAAAATTAAAGACAAAAGATCTAGAGTGTGAAAGATTAGAATATGAGATAATTTCACTAAGGATGGAAGTAAAAGGCTCTATGGAAAAGCTACACAAGTTTGATAAAAACTCAGAGACTTTGGATAGGATTATCAATGCACAAAGATCACCAGTCACCAAAACAGGATTTAGTTTTGAAGAAGAACAAGGAAAACATGAAGCAGAAAAAGGAGAGTCAAGCTCAAGCACCAAAGAAGAAGAATCGTCAAAAGAAGAAAGTAAAAGAGAGAGTGAGACTTCTAAGGATAAGTTGGACAATATAAAGTTCAACAAGGAAAGGAACAATGCAAAAATAAAGAATAGATGGAATAAGAAACATGACAAGGTAGAAGAGACTAAGAGACCAATAGGGTCAAGACAAGGTTTCTTCAATGGATGATGCTTCTCATGTCATAAATTTGGGCACAAGGCTTCACATTGTAGGACACATAAAAGAAAAAAAAATGGGAATTTAAGAAACATATAACTTTTCCATGGGTATTGCTACTCATGTAATCAGTTTGGTCACAAGGCAATGAATTATAGGGTTCATAACAAAAAAGGATATGGCTTCACCAGGAGAAATCCCAAGATATTTGCACCTCCAAGGAATAATATAACTAAGTGTTATAAATGAAATAATGATGGACATACAAAAAAGTGGTGTAGAGCATACATTCCAAAATCAAACATGAATAGGAACAAGAATAAGAATATGGACATGGATAGGAACATGAACAAGAACAAGAACAAGAACATGAATATGGATATGAAAAGGAACAAGAATATGGACATGGACAAGGACAAAAATAGGAACATTCCAAGAAATCATAAAGATAATATGAGAAAGAAAGAGGATAAAGGTAAAGACTAGTGCTTTCTAGGAGTAGAAATACTCCCATCCTAGAATTAACCACCTCAAGAGGAGGTAGGGGAGGGGCTAAGCTAAGAGACTCATTCTTAGCCCCGAGCCCCAAAGGTGACCCTTTGCCATTGATGTCAAAGGGGGAGAGATTTGAGTAAGGGGGAGAGATTTGGTTTAAGAAGAGAGCATTGAGTCAGGAGGAGCAATGTCCTAGGGGGAGTAGAATAAGAAAAAGGTCAAGTGTTTGGTAAAAATAATTTGGGGTGCCATCGATGACAAAGGGGGATATTGTTGGAAATTTTGAGTAGATAAGTTGTCATTGATGTCAAGAGTGAGTGGTCATTGATGTCAAACTTTCAACACCAGTCAGTGGCAGCTTCAATGGGCAACATCAGTTTCAGGTTCTCCAATATGTGCAAAAGATAGCCCAATTTCAGGAGATTAGATGTGGACCAAAGTGCAAAAGAAGATACCCAAGTAAATAATATTATAATATTTTTATAATATTATAAAATGAGTTTTTAAATTAATTAATATAATTTTTATTATAAATTAATTTATAATTTAATTTACTTAACCTAAGTTATGTAAATTAATTATTAATTAGTTTTAATATTAATTATAAAGTTAATTTATATTAATGTTTTAACCCAAAGGTGGGTTATTAAAATCATAATTTGAATTACTAAAAGTGCTGACGTGGGAGAAAAATTAAATCGTGTATAAAAAGGGGGATCCACCCACCTTAGAACTTACCATGCCTTCTGTGAAGACAAGAACACGACACTTAAATAACAACAAGAAATCAAATAACACAAAGAAATACAAAGATTGCACAAATGGATGTATTCAATAAAATGGGGGGAGAGCCAATGAACTCCTTTGTTACAATCAGTACTCAATATGAGTATTCAATACAATGATTTACTTAGGGTTCTCAGTGTGAGACCCTCAAACATCAATAAAACCCTAGTTAACAATGAAGTCAGAAAGTATGCCGGATCAACAAATTATGAGATAAAATACATTCAAATGAGATATACCTTGCTTTCATTTCGTTGTTGCAAATGGCATGGTGTAGCAGGCTCAGATTCACATTTTTGTAGTTGCAGCAGGCTCGGACGCGCACTTGGCAGGCTCGTATGCGAGCTTCGTAGGCTCTAGTGTGCACTTCTGGTGTGCACCTACGAGATACAACAGGCTCTAGAGAGCACCTACGGTATACAGCAGGCTCTAGTGAGCGCTTCATAGGCTCTACAACGAGCCTCACAAGCTCTAGAGGGCACCTACGGGTTAGGGCAGAATTTGTAGAAGCAGATCTAGGGGGTGGCGATGAATGTGACGGATGGATGGGGGCTACGATGGTGATGGAGGATGAATGGGGGATGGCTGGAACAACAGAAGTCTTATTGGCTTAGCTAGGGCTTTAGATCTTCAAGCTCTATCTCTTGCTTTGCTAGGGCTTCAACAATGACTCCTCCAGGGTGCAATTTCTAATCTCAAGGTTCCAGGGTTTGAGCATTTGCAAATGCCCTTATTTATAATCCAACCTAGGGTTTTCTTAGGGTTTTAGCCTTACACTTTTGATCGTGTGGCTAAGATTAAATTAGATCCTAAGGTTGAGATTACTTTTTGAATGTGACATGGATTAATGAATATGGATGGTGGAGATTAGAATGGATCGGACGGTTGTGGTTAATTGAGTTTATAAATATATATTTTATAATAAATATATTATAATATAATATTATATTATATTAAATATTAAATATTAAATAATATAAAATAATATTAAAATAATCCCAATTAGGCTAGGAAATGGTGGGAAAGGGCTAAAATGGGCCTTTTGAAGGCGAGAAGGGCTAAAGTGGGCCAAATATTTGAGGGCGGGAAAGGTGTATGGTGGACAAGTGGGTGGTGGGATGGTTAGGATGGAGGATTAGTGGCTATAATTTGGTGTCTACAGATGCCCCTTTTTGTACCATGTTGCATGAAACACAATATGGTGCAAAAATACGAGACACCTACTTGGGCTATGGGCACAGAAGCAACTTCTCTCTATCGTTGGATTTGAACACTGATGTTGAAGACAAAAGAATAAAGAATTTTTGGAATTTTGTAGCTTACCCCCTCAATTGGTGAATGAGTTACGAATGTATCTCACAAGCCAATTGAAAATTTTGTGCAAATAATGAATGATGTGGTGGATTTGTGCAATTGATGAATGAATGATGTGAAATGCAGATGTGATACCGTTTTTGCCCCAATGGTGGAAAAGGGGTTGGTGTATAAGACCATGCAAAATGTGGATGATATGAATGATGTAAAATGTTATACCATTTTTGCCCCAACGGTTGAGAGGGGGATTTGTCCAGTGTAGATGTTTATGATCATGTGAGATGTATCCTGTCATGGGAGAATCATAATGTAATGTGGTTGCCCCATACTTTGGGTTGATTCGATGTTGTTGAATAAGTTGTCGTAATGGTGTCATTGAGTATGCAAGATATGAAGATGCAGGCTGACTAAGTCAACGCAGGGGTTGGGTATTGACTATGGAAATTTCTTTGCCAATTCCATGATGGAACCAATCAAGCTTACCGATGTCCTGTATTATGACTGTTGTCAAGTGAATGAGTGTTTGAGATTTTGGTTATCCATGTTTTCATGCCCCATGGAAGAGGACATCAATGACTGCCTTTTAGAAAATTGTTCTTGGCAAGGTTGTATTCCAAATTTGAGGTGCCAAATATGATTGTGATCTTTGATGATGAGATAATTGAATTTGATCATGGTCAAGTGTCCTTATTGTAGATTATTCATCTTACCGAATTTGCATGGATTGATATCGCTGCAATCGCCAAGTTTATAGAATAACCTACTAGATACGAGGTTCGCTTGAATACTGGACAGATTGTGGATGAGATGATTGATGAAAATGAAATATGTTGATGGAAGAATGCTTGATGGATGGTGGTTACGCTTTCACAAAACATGGTGTTAGTTGATGTATGATTTGCAGCTTGTGCTTCTTTGAGTTGTTCATTTTGCACATAACTGAGCGATTTATTGATCGAATGAACTCCAATTTTTGCGAAATTGTGTGAGATGATGCAGAATATGATGTAGAATGATCAGATGTGAGTTTTGTGAAAATTTGGATTATTTTGCTGCCTTTTGTGCCTTGATTTGTGGATTTTGAAGATTTGATTCGTTCTTGAAAATTATGCATGCAAAACGATTTTTGTTTTCACAAAACCTGATTTTATGATGTGCATGATGTGTGGATGAAATTTGGTGAAATTTGGAGGAGGTATGCTACTATTTTTATTGATTTTGTCTTTGTGCCATTTTGTCGCCAGGCGCACGACTGCGCCTGTGGTGTCTCGTAGGCGTGTAGGTGCGCTTGGGTGCACCAGCAGGTGCCCAGACGAGCTTATGAATTTGCAAGCGCAAACCTACACTTGAATGCACTAGGGAAAGCTATAAATAGCTTTCTGAGTGAATCGTGAGGCTCACTCGTGCATTTGGGACTTTGAGAAGCTGCGTCTGAGGGGTGGAGTGAGTGTGAGAGCTTAGTGAGGCTAGTGAGAAACTCCACGAAAGCTATGGCAGTGGATTGATTGAATTGGTAGAGCTGAGGCACCATTTGCCTCGATAATGTTTAAAAACACTTTTTTCACTTGTGCATTTATTATTATTATATATATATTTTTCAATGGTATTAATGAAATTGTTTGTTGTTGTAGTTGAGGGACATAGAGCCTCGACATCGATTTTCTCCTCTCATTCCTAGGATGAGGAAGAAGCTGACGGCTGATGACTAGGAGTTGTTGGGGAAGGTGGGCCTGGAGGGCGTGGTGAGGCTAGATGTGGTGAGGGCCAATGAGGGGTATCTCTCGGCTTTGATAGAGAGATGGGACCCGGATAGGGGGACATTCCAGTTGCCGACTGGGGAGGCTACCATTACACTTGAGGATGTATACCACATTCTCAAGGTGTCGATAGAAGGGGAAAAGGTGGTGGTTGGCCGAGACAAGAAGGCCGAGATGGAGAGGATGTTCGGGGATCGATGGTGGGAGGCCCGGATGGGAGATGGGGGTATATGCTATTTGAGCATGTACAAGGCGAAGGAGTTGGATGCGCTCCTAACCTTGATCATGTTCATGTTAGTGAACATAGTGTTACCCAATAGCACTAGTTGTAGGTTCCCATGGAACCTATTGGGGTTGGTGGGTGATCTACTGAGGGATCCCCAGGAGTATGCATGGTGCCTGCCTTATTGGCGTAGTTGTATCGAGAGTTATATGAGGTGATTCAGAGGGAGAGGAAGGGGATTGGGTGTAGCTTCCTCCTTCAATGTTGGGCGTGGGAGCACTTTGTGGTAGCTCGGCCCGAGGGGTTGCCATGTGAGTCATGGCAGATGGGGGAGCCTTATGCTAGGTGATGGGTGGTGGCGAAGGAGGTTCAGCCGAGTTAAGAGGTGCACACTAGTCAGTGGTATCGAGATATGTGGTTAGGGTTGATGCGAGTTGATGTGGTATGGAGGCCATGGCGAGGAGCCCGATGGGATGGTGATAGGGAGCAGCTACATCGGGTGAGGTAGGCTCGATGGTTGGTTGGGCGGAGGGATGAGGAGGTGGAGTACTTCCAGTACTCATGGGTGTTGAGGCAATTCGGCTTACCTTAGGGTGTGCCAGATGAGCCGATGTTGTATCGACACTAGCGAGATGAGGGGATGTTGCCATGTGTGGAGCCATGGCGAGTGGTGATTGAGGATGATGAGGAGATGGAGATCCTCGATGTAGATGATGTTGGGGTGACTTCAGAGTATGTGGAGTGGTTTGGTGCCCAACTAGTATGGGTACCAAAGATGGTGGGTGATGAGGCGATAGCTATGGGGTCGGGGGTGACTCCGAAGAGGATGAGGGCTCAACGATTGGTGGGTCAGAGATGATCGAGGGGATTAGCTCAGTAGGCTCCGGATATGGGGTTGGTCGAGGAGGAGAGGGAGGATGATGATGAGGGGATGGATGAGATCTCTGAGGTGGCTAGGTTGTGGGTGGAGTTGGAGTAGCTTCATGAGGAGCGTGAGGTTATGCTCGAGACTCATAGGGAGTCATAGGCTACTATAGCTCGATTAGAGGTGAAGTGGGCAACAGTTGTGGCTAGTGATCAGGCTACGATCACATGGCTTTAGGAAGAGATGTTGGTGAAGGAGCGTCGACATCATATGGACTTACGACATCTTTGGGCTAGTGAGGCATATGCACATTCCTTGGAGGATGTGTGTATGCAAAACCATATTACATTGTCGGATCCTCCTTCTTCTTCTATGGCTGAGCCATCTAGGCATACTGAGTCTAGGTAGAGTACTAGGTCGAGGGCTCCTACTAGGTCTCAGGGGTCCTCTCATGGACATTAGCTTAGTGCTTAGATGCACTATTTTGTATATGAGCCTTGGTGCTCCCTTGTAGCCTCTTTGGCATTCATTGTATATGTGATTTATATATATATATACATGGCATTTTATATATTTGTGTTATCTTTTGTGTGAATGCTTTTATGTTTTATGCAATTTGTGTTGAATGTTTTATGTATGCTTAATGTAGGCTAATCATGATGTGTATGCATAATGCTTATATGGATGATTAATGCAAGCTAAATGTATAATGAATGTGAACTATATGAAAGGAATGCATAGTGTTCGAATGATCTTTTTATAGTTCAAAAATTTTATTGGCCATTTTTGTTGTCCATTGTTTGGCAATCGGGGGTACCAAATTTGTTGGCGTTTGTGCCACTTGAATTTTAATGAAGACATGGAAGAAGATATGGATGTTGATATGAAAGACTAAAATGTTTTCAAAGACTCAAACATACTAGTGTCATCAACCAAACTCACTAAGGTTGTCTAACTTTCTTTAGGACCAAAAATGTGTGTGAGTGAGGTTCAATTACCAAGTCTTGAGTATGACAATGACCCTATCCAATCAAGCACCAATGTGTGTGCATGTGATATTCATTAACCCATTATGAGTAAGTGAGGCATGACCTGTTATGGAGATGACCTGAGACTAGCCTGTCCTTATGTGCGTTCAGAGGTCTCCCTTTTTGGAGGAGAGACATGTCGCCTCGCATGAGCTTACTCCACTGCCTAGTCAAGCATCTATAGCCCCGATGGAGATTCACTCCATAGTCGAATGGGATTGATATTTTGGGCCTTGGGGATGACTACATGACTTTTTGAGGGAAACGTAGTATGATCCTTACAACTTTTAGGGATCAAGGGTGTAGGTGTTGAATTTGTTGATTTTGTATAGAGCTTTGGGGAATTGGATTCTCAACCGAAGTGTGATGAGAATTTTGACCCTATCCTTACTACTCTATGTTTTTATGTTTATGTTTGGAGGAATTTTGGTAGTGGTGAAAACCATTATTTTTGCTTTGGACTATGTTGCATGATGGGACAAGCGAGGGATATCTCCTTTTTACCTCGAGGTACTACCCAAGGATGGTACTAGCCCCCCTATCTCATAATGTTCTTAAGATGTGAGAAATGTGGTTGGTTCAAGATTGTATTCGAAATCAATCGACAATGCTCAAGACTTTATTAGTATGTAAAGTGTGTTTTGGTCCTAAAGAAAATCAGACATCCATTTGGAGGTTGCTTGTTACACTAGAAATGGTTGAGTGACTGAAAACCTGAGCTTTGTGATTTTGTCATATGGTATTGTTTGCTTATGTATTTTTCCAAAGTTGCATGATTGTTTCAAACTAGGTACCCCCAATTTTATAACTTGACTTTTTGTTTATGGCCATATCATCATTACTATGCCAGATCATTGAACATAGGATGGGATGGATGCAAATGTATATGCCTAATGCAATGGAGTGGTGATATGCAAATGGAAGTTGTATAGTGCAATGGAATATGTATGATTTAATGTATGCGAATGCAACAATGCATGAATGCAAAAATAAAAAATGCATGTCAAATGCCTAAATGCAAATGGAATGTATGCAATGTGGGAATGCCTATGTGAATGATTTTTTTTTTTTAAAAGCCATGTATATATACATATAATTTTTTCAGAGGACCCCAAGGAAGAGCTAAGACCGTTTAAAAATCAATACAAATCTTTTCTCCATTAAGCTTATGAATGGGTACTAGCCTGAGAGCCTGGGATAGTCTAGGTGTCATCTAATTCTTCTTGCTTATCATTACCTAACTCTTCCTAAATACCTTGAGACCATTAGTAGAAAGTGATGGAGGGAAGGTGGGATGAAGGAGGAATGTAGTGGGCCAAGCCTTTAGCAATTCCTCAGATAGGGCGAACTTCGAAGAGGAGGGTGTGGAGGAAATCTGTCCAAGTCAATAAGGCTAATGTCAATTGGAATTGGCCTAGCAATCATATGGATTACGGAGTGAGGTAAATAAGTCAATAGGATTCATATTGACCTAGCGGAAGGTAGGATGACTTGTATGGATGAATGGATGGAATGATTGGAGCTTAACCAATGTCGAGTTGTGTTATCCCTATAATAAACATGGCATTAATATGAGCAACACACATTGTTTTTTTTTTTAAATATGTACATATGTTACAATTCTTGGCTTATGTGGGTGGCTCAAGGTAGATTACTAGGTGGATCATCTTGTTCTTATGGAAGAAGCAAGCGGAATATGGGATGATGGATGGGGAACATTCGGAGGTAAAACTCTTCCTGTTGGGTGATGGGGACAATGGGTTGTGACTCCTCTTTAGAATCATCAGAAGCATTTGACATGACCTCAAATTCTTCATAACTTTCATCGTCAAAATCAAAGACAGGATAGGTGAAGTTGATGGGATCATCTTCGTCTACTTCGTCCATGCAAAGTTCTTGAAGGGCTTGTTCAAGAGAAGATGTTGAGGGTAATGGGTGGATGGGGTGATCTTCATCATTGAGTGTAAGCTTTTTAAAGGCTTGCTCTAGAGAAGTGATGGAAGACAATGGGGTATAGCCTAAACCGAAATGATCATGGGCACCTCTATATGGGACCTCTAAGATATCATGCATCCCTTGCTCATGGGAACCTAGACCTTGACCTTGCCAATGGAACATATTAAAGTATCGAGCTGGAAACTCCTCTATGTTAGGTATGTTGGCACGCCTAGGCTCGTGTGGTTCTTTGGGTGGGTTTGCCCTAGTTGAGCAATCCAACCCTCCATAAACAAAGTTAATGTTGTTTGGAGTGACACTCATGTCGTAAACAATGCCTATGGATAAAGAACGGTCTCGAGGACGTCCAAAATCCTTAGTTGTGGGAATGGCTAGGGGTGTAATGGTGACGTCTTGGACCACGTACTCACCAATGCTCGGATTAGTGATGTGGACTTTGACTTGGGTTGATGAGGTGGATGGTGAAGGCTCAGGTGGCTCTGGATTGGTTGTGGATGGTGGCGAGTTAAATATGTCACAATCTGAGAGTTTGACTTGTGACACATCGGCTGATGGAGTGGGATTGGATGGCGGTGTGGAATTAGAAGATGGAGGATGGGATAATGATGAAATAGAAGAAGTGGTTGTAGAAGAAGGGGTAGATGTGATGTACGATGTGCTAATAGTAGACTGACTATGACCACATGTACAAGAAGAAATGGATGTTTGAGGAGGTGATGTGATGGGTAGCTCCTCTATGATGGGAGCCTTAGAAGAAGATGGAGATGGATTAGAAGAAGGTAGATTGAAAGATGATGTGGGTGGATTTGATGATGGCACCAAGAATAAATGGGTGGAAGGTAACATGGATTCATAAGGATTTGAAATGAAATTACAATACTTAAAAGGTTCGACATCCGTGGGGATGCAATGGACTTGTCCATCATGAACATATTTCAAGCATTGGTGGAGAATTGAAGGAACACATTTCATTTCCCTCATCCAAGGTCTACCAAGGAGTATATTATATGCCATGGCTCCTTCCAAGATGTGAAACATGGTGTGCAACATTATGGCCCCTACTTCTATAGGTAAAACAACAGTGCCAATTGTGGTACACAAAGCATCGTTAAATGCTTTGAGGGTGAATGATGATTTGGAAATGTGGGATGGAGGTAATTTGAGGTGGATAAGGGCAGTGGTAGTAATGATATTGATTGATGAGCCGGTATCAATTAATACTCTTTTGAATGGCTTTCTATCTATTAATGCCATTATGTGCAATGGAGGGTCTACTGATTCTGAACTCATTGATTTTACCTCAAAGTCATAGAAGGTAATTGATGGCTCCATGCATGTTCTAACACTCCCTACAAAGTTGTTGAAGGCATTAGAGTCTTGGGATTCTAACTCAATTGACTTGAGTATTTCCATTAAAGCTTCTCTATGCCTAGGGGATTGTTGGATAAGCTCATACACAGAAAGCTTGGCTGATGCCATTTTCAAACTAGTGGTTAACCGATTGGTTAAGGTTACCGTTGGCCTTATTGGATGAAGGATGGGTGGATTAGATGGGTTGGATAGATTGATTGGCGGAGATGGATTTGGTGATGTTTGGATGGGAGGTGGGTTTGAAGGTTGTTGAGGATTTTGTTGATTTTGCCTTTGCCCTCTAGTGACCACATGGATTGCTCCTACAAAGTTTTGGTATTGTTGGACATGATTTACTTGATTAGGAGGTGGTTGTTGATTGTTACCTCCTATATTATGTTGGACCTCCCCATGGTTAGGTAGAGGTGTCTGATATATGCCCAAATTTTGATTTTGTGGAGCTAAGGGGTTATCCACGTTAATGGCCCCTAAGTCTATGAGGTCTTGCACTATGTTTTTGAACACATGGCAGGAATTGATATCATGCCCATTTTGTCGATGGTATGGGCAAAACAAGTGCTCTCTATAACTTTTAGGTCTTTTGGTGGGATCATCGGGCCTAATGTCTGGCAAGGCTAATTTTTTGGTCTCATACAACCTTCGAAATATGGATGAATATGATTCCGCTAAGGGAGTGTATTGACGTTGGGGTCGATTGAATTGGCGATGGGTAGGTTGTTCCATAGTTGGCGCTGTGTTTTGTACCATTGGTGCTTGGGTTACTGATGGGACCGCATGATAGGAAATTTGTTGTTGCACTAGTTTTTGAGCCATTACGGGCTGGCTCATGACCACTTGATTGACTTGATTAGTTGTGTTAGCCGTTGAGGCTTGTGTGGATTTGGTTTGGCCAGATTGATTATTTTGGTATTGGCCCCTATTTTGCCATTCTTTCTTCTTAGGCTTAATGACACCCTCTTGGATTTTTATCTCCTCAATGACACTAGCCTGTGCTAAAGCCTCCTCAAATGTTCTATAAGTATTGAGTTGAAGCATCCAAGAGATGGGTTTTAAGCAACTCTTGGTAAAAAGTTTGATAATTTCTTCCATTGGGAGGGAGAATGGCAACTTTGTTATAACTGCCCTCCAACGGTTTCCAAAATCATAGATAGGTTCCTCATCCCATTGTTTCAAATAATATATATCCGATAAGGACACCTTCTTTTTAATATTAAGGGTGAAGCATTCCAAGAATAGATCTATCAATTGATCAAAAGTATAAATACTATGTGTAGGCAATTGATTGTACCATTCAATGGCATCTCCCCCTAATGTTTGAGGAAACGTTCGGAGCATAAGAGCATTATCATCGCTAATCCAAAAACATACGTGGACAAATGAACTCACATGCTCCTTAGGATCCTCGGTTCCCCTAAACTTGTCAAATTTTGGTATCGTAAAATCTATCGGATATGGCGGTGATGGTACCGATGGATGGATTGGTTGATGGATCAGTTGGCTTAATGTGAGCTTTTGGCTCGTTATCCCTAGTGAGTTTTGCATCAACTGATCGATTTGCTTTTGCATTGCCTGGAATCTAAGATCTTCTACTGGAATATGAGGACCTTGGATTATGTGATGGTTGGTTGATGGGTTGGATGGTAGATGTTGGGGTGTGACCAACATGGTGTTGTGGAATGGATTGGGTTGGGTATGTGGAGAAGATTGATGGTTGAAATATGGGGATGATTGATGAAGATGATGATGGAGAAATGGATTGTGTTGTTGGTTAGTGGCAATGTTGATTGGTATGGTGGATGTGTGGAGTGGTGGTGGATTGGGGATGGACACTATGGAAGATTGAGGGACCCATGCTGAATTTTGATTGGTGAGCGGAGGTTGATTTGGAACTCCTTGGGTCATAGGGTCTATGTAAGTTGACTATTTTCCTTTTGTTCATTGTGAAAGCAATCTGTTGATGAGCCCTAATGTATCCGTAAGTTCCTGATTTGACCATGTGTCGAATGATGGGGTTGTGGTTGGATGAGATGATGGATGAGTTGATGATGATGGATGATTAGTCATGGTCATGTTGGCTAAGTGAGATGATGGAGGTGTGGATGACATGGTCATGTTGGCTAAGTGAGATGATGGAGGTGTGGATGATATGGTCATGTTGGCTAAGTGAGATGATGGAGGTGTGGATGATAATGGATGAGAGGACATGGGTATGGTGCAAGTTGCATTTGATGTTACAACTTGGAGGCTAGGGACTTGTGAGGCAGCATTGACATACTCCTCATACAAGGGGTTGGTATAGGTGGATGTGAGATAAGTGTTTGGAACACTTGGGATTTGTGGTGGTTGGCTCATGGAGGAAGGCATACCATATTCATAACTCGAATTAGGATATCCTTGGGCAAGGTAGGTGGTAGCCAATTCGGATTCTTCAAAACCCTCTTGGCTAAGGGGCTCTAAGACATAGTTAGAAGCCTTGTAAAGGGCCTGCACTCTATCCATGTCTATGTAGGTGGTGGTTGTCTCCACATTGTGTGAATGTGTCTCTACTTGAGAGTGGGGTGGATGGGATGATCCAGACAAAGTAGTCTGAACCATATTGGATGGGGCTACCGAAGTAGCGGGCTCATGGGAACTATTTTCCATTAAACTACTTTGGTTTATTATTTTCTTTTGTTGTCATGTTAGCACCATAAAGTAGTTAAACCAAAGATTCAAAGCTTATCTAAATCACACAAATTAACAACTTTTCCAAAATTTAAAGCAAATAAAACAACCAATCCTAGGTTTTACCTTGTGTGGCTTACCTTGTTCATTAATTATTTTCTTTCATTAATGTGAAGTTCCTTTTAGAATTGTTGGCTTGTGTGTTTTGATGTAACTTAATCTTGTTTAATGAAAAACAAAGGTAAAAACTAAGGCTGGCCAGGGCAACGAGATTCTTGTTGGTAATGACCTCCAACAAGTTTGCTCAGGGGTAGTCCTATGGTTTCTAGGGTAGATATTGGTGGATGGAAATCACGGCCACCGTCACCAAATCTCAAGCAATGGTTGGTGATGAAATCCAACCACTACTATTAAAAATGTGAATCGTGCAAGTGTGTGTGATTTATTTTATTAGATTTCTCATTCTCTATGGTGTGCAAACAATATTAAATATTACTAACTTCACTAATCTAAATCAGAAGCCAACACAAAGACGTAAATTTCACCTAAAGAGAGTGGAGTACACCGCTCAAAACCCCCTGCCTACAAATGATTAAAATCACAAGAGCAACCGGAGGGTTCGTCCACCTCTCTGCCAAAGGGGCCAGCCTAGGGCAGGATTACTTTATGCGTCAAGATGTTGTTCCTATTTAGATATGCAAAATTAAAGTGATCTTTAACCCTAAAATGCAAAATCTAGGATGCCTTTCTGTTTCATATGCACTCAAAAATGCAAACAATCACCTAGATCTACAAATTTTAGGACAAGAAATGAATTTGATATAATGAAACACACACAAACCCTAGATGCAACTTGCTACCGATTCTTTCCCAGATTACTTAGTGTTAAACCCAGAAACAACAAAAAATAGCAGCAGAAAATAGAATACGTAAATCGCTAAATGGCAACCTAGGGTTATGAAACTTACTTGGAAGCCTTAGCTCTGCTCCAAATCACTGCCAAGCATAGTCGAGCACCTACATAGGTACAATAGAGCACCTATGTAGGCACAATAGAGCACCTACGGTTGTCTACAGATGCTGTCGAATGCTCTACGGATGCTCCCGAATGCCTACGTAATCTCTAAAAATGTTGTAGACTACTTCAGAAACCCTAGCAATGAAATTGATGATCTCTACACTTCTAAAAATTCTATAACAAACAGAAATAAAATTAAGTTAGCAAGGTAGATCTATTAAATAATGAAACCCTTGTGGGGTCCCACCATGATCGCCATTTGTGAAGACAAAAACACGACACTTAAATAAAAAAAAGAAATCAAATAACACAAGGAAATACAAGATTGCACAAATGGATATATTCAATAAAATGGGGGGAGCCAATGAACTCCTTTGTTACAATCAGTACTCAATGTGAGTATTTGATACAATGATTTACAATGGCACTAGGGTTCTCCAAAACCCTAGCAATAACAACAAAGTGTCTTCAGATTTGGTGTGTCCTTGCTTCCAATAGGTTGAGTGGGCTTTGAGTATCCAATGTGGGGCCACTCCAGCTTCAACAATCATTCAACAATGTGTAGAACTTGTAGATCTGCATACATAAAAATAGAACAAGGGGGTTAGTAATACCTATGAGGGCTCCATAATGTGAGACCCTCAGACATCAATAAAACCCTAGTTAACAATGAAGTCAAAAAGTATGCCAGATCAAAAAATTATGAGATAAAATACATTCAAATGAGATATACCTTGCTTTCATTTCATTGTTGCAGATGGCATGGTGTAGCAGGCTCTGATTCACATTTTTGTAGTTGTAGCAGGCTCGGACGTGCACTTGGTAGGCTCTGACGCGAGCTTCGTAGGCTCTGGTGTGCACCTGCAAGATACAACAGGCTCTGGAGAGCACCTACGGTATACAGTAGGCTTTGGTGAGTGCTTCATAGGCTCTACAGCGAGCCTCGCAAGCTCTGGAGGGCGCCTACGGGTTAGGGCAGAATCTATAGAAGCAGATCTAGGGGGTGGCGATGAATGCGATGGATGGATGGGGGCTGTGATGGCGAGGGAGGATGAATGGGGGATGGCTGGAACAACAGAAGTCTTATCGATTAGCTAGGGCTTTAGATTTTCAAACTCTATCTCTTTAGCTTTGCTAGGGCTTCAACAATGACTCCTCTAGGGTGCAATTTCTAATCTCAAGGTTCCAAGGTTTGAGCATTTGCAAATGCCCTTATTTATAATCCAACCTAGGGTTTTCTTAGGGTTTTAGCCTTACACTTTTGATCGTGTGGCTAAGATTAAATTAGATCCTAAGGTTGAGATTACTTTTTGAATGTGACATGGATTAATGAATATGGACGGTGGAGATTAGAATGGATCGGACGGTTGTGGTTAATTGAGTTTATAAATATATATTTTATAATAAATATATTATAATATAATATAAAATATTATATTAAATATTAAATAATATAAAATAATATTAAAATAATCCCAATTAGGCTAGGAAATGGCGGGAAAGGGCTAAAATGGGCCTTTTGAAGGCGGGAAGGGTGGAATTGGGCCAAATAATTGAGGGTGGGAAAGGTGTATGGTGGACAAGTGGGTGGTGGAATGGTTAGGATGGAGGATTAGTGGCTGTAATTTGGTGTCTATATCTTCGTTCAAAAATTTATGTGAATTGCTTGCGACGCGTGCTACAACGAAGTGGAGAGAGTAGTGGACTTTAAAGAAGTCAAAAGGTGCACGAGGCATAAGGTGGAGAAAGTGATTTTTCCTTCACATGGGGACTACAACCCACATGGTGGGCTCCCAAGCGCTAAGGTGCTTAGTCCTTAGGGAGATGACGGATCGAATCATGCCGAAATCCCTTTTTGGGGAAAGTAAGGTATGCATTGGAATTTAGGCGCTGAAAATTTTGGAAGTGGTTGTTGAAAAATTAAAAATTAATTTTTGCATTATATTTGGTTTATAAGGTTGCATGGGGAGTTATAAGGGTTATGCAAATTAAATTTTGATATCATTTGCTTTAATGGTTGGAAAGAGTTGTAAGGTGTTTGTGAAGTGTTGTATATTATTTTAAGTAAGGAGTTTATAAGGTGTATTCAAGGAATTATTTGGAAGGAATTTCCTTCCCTTTATCTGCTAGTATAATTATCAATCAATCCAATAACATATAATGAATAATTTCTCACAAATCTGAACAATTAACAACAGAATAATAACAACTGAAATAGTAAATCAATCGCCTATTATAGAAGGGCAGATCCTCGCCACCAAAGGGCAATAATGCGATATCGCAGATGACAAGAGAATAATTGATGATAAAGAGATAATTCTATTCACTTGGATAACTAACCCTATAAATATGTATAAAAGATGAATTGATAAAATAAAGCCGACTAATCATATTTGTATTTGTCCTCAAAGCTTGAGAAGGACTGGAAAATATTCTTTGTCTGCTTTGTAGCACCATCTTCTGGAAGGCCCTGCCATTGAATTAGGAACTTTTGAATGCGGTATGGTCGATGATGGTGTACTCTGGATTGTAGCATTGTTGGAGGTATTTATCAATGTCTCTCAAATTCAACGGTAAAATATTTCAAATATGCTTTAATGGTTATTTTCCACTTAAAAATTTGAATTTGAATTTTCAAAACAGCTCCAATGGCACTTTTCACTTTGTCTTCCAATGGTTATTTACCTTCACTTTATCTTCCAACGGCTGGTTTCTTTCAATTTACTCCTCCAACGGCTATGAAGTTTTATGACTTGAATTTGGCTGGTTTCTTTCACTTTACTCCTCCAACGGATAGTTTTGAATCTTACAACGGCTATTTATCCTTCGAATGGCGGTACTTTGATATGCAACGGTTGATTTGAATAGCCCCAACAACTATTTTTTTTAATATTTTGAATTTTTATTTTTATTTATTTATTTTGAACTTTTATAGTATCCAACTTCTGGATTATGATTCACAATGGCTAATAAAGAGAATCAAGAGAGCGCTCGAAGGGAGGACTAGAGGACGAATTAGACTAGTGGAAAAGAGACTAGAGGACAAGTTAGACACCAAGTGGATGAAGGACCAGGAGAATGATGGATGATGCGTAGGACAAGGCGACTGAACCAATCTAGGTTTATGACATGTATGAAAGGATACACGACACAGGGTGGCAGGTTACGAAAAATGTACACGACTACACGTGAAACACAATGAGGATACATGAGATGGGATGAATAGCATATGAGAGCAACGATACTAATGTGCACGAAGAACAAAAATATCAAAGATTTTTTTTTTAGGGTTAATTGTGTGATATGGATGGAGGGACACGCGAGCAGTGAATAGGAAATGACCAACAAGCGGTTGTGAAGATTTGGTGGTTCTGAATCACTTATCTTTATCACTCTCTTCATTATGAAAAATTTAATGGTAACTCTTTGGCTATTATGTGGCTGCGTACACTTTGGGAAACCGAACATGTTGGTATATGAAGTGGACAAATGGGACTACAGACGTGGTAGTATGAAAGATGTGGTCATGGTGAATGCTTACTAGATGGTATTGTTAGCGTATTACAAGAAATTTTGTCATCGATTTTAAAGGAAACAAACCTTTTATGTTTGAAAATCAGCTTTCTTGGCCTTAATTGTTCACCAAAAAATTCATGCACAAATATCTTAAATCATCCTCATCCACCTACGCGATGCTAGGAGAGCCATAATGCTGAAACCGAATGCCCAGAATGTACAATGTGTAGTGAGCTCGTTGGTTGTAGGATTTAGGGTAGAATTATAATGTAACTCACCATGTATTGATCTTTCTTTAATGTGATGGTGTACATGAGCCCTCAAATTTCAACCAACTTCCCTTCGTTTATCAAAAAATATTGGATTACAGCATGTTGCACGTTGTGTGGATGGTATTTGAACTTCAACCTAACGCCAATTTACAATCGTACTTGGATATGCTTAATGAAATATTTCTCATAATTTCTTATTCAATGATCCTTCGTTTAAATCTTTCCTAATACTAAGTTGATCCACATAAATTTTTTGTCCCAAACATATGAAAAGTCTTCATTGGATGTATTTTATATCTGGATGGCTGAAACTCGAATCTACAACAGCTCGGGGATGCTTGATTAACGATGATAAAGCCACGTATTGCCTTTACTTTGCTCGAAAATATCGTTGGTGAAATTAATTTTAGGTTTTATACCAAAACTATAAGGAATTATTTGATGTATGAATGCTACATTTTCAAAATATTGAAATGATTCTCCTGTACTCTGCTTCGCAATGGTAATCATGCAAAAATTATGAATATAGATAAACTTCTTAAATGGCTGGTGTTTGTGATGACGAACTGGAAACTAATGGAATTCTGGAATTAATTTTCGGCTGTGTCTGCGGATATACAAATTCGTCACTAGTTGGATGGATGCTCATAGAAGGATGATGCAACATTGTAAACTAATAGGGAACATGCCTAAAACTAAAAATATTATCAAATCTAATTTTATGCCTCCTCACTGTGTTTTACTCTGTCTATTTCTACGATTGGTGATTCCCTGTTCTTCCCGATCATCAATATTTGAAATGAACCTATTGCTAGATGTCACGAGAATATTTTACTTTCTACGCTTTAAAAACCTATGTATGAGGTAGACCACCAAACGTCGTAGTTGGCCGCAGTATAAACACAATCTGAAAATTTTTCTTTTCTTATTGTTTGATCAAATGTGATCTAAATTTTTTTCTCTACTTATTTTTTGATCAAACGCGATCTGAAGCGTTGGATCAGAAGTGTTTTTCTAAAAAAAATCTTTCCCAGTTTGGCTCTGATACCACTTGGAAGGAATTTCCTTCCCTTTCTTTGCCAGTATAATTATCAATAAATTAAATAACATATAATGAATAATTACTCACAAATCTAAACAATTAATAATAGAATAATAACAACTGAAATAGTAAATTAATCACCTCTTATAGGAGGGCAAATCCCCGCCACCAAAGGGTAATAATGCAATATCACAAATGCCGAGAATAATTGATGATAAAGAGATAAGTCTATTCACTTGGATAACTAACCCTATAAATATGTATAAAGATGAATTGATAAAATAAATCTGACTGATCATATTTGTATTGTAACATTTGAAGAACACAAGCTTATACTGAGAGGGGGGTGAACAGTATAAGACCACTTTGTATTTTTCTTTCCCAAATAGTATTAATCAATATAATCAATGGCAATATCAATAGTAACAACCAAAGTAATGCATAAATTACCACACACAATAAAGACACCAATTTTAATGTGGTTCACCCAATTTGGGCTACCTCCACAGAGAAAATATTTTTTCTAAATATTTCTCATATATTCTCATGGGAATCCTTCCCAATTACAATATTTATGTACCTCTATCCAAAGGAGATATTGATACCCTAATCTCAAATTTGTGGATCTCTTCCATAGGAGAACTCTTTCCCCTTCTGATTTGGCTAGTGATCTTCTAGAAGACTTTGTATCTCTACTGCACTAATTGGTGGATCTATCTCCACTTGAAGAATCCTCCCTCATATCCATCTTCAATTGTCTTGGCTATTGGATCTCTATCCACTGAGACTTTGTCCTCTATACTCTATCACCTCCAAAGCTCTATCAATAGGTTCACTCAAAACCTCCTCAAATATTATCAATAGGCTCACTCAGAACCTACTCAAATCTGCTCAATAGGCTCACTCAGAACCTGCTCAAATTGTCTCAATAGGCTCACTCAGAATCTGCTCAAATATGTTCAATAGGCTCACTCAAAACCTACTCAAATCTACTTAATAGGTCCACATAAAACTTGATCAAATATGCTCAACAGGTCCACACAGAACCTATCCAAATCTACTCAACAATCTCACTCAGAACTTGTCCAAAAATTCTCAACAATCTCACTCAGAACTTATCCAAATATGCTCAAAAATATCACTTAGAACTTTTCCAAATCTACTCAATAAGTCCTCTCTAGGAATTGCTCAAATATGCATAGCAAGCTTTCACAAAAGCTTACACAAAATCAATCCGCAAGCCTTCTCAAAGACTTGACTCAAATCTGCTTAACAAGCTCACACAAAACTTGTTCAATCACATACAATAATAAAGAGAATTGTTAGAGACTCAATATGTTCTATGCTCAATGATCAATCAATATCTCAACTCAATCTCATAGAAGCATAAAGAGAATTGTTAGAGACTCAATATGTTCTATACTCAAATCCTAATCTCAATCTTAAATCAATCTCATAGAAGCATAAAGAGAATTGTTAGAGAATCTATATGTTCTATTCTCAAATCCCAATCTCAACTCAAATCAAATCTTATAGAAGCATAAAGAGAATTGTTAGAGACTCTATATGTTCTATTCTCAATTCTTAATCTCAAATCAAATCAGAATATATAATAGTTTTTTTCTTTGAACTTGAACAACCACTTCACACATTCACTTGACTGGGCTCAATCAACTCTACTCAACCAATCATCTCATGGATCAATCCTTTCTCACAAAACCTAGTCCAAACATGTATCAACCAACTCAAAATTTTTTCAATAATGCTCAACCATAAACATCACATAACAATGATACTCATGTTCTTATCTAACTCAAGTTCAAGTTCTTTGCATCACCCATTGGCTTCAACAACAATGCTAATAAGACAAGGTGTTAATCACAACTCTCAATTCAGAAAAACTTGAAGCATAAAATCAAAGTACTTCACTCAACCAATGGTCTAAACAATAATGCTTACCAAACAAGGTTTAATCACAACTCACAATCCAAAAAACATTGAAGTACAAACTCAAAGTACTTCACTAAACCAATGGTCTAAACGATAATGCTTATCAAACAAGGTTTAATCACAACTCACAATCTAGAAAACCTTTAAGCATAAACTCAAAGTACTTCACTCAACCAATGGTCTAAACAACAATATCAAAAAAGGTTTAATCACAACTCAGAATCTAGAAAACCTTGAAGCATTAACTCAACCACTTTCAAAAAGGAAACCACAATCAATCCTTTTCACTCCAATGATATTTCAAAAATCAACCATCCAAATAAAATCAATGGAGAGTATTACTCATACCTTTTTTATGCCTTATGAGTTGTCCACTAAATCTGTTACACTCAACACACTTTCTTTTTCAACTCTTAACAAGGGTTAGAGATCTTTATTAATAACACAACAATAATATCCAAATAACACCTTATTACCCCTACTTTATTTTAACATCCACCAAAGTTCTTTTTAAAATTAAACTCTTACTCAAAATAACTTTCACTAAAAATAACTTTATCAAAAACCCTTATTACTCCTAACAATTTCAAAAATCAAAATTAAAAATAATTCACAACTCAAACAACCACCATGACCTTATTCCCTAAGGTTACTCAACAAATCAACTAACGAAGCACCTTTACCCTTTATCACTCCACCTTAGGCAATCCAATTTTTTTTTTAATAAAAACCTTAACGCCTGCCTCGAGGGGAATCAAACCCTCATCTTGCCCCAACGTGAATGCCCTAGCCATGGCCAAGCTACCGCATGAGCTACGGGATCTTGGTGAAAAAGAAGCGCCACCTGATTCTTATCCTTCACCCTCTTTTGCCAAGCGAAAAGTATGCGCCTTGGGCACCTCAACCAAACAAAGCCAAAAATGATGCTTACGGGAATTGAACACACAACCTCCTTGTCACCAAAACCTTTGCACAATATAAGATGCCACTACGACACACTGCCCAATGTGTTTTGGGAAGTGGTCGCTATCTCCCTTTAATGTTCGTTGCATCACTTAAACAAAAAACACGAGCTTTTTTTCTTCGCAAATACCAAGCACAAATATCAACGAGAAAGGATGAATGAATTAAAAAAATCGATGGCATATTTATATGCCTTCCCTTTACTTTGGAAACGTCAGCTTTTCTGAAACTTCCTTCATGACGTTAGTGGATAAACTTTTAATTTTAATTTTAAAATTAAAATTAAAATTTTAAATAAATTAAAATTTAAACTAAATCTTTAAAATTAAATATCTCCATCACTAGGGCACCTTTTTCGATGAAACAAAAATCCAACTTGGGTTTTAAGAAAAACCTATTTCAAATCTACCATCCATGGTTTTAAATAAAAACCTTTTGCAAAGCTTCCCTTGAAACTCCTTTTGGAACCAAATGCCATGCATCCCTTCTTGAACCTTTGATCAAAAACCTTTGCTTCTCATGAAGCTCTTTGTGAAACACAAACATAGTGCTTACTTACATAGATCCTTTTGACATAAATAACAACTCTTAGATTAGGGACTCAAAATGTCCAACAACATTATTATTTTCATATATGATTTGTGTATGTTGATTTAAAAAGGGAGTTATAAGGCATAATTAAGTTGTGATTATTTCTGTCCAAGGAATATTTTGAGAAAGTGTTGGAATAATATTTTGCTATCTAACCATTGGAATTGGAGAGAAGGAAATTGTGATTTAGACAAGTTTTCCAAGGGCACTTCTACATCAAACAAAATGTATGGGCATATTATTCCTAGTGAGTGATTGTTGAAAGTTGTGAATGAAAAATTGGAGTGAAAAGGATTGTTTTGTTAAGCATTGTTGAGTGTGTTTTTAATTAATGCTTCAAGGTTTTCTAAAATTGAGAGTTGTTGATAAAACCTTGTTTTATAAGGATTGTTGTTGAAGTGATTAAGTTGAGTGAAGAACTTGAACTAGGGTTTGAAAAGAACATGAGTATCATTGTTATGTGAGATTGGTTGATTGGGCATTGTTGGAAACATTTGAGTGAGTGTTCATATGTTTGGACTAGGGTTTGTGAGCAAATGTTATTTCATTGAGTGAATGGTTGAGTAGAGTTGGTTGTGCATAGACAAGTAGATGTGTGAAGTGATAGTTCAATTTCTATGAAACTAATTATTCTATATTATGAATTGATTTGAGAAAGAGGCTGAGTGTTGATGAGTGTGAAACATATTGAGTCTCTAACAATTCTCTATATATTTTTGTGATAAAAGAGAGATTTAAAGTGATTGAGAGTTTGTGAATGTGAAGCATATTGAGTCTCTAACAATTTTCTACATGTTTCTAAAAGAGTGATTGAAAGTGATTGAGCATTGAAGTGAATGTGAAGCATATTGAGTCTATAAAAATTCTCTATATGTTTCTAAAAGAGTGATTGAAAGTAATTAAGCACTATGGTGAATGTGAAGCATATTGAGTCTCTAACAATTCTCTTTATATTTCTCTGAGATTGAACAAGTACTAGTATGGACTTGTTGAGCAGATTTGAGGTAAGTATTTGAGAAAACTTGTGGACAGATATGTGTGAGCTTTTGTGAAAGCTTACAATACAGATTGAGAGCTGAATTGAATAAGTTCTAGTGAGGATTTATTGAGTAGATTTGTATAAGTTCTAGAGAGGACTTGTGGACATAGTAGTGTAAGCTTTTGTGGAAGCTTACAAGGCAGAATTGAGACAAGTCTTTGAGAAGACTTGTGAGCAGAGTTGATTGATTTATTTGTTCAAACCTTGAGTTAAGGTTTGGGGCAGATATAGCAAAATTGATTTGAGATTAAGTCAAGTTTTGTGTTAAGGCTTAAGGATAGATATTGAGGATAGATTTTTGCTAGATCGAAGGACTATGTTTAGTGCAGATCAGAGGATAAATATTAAGGATAAATTTGTGCTAGATCAAAGGACCGTGTTTAATGCAGATTTGAGTATAGAGTTTGGTGCAAATTTGAGGATAGGTTTGTGCTAAACCAGAGATAGAGATTGAGCAGATTTGTGCTAGACTGAAGGACTGTGTTTAGTACAAATTTGAGATAGAGCTTTGAAGGTGATAGAGTATATAAGATGATAGTCTCTAGTGGATATAGATCCATTAGCCAAGGCATTGAGGACAAGAGTATTTAGTGGATAGAGATACATTAGCTAGAGTAGTGGGGGAAACAATTCTTCTAGAAGATCACCAATCAGATCTAAGGAGAAAGAGTTCTCCTATGGATAGATATCCACGAACTCGATTAGGGGATTGGTGTCTCCTTTGAAAAGAGGTCCATAAACATTGTAATAGGGAAAGGATTCCCAAGAGATTTATTGAGAAAATACTAGTGAAATATTTTCTCCATGGAGTAGCCCATATTGGGCGAACCATGTTAAATTGGTGTCTCTATTATGTGTGATTATTTGTGCATTACTTTAGTTATTGCTATTGATATTGCCATTTATTATATTGGATAATATTGTTTGAGAAAGAAAAGTAAAAAGTGATCTTATACTGTTCACTCCCCCTCTCAGTATAGGCTTGTGTTCTTCACATTATTTTCCATTAGATCCCTAATGTTATATTTTATCAACTTATATATCAATTTCAACAACCTATGTTACCTTGGATATCCAATGTTGTCAAATTGTGCATGATGACATTGAAGTCTTCCCTTGTCATTTTTTTATAGGTGTAGTAGGTTTCATGCTAGTTTGCTTTACAAGTAGATTTAATTTTTCTTTAGTGTAGGGCACATTTGACCTCACTACTTTCCTCTTGGTTTCCATCACCATGTCATTAGATATATTGGAGAGATTAGTCTCATTGATCTTCTCCAAGCATCAGTCTTCTTTCAATATTTAAGACAAAAAATCATTGTGGTCCACTCAAGGCTATGCTACCAAATCCAAAGTCTTGTTTTGCTAATTTTCTTCTTGTACTACCATATTGTATCCATATAATGGATCTACAATTTCACTAGGAATTTTCTCCTTATCATTATTTTTCTTGATATTTATTTTTTTTGCTTTTTCTAGAGGACAATGGATTATTTTCTTTTTACTTGGATCATTGTCATCATCATCATTTTCACCACTCTCTCTAATATCTTTGCTTGAAATGCTAGTTTGAATCCTCTTAGAAGAAACATAAGTGAGTGTTTATTTTGAATCTCTCTTTGTGGGTCATTGGTGAATTTTGATTTTTGGGAGATTCAATGGGTCCTTCTATTACATCTTCATACACATGGATAGTGGGTGAACATCTCCTGGGTTTATTCCAAATCCTATTTATTTGACCTAAAAATATAACTCCACCTCATATTTAGAAGAAAATTCTCCCTCCAAGTCTTTCTTTACAACATTTTGTAATTCAATATTTTGTGTAGTTTGCATTACTTGAGTAAATTACTCAAAAGTGGATTCACTAAAACTTTCCTCTTTTTATATATTTATTAATTTATTTTATTTCTTCAAAGTGATTTGATTTTTGATCCTCAATCACTTCCTAGCCTTCTTGCAACTTAATCCACTTGGGTAGTCTTAGTTCTCTTGCTAGAACCACAATACCTTAATTTCCATTATAATTTACCCATAAATCTTCATGATTGGATTCATGTTCAAAGTATATTAATTACCTTTTTGGGTAAGGGTCTCAATGATGTATATCTTGTCTTCATCCTCTCTTTAACCTAAGGGAAGAATAATTGTTAAATTTTGCCTTCCAAATTACTTAAATCCCTTAATTAATTGCATGTGTAACAACCAATAGAAAATGGAGTTCTAGTAGGGATTTAAGGTGCTTTTTGAAACACTTCTAAAATATTGTTAGTGCCAACATAAGTCCTTAAGGCTTAATGAATAAGTCATCATTGGCCTAATGTGAAGCACAATTGGCTTGCTTATATCTCCAAATACTTAGATGTTAGAATATGTTGCATTTTGGACATATCTAATGACATATGGGTATATTACTTCCTTTTACAATGTAGTATCACTGTCATTTGAAAGAATTTTGAAAATGTGTCTCAAGAAATTATCATGGATGTATGCTTCTTCATTTTTCCTATTCTTTGCATGACAAATGAGATAGCATTGAGGCACTAGAAGTCCTCGATCTATTTTCTTCTTTATTTATAAGTTAATTTCATTGGGAATCAATTTTAAGAGAATTTAAACCAAACAAGAAGCCATATAAAATGAATTAATTCTCAAAACCTCTAAGCCTTGAAAAATAAATCCTTGGTATATTACATGATCCCAATCAACTACTTATTATCTTCAAAAATAAATTTTAGAAAAAGTAACATTTAGCTTTTAAAAGGATGAGACTCCAGTTCACCACCAATTATGTTTAGCAAGAAAATTGAATCACCGACATCTTCCTTGAAGTCCATTTTAGGTGCTTTCATGATTTTATGAATATTATTGTTCTTTGCTATACACAACCACTTTCTATTTATGAACTTCAAGAATGCATCCTAATTGCTTTCCCATGCCAATGCATTATTTGTTTTTATGGTAACTACCTTGTCTTCTATTGAATCCTCAATATTAAATACTGATCAAATCATAGATAGATTTAGAGAGACAAAGACATTTCCTTGTTAAGTAATCAAATCCTTTTTCTTGAGATCCAAGAGCTTTGCATAGGACAAGACCAACTCTTGACAAGTGGACATTTCTTAAAAAATGAACACCTTGGTGATTTGACTAGTTTTTATCTCATCATATATTATTTCTAGTGAGGTATCCTTCAATAATGCTTCATAGTCACCCATGGCCATTATTGTATTGGGGATTTTAGACAATATAGAGACCACCTTGTTTTCCTTCAACGATTGATATTTGAACTTCATAGTTTTAGTTTATGAGGAGGAAGTATTTGTGGTGAGTAAAGAACTCAATAGACTCTATTATTTGAACTTCATAATTTTCCTTGAAGAGTAAGGAGTATTTATAGGAATAATTCACCCTTGAGTTACCTTGGGCAAGAAATTATTACTTCCTAGTAAAAGTAAAGATTTGGGAGAATCTTTACCAAAATTATGCACCTTCAAATGTTACTTGCCTCTAAATACATCTATAAACTAGTTAGAAGGATTCCAAAATGCTTGGTGATGTCACTACATGCCAAAATATCATTTTTGAAGAACTTTCTTAGACTGCTTGCACTTCCTTTTGCACTTTTACCTATCAATGAGTGTTTCACTCAAAGAAAGGAATGAATCACTTCTATTTGGGAATGTTTCATGTCATTTTTCTAGTGCTTCACTCTTAGGGAACCAATAATTTCATGTTATCTAGTGCTTTGCTCCTCATGGGATAATTGCATCACCTTGAGCAAATCACACCTCTAATAAAAAACTTACAAAATTAGATTTTTTGGGGGTCTCAATTTTTTAGTAAAAAAGGTTTTTCACATATTCAAATTGAGATAATCCCAAGGTAGTATTTCATTACTACATTTCTAATGATTTCATGGAATGCCAATCTCAATTAGTAAGAGATCCTAGATCTTAACTTTATCTCTGAGTGCAAAGTCTATAAAATAAGGATTAGTGTACCACAACATTATGCAATTAGTGGTTCTCCCTATCCTATTCAAGGTAGTAGCATCAGTAACTTCTACAACTCCTCATATCTTGACAACCTTATATTTACAAGGTATTTTATGTCTTATGCTAGATCCTCATATGGGTTTTTTTGATAACCCATCCTATTTTTCCACCATCTTATGTAGGTCATCTAGTATATCCTTCAACTATTCAATTTGTCTTGTTTTTTTTTTCAGATTTAGCCTTGGTCTTATCCTCTTTGATCATCAAGTTGATAATGTTATCATTGAGAAGCATTTTCTAGTTGTCAAGTACATACGACAACCCAAAATTGACTAACCTTTATATATATTTTTCTATTTATTGCACTAGGATTTCCAAGGAAACCATTGTGTTTTTGCACGTTTGTAGGTTTTTTTAGGTGTTAAAATTTTTCTTTAACTTCCTCACTATGTCGTTTCCATAGATCCTCATCTACCATGCCTACGACATTGACAAGGTAGCCAATTATTTAAGAACTTCCTAGTACCTCTCATTTGTAGCCAATTATTCTTGTATTTGTTGAGTTATCCTTACCATTTGGTTGAGGATTTCCTCCATGTTGGCTATAAAATCAAAGTACCATTTGGCATTTGTCATATTAGTCTTAATGTTTTCCCATAGGGACTTAATTTATTCTAATTTTGAGGCTTGCATTAGGTTAGGCACTACTTTTAGTTTCAAAATTTCATCTTGGAGATTTTTTATTCTTTGATCCCCTCTCTTATTGAGTTATCTTTGTTTGCTCCATTTGTTTCGCTAGTTATGATTTTTCTTGTTTAAATTGTTGTCTCAATTGGTTTTTCCCCTAATAAAATTATTTAGAGAAATAATCCAGTTTATTTTTTATGTTTGTAATTCCTAACAAGTTATATTTTGAGTTTCTCAACTTATCATCACAACTAGTCTCCTTTAGTGGTGTCCTTAGGGATTCTACTTCTTTCTAAAGGCTAAAGTTCTTTTGTTGTATGTTGAGTTGTTGTGGACTTGTGCTTGGATGATCTATTGGAAATTTGAGTTATTTTATGTTGTCATTGATGTCACATGGATCATTGATATACATTGAGTTTTGGTGGCAAAAGCACTTCATAGATAATCATCTATGATATTTTGGAGAGCATGGATATATACAGGGTTTTTATGAAAACCAAGGCAGACAAAATAGAAGGTTTTATTTAAAACCACAGTGGGCTTATGTGGAAAGGAATTTTTTAAAAGCCAAGGTGGAATTTTGTTTGATCAAAAAAGGACCTCCGGTGATGAAGATATTAAAGTTTAAAGTTTAAGTTTAAATTAATGGAGGGCCGACCTATGTGCAATTAATGGAGGGTGGCATATATATATATATATATATATATATATATATATATATATATATATATATATATATATATATATATATATATATGTAAAGGTTTCAATTTATTTTGGAAAGTGGGCATATTATATATCATTGAAAATCTTATTTTGAGGGCTATTTGACTAACTTATTTAGAAGGAGAAATAAGGTGTGTGTAAAGAGATATTTCTGATTTTGCAAAGGGGTTCCAAAAGTGAAGTTTACCTTGTTCTTTTTCAAGAGGATTAATTCTTTCATGAGGTGACAAGGTATGCAATATTATGATTTATTTTATTTTATGGTATAAGTGGTTTTGGGAGTGAAAAGGTTATGCAATATTTTGATTTTTTTTATTTTATTGTACAAGTGGTTTTAGGAGAGATAAGGAAGTTGTGCAATTAAAGGCCTTGGTGATGATTATTGAATAGTGGAGTAATGTTGATTATTTTGTGATCTACTAACCCTTGTGAAGATTTGCAAAAGAATTTTGTGATTGTGGCAAATTTCCAAGAGGTTTTTTCATCTTCATAAAAGGTATGGGCACATTCTCCTATTGATTGTTTATGGTGGTTGATTTCTGAAATATCATTGGAGGGAAAAGGATTGTTTATGGTTTCCTTTTCAAAAGTGGTTGGTTGAATGCTTCAAGGTTTTTGAATTGAGAGTTGTGTTTAAACCTTGTGTTATAAGCATAGTGGTTGAATCCCATTGGTTGTAAAAGAACTTGAGTTAGAAAATAACATGAGTATCATTGTTATGTGAGATTTGTGGTTGAGCATTATTGGAAAAATTTGAGTTGGTTGATACATACTTGGACTAGGGTTGTGTGATGATTGGTTGAGTTGAGATTAAGGTTAGAATATATCGAGTATCTAACAATTCTATTTATGGTTCTATAAGACTTGAGTTTAGTTGAGGTTGAATTGAATTGAGTTGAGGTTGATTTGATTTGAGATTGAGATTAGAACATATTGAGTCTCTAACAATTCTCTTTTTGATTCTATGAGTTGATTTGAGTTGAGTTGAGTTGAGATTGATTTGAGTTGAGATTTATTTGAGTTGAGTTGAGTTGAGATTGAGATTAGAACATATTGAGTCTCTAACAATTATCTTTATGCTTCTATGAGTTGATTTGAGTTGAGTTAAGTTGAGATTGAGATTAGAACATATTGAGTCTCTAACAATTCTCTTTATGCTTCTATGAGTTGAGTTGAGTTGAGAGCATTGTGGATCATTGTTATTCATTGAAGAGTACATTGCCATTAATTTTTGAGTTCATAATTGAGCTTTGCCTTGATAGATTTGTGGATGAGATTTGAGTGCTAATTGATCATGATTGGTTGATACTTTGAGAAGGCATTTGGGATAATTTTATGGGCAAATTTGTGGATAGATTTGGGACAATTTTGGACAAGTTCTTAGTGAGCTTGTTGGAGCAGATTCGAGAAAGTTCTTGGTGAGCTTGCTAGAGCAGATTTGGACAAGTTCTTAGTAAGCTTGTTGGAGCATATTTGGACAAGTTCTTGGTGAGCTTGCTATAGCAATTTTGGGCAAGTTATTGGTGAGCTTGCTAGTGCATATTTGACAAGTTCTGTGTGAGCTCGTTAAGCAGGTTCTATGTGAGCCTATTGAGTAGGTTTTTAGTAAGCCTATTGAAAGATATTTTGAGGTGACAGAGTATAGAGGATAGAATCTCAGTGGATAGAGATCCAATAGCCATCATAGTTGAAGATAGATCTGAGTGAGGAGTCTTCAAGTGGAGAGAGGTCCACCAGTTAGTGCAACAGAGAGACAGAGTCTTATAGAATATCACATAGCCAAAGTAGAAGGGGAAAGAGTTCTCCTATGGAAGAGATCCATGAACTTGAGATTAGGGGATCAAAATATCCTTTGGATAAAGATCCATAAACATTGTAATTGGGAGTTATTCCCAAAGAGATTGATTGAGAAATTTTTAGTAAAATATTTTCTCTATGGACTAGCCCACATTGGGTGAACCACATAAATTGTGATGTCTCTATTGTGTAAGGTTTCTATGTATTACTTTGATTACTGCTATTGATACTACTATATTTACACAACATAATATTGAATTGGAAGAAAAAAGAAAAATTGGTCTTATACTATTTATCCCCCTCTTAGTATAAGCTTGTGTTCTTCAATTGGTATCAGAGTGGGTTCCTTTAGAAAGGCTAACAACTTGAGGGCAGATTCTACAAAGAACATAGATGGCTTCACAATAAGGATTATATTCAAATAAGGGTCCATTGTTTGAAGGTAACAATTATGCTTTATAGATCATGAGAATGAAGAACTACTTGATATCACAAGGATATGAGGTATGGCAGATGGTTGAAAAAGAGTATAAGGTTGAAGGTGATCCTGAGGAAGATAAGACTACTAGGAAATTGGTTGAGATCAATGCAAGAGCAATGAATTATATTTTGAGTGGGCTACATGAGACAAATTTTGCAAAGGTTATGGTATGTACTTTAGCTAATGAGATGTGGACCAAGTTGAGGAATACTTATGAATGATATTCCATGGTAAAGTTGGCAAATCTACAAACTCATAGAAAAATATTTGAGGAATCAAAAATAGAATATTCTGAAGATATTGCAAAGTTCTTACTTTGAGTTGATGAGATTACTAACACTATGAGAGGCCTAGGTTTTGAGATGAAAGAATCAAAAGTTACTCAAAAGGTTTTGAGATCACTTCCCATGAAATATGATGCAAAGGTTTCAGTAATAGAAGAAACAATGGATATCAACAAGTTAATAATGGAATAATTGCAAGGTACTCTCATAGCTTATGAGATGAGGGTAAGTAAGCATCAAGCTCCAATAAAAGATATTGCATTAAAGGATTCAAAAAAAGAGATAGGGAAAGTTTCAAAAATAGATAGAGTTTTAGAAAATGAGGAGGAATATAACTTCATAAAAAAAAATAAGGACTCAAGAAATTTTAGATATATAAGGAAATTCAGGTGCTACATGTGTGGTGATATTAGTCACTATGCATACAAGTGTCCACATGAAGAAATCAATGATGATGAAAAACATGGTCATAGAAGAAAAGAAGATGGAAAGCATAAGCATGAGAAAGATGACAGATTCAAGAAAAACAGGTATGAGAAGAAGAATTTTTTTGTAAGGTAAAGAAATATTACTACATTGTAGAAGAAAGTGATAGTTCAGATTACAGTTATAAAGATCAGTCAGATGAAGAAGAATGTACATTCTTTGGAATAAGTGAAGAAAAGCAAGAACACCTATTCCTAGGTATTGAAATTAAAGAAGAGGATGTGCCTATTGAAGAAAGACAAAAAGATCTTGCTAGAGCCATTGAGCAAGAATATAGGTACAAGAAATGTCTAAGGATACTAAAATGCTTCATATATGGAGATTTTGGGCATATAGATGACGATTGCACATTCTACAACAATTACAAGGAAAGTGTATTTGAAAAAAAAGCCTTAGTTCTAGTGACAATTCTAGCAATAGTGAAAACAAAGAAGTCTCATTTTTGGTAATAGAAAAGGAAGAGGATGAGCCAAGTAAACAAAAATAATAAATCAAAAGGTTAAAAGAAGAATACAGGAATCTTGAAAACAAGATTCAAACAGATGTTGAAATTAGAGAAGAACTACTTCAAAAAATCAGTAATCTCAAAGAAGATCTTCATAATGCAAAAAGGATAGAAGAGAGGATGAATGAAGAACTAAGGGTAACAACGACAATACATTATACAATAGATGAAATATTAAAAAAGGAGTGGAAACTTATTTTAAGGTTGTATCTTACTTCCAAGAAAAGTCACACTCAAAAGGAAAGGAAGTAATAAAAGATGAAAGCAAGGAAGCACCTAAGATTTATGAGGAAAGTTCCAAAGTTCCTATGGCTCCAAATATTCAGTATGGTTCTTGTTTTGAGATAGGTGAATCAAGTTCAAAAGGAAAAGAAATTATTGAAGAGAAAGGCAAGGAAGATGTTTTAGATGCTACAAAGAAGGTTCAAGAATGCAATGCACAAGTTGAAGATGATCATAAGGATAATGGTCAAGAAAGGTATGAGGAACCAAGGCATGAACAAAGGTATTTTCAAGGATATTGTTTTTCTTGTAATGGATTTGGACATAGGGCTATACATTGTAGGATCCATGGATCAAAGAAGTTTGATTTTGCTAGAAGAAACTTCAAGGGAAGAAGGTATGGTTTTCAAGGACATTGCTTCTCATGCAACATGATTGGTCATAGAGATTTTTAGTGCAAAGGAAATGAGCAACATGGTTTTGGTTTTAGAGCTACACATTTTAGAAGTCATGGTCATAATGGTCATGAAAATAGAGCTTCACAATACAGGGTTCAAGAAAGGAATGAATATGGAAATTACTTCAAGAAAGAATTTAGGACATGGGCACCAACCAAAGGCTACAATATCAAATGTTTTAATTGCAATAACTTTGATCATATTGCAAAATGGTGTAGGACTCAATTCCAAATAGGTTCAAGGTAAGAAGGTCAAACATGTTCTAGACAAGAAGATCAAGTAATTCATCAAGAGAAGGATATCAAAAAAACATGAAAGGAAGTTGATAGAGGAAAGAAACAAAGTGATATGGGAGTAAAATTACTCCCACCCCAAAATTAATCATCTCAAAAGAAAATGTGGTGAGGGGGCTAAGCTTAAGAGTCATATATTTTAGCCCCATAGGTGTCCCTTTTGCCATTGATGTCAAAGGGGGAGATATTTGAGTAAGGGGGAGAGCATTGAGTTAGGGGGAGAAGCCTCCAAAGAGAGCATTGAGTTAGGGGGAGTAGCCTCCATAGAGAGTATTGAGTCAAGGGGAGCAACTTTGATTCTTAGAGATGGCTTTTGCAGTGATTATGGTGTTTGCATTAGAGGTGTTGCCATCAATGACAAAGGGGGAGATTGTTGGAAATTTGAGTTATTTTATGTTTTCATTGATGTCACATGGATCATTGATGTCACATTGAGTTTTGGTGGCAAAATCACTTCATAGATAATAATCTATGATATTTTGGAGAGCATGGATATATACTTGGTTTTTATGAAAACCAAGGTAGGAAAAATAAAAGGTTTTATTTAAAACCATGGTGGGCTTATACGAAAAGAGATTTTATTAAAAGCCAAGGTGGAATTTTGTTTCATCAAAAAAGGACCTCCGGTGATGAAGATATTAAAGTTTAAAGTTTAAGTTTAAATTAATGGAGGGCCGACCTATGTGCAATTAATGGAGGGTGGCATATATATGTAAATGTTTTAATTTATTTTGGAAAGTGGGCATATTATATATCATCGAAAATCTTATTTCGAGGGCTATTTGACTAACTTATTTAGAAAGAGAAATAAGGTGTGTAAAGAGATATTTATGATTTTGCAAAGGGGTTCCAAAAGTGAAGTTTGCCTTGTTCTTTTTCAAGAGGATTAATTATTTCATGAGGTAACAAGGTATGCAATATTGTGATTTATTTTATTTTATGGTATAAGTGGTGTTGGGATTGAAAAGGTTATGCAATTTTTAATTTATTTTATTTTATGGTACAAGTGGTTTTAGGAGAGATAAGGAAGTTGTGCAATTAAAGGCCTTGGCGATGATTATTGAAAAATGGAGTAATGTTGATTATTTTATGATCTACTAACCCTTGTGAAGATTGGCAAAAGAATTTTGTGATTGTGGCAGATTTACAAGAGGTTTTTTCATCTTCATAAAAGGTATGGGCACATTCTACTATTGATTATTTATGGTGGTGGATTTATGAAATATCTTTGGAGGGAAAAGGATTGCTTGTGATTTCCTTTTCTAAAGTGGTTGGTTGAATGCTTCAAGGTTTTCTGAATTGAGAGTTGTATTTAAACCTTGTGTTATAAGCATAGTGGTTGAAGCCCATTGGTTGTAAAATAACTTGAGTTATAAAAGAACATGAGTATCATTGTTATGTGAGATTTGTGGTTGAGCATTGTTGGAAACATTTGAGTTGGTTGATACATACTTGGACTAGGGTTGTGTGAGAAAGACTTGTTCCTTGTGATGATTGGTTGAGTTGAGATTAAGGTTAGAACATATTGAGTATCTAACAATTCTCTTTATGGTTCTATAAGAATTGAGTTGAGTTGAGGTTGACTTGAATTGAGTTGAGGTTGATTTGAGTTGAGATTGAGATTAGAACATATTGAGTCTCTAACAATTCTCTTTATGCTTGTATGATTTGATTTGAGTTGAGATTGATTTGATTTGAGTTGAGTTGAGATTAGAACATATTGAGTCTCTAAAATTTCTCTTTATGCTTCTATGAGTTGAGTTGAGATTGATATTAGAACATATTGAGTCTCTAACAATTCTCTTTATGCTTCTATGAGTTGAGTGGAGTTGAGAGCATTGTGGATCATTGTTGTCATTCATTGAAGAGTAAATTGCCATTCATTATTGATTTCATCATTGAGATTTTCCTTGATATATTTGTGGATGAGATTTGAGTGCTACTTGAGCATGATTGGTTGAGACTTTGAGAAGGCATTTGGGACAATTTTGTGGGTAGATTTGTGGATAGATTTGGGATAGTTTTGGACAAGTTCTTAATGATATTTTTGGAGCAAATTTGAGAAAGTTCTTGGTGAGCTTGCTAGAGCAAATTTGGACAAGTTCTTAGTGATCTTGTTGGAGTATATTTGGGCAAGTTCTTGTTGAGATTGCTATAGTAGTTTTGGGCAAGTTCTTGGTGAGATTGCTAGCGTAGATTTGACAAGTTCTATGTGAGATTGTTAAGCAGGTTCTATGTGAGCCTATTGAGCATGTTTTTAGTGAGCCTATTGATAGAGCTTTGGAGGTGATAGAGTACAGAGGACAAAGTCTCAGTGGATAGAGATCCAACATCTAGCATAGTTGAAGACAGATTTGAGTGAGGAGTCTTCAAGTGGAGAGAGGTCCACCAGTTAATGCAATAGAGAGACAAATTCTTCTAGAAGATCACATAGCCAGAGTAGAAGGGGAAAGAGTTATCCTGTGGAAGATATCCATGAACTTGAGATTAGGGGATCAACATCTCCTTTGGATAAATATCCATAAACATTGTAATTGGGAGTGATTCCCAAAGAGATTGATTGAGAAAGTTTTAGTAAAATATTTTCTCCGTGGAGTATCCCACATTGGGTGAACCACGTAAATTGTGATGTCTCTATTGTGTATAATTTTTATGCATTGCTTTGATTACTGTTATTGATACTACTATCTTTACACAACATAATATTGAATTGGAAGAAAAATAAAAAAAGTGGTCTTATACTGTTCACCCCTCCCTCTCTGTATAAACTTGTGTTCTTCATGATCTTTTCTTGTCTACCTTATTCTCTACTAGCAATTGGACAAATTGCATGGTTTCTCTAATGGAGAGTTGCTTGGTGAGTTGGATAATCTAATAAATATAAATTATTCATATATTCAACTCTAAAACCTTTGTAGTAAAGTTAGCAAGAGAGGTGGTTGGTTTGGAAGGTTTTTTACAAACTATTTCTATAATGAGGGCCCTATCTCCCCCAATTGCCATCTATGATCACATAATTACTAATGTTGTTGAGGTTTTGTCCTTCAAGTGTTTATACTTATTTTTAATTTCCTCTCTTCAAATTGGAGGGAGTCAAATGATTTCAAATATTAATTTCTTTGAATATGCTGTGACCTACCAAATGTAGTCCTAACTAGGTATTATGGTCGATCGCTCCTCTAGGGTATTTTTTATAGACTCAATTCATGCAAGTGGGAGTTGGTGACGTCATTATATCTTATAGGAGTTTCTTGATAGGTGTGATTGGATGATATGAAGGGAAGTAGAAATAGTGGATGGAGTGCATTGGATGGAAATATGGATGAATGATGATGCAATGGTTGATGCTTTAGTTGCCATATGTACCAATTTTTAAACCAATGATGAAACTAGCCATGAAGGTGATGGACTCTTGGTATATGAAACAAGTGGATTGGTGGTGGTAATTTCTATGGTTGGTGATGGATGTAGTGCCAATAGTGTAACTCACTACAAGACTTAGTGTACCTTTTGGAGAACATATGACTGCATTTATTGATAGAGAAATATGTATAATAGAAGGGGGAATTAAAAATTTGGGAATAAAAGAAATATATAGGAAATAAGTAAGAATGGAATAAAGGGAAATATGAGTAGAGAGAGAGGAAGATAATGATAAAGGGACTAGTGGTAGCTTCTAACACAATGCTAGATATGATCTCATTTTCTTTAGTAGGGTCTATGAAGATTTTAATGATCATTATGTTGTGTAATTTTTATGTTTATTGTTTCATCAAGTTCCATAAATTTATCATTTGTTACATTCGTAGAAAAAATATCAGTGTATTAAACTAGGAATTCATTGCGACTAACTTGAGAAGAGGTCATTCTTAAGGAATTTATCCTTCCTCAAGCGATGACAACCCCTATCCTAGTTATTCTATAGGAAATGGAAGTTATACCTTATGGGTTGGGCTTGATCTTGATGCACCTTCTACTTGGATTGTTAATTTATTGAAGAATGAACCATGAGGGTCCCCTTGATTCCTTTGATATCTTTCCTTGGTTGCTTCTTGGATTGCAATACTTACCATAACTAAGGTTGTTGATGTTCGATTATAGAAATTTCTAGTGTAGCAACATGAGACCATATTTCTAGTGAACTTACTTTAGGGGATGCTTCCAAGATTATTTATCTCTTGGCCACCCTCTTATATCAGTCCCAATTATTCATAAATATTTTAGTGAAGTGACAACTTCACATAGACCTTGTGGTTGTTCTAGTTTTATATCTCATCTTTTGTTAGGCTAGGATATTCCTCAATGAGTAGCCCATGTTCTCTAACACTCTTAGTGCTTGATGTGTAGTTTGGGTCAACATCATCCTTAAATTTGAATTTAGTAGAGAACATGAACCATTCTAGTGGGGGGGTGTACCCTTGCTAAATATCATATTCATATCCTTATTCCTCCCTCAAAATGGTTTGGGACACCTCTTTAGAAGGGTTTACTTTCTTTCTGTATTATGTATTTTTTTTTTTTTTGGAATAGAAGGTATGTAAACCCTTTTCCTTAAGCTACTTTAGAAGTGCCCATCAGTATCATATGACAAACATCCCTTAGCTATTTTAGTCCTATGTTCCTTGGCTTCTCCTCAATGATTGGGTATATCTCTCATAATTTTGGGATAATTTGCACGTTCTACTATTTGAGGGGATAGAAGATTATTTTTTACATCTCGTAAAGTACTTTTGGTCCATGTAATCTAGTTATCTCACATATTATAGATTGAACAAGTAGTTTGATGCATATGAAGGAAGCTCAAAGGGTATGGTTGAGAAATAAAATAAGTGGATAAAGGATATATTCCTTCCTAGGTAAAAGTTTCTATTTGGTCACTCTTTAGAATTCAACACCTTATGAGTCTCCTATAATATTCTTGGGATTATTTAATTTAGTTTCACCATAATAGGTGATATATTGGGTCATAAAAGTAATAAGATGCATTTTCCCACTTCTTTGTATGGTACATCTATGTAATCCACTATAAAAAGCAATTTGTTGTTTGATCTAATTTGGTTTAGTTGTAGGGAAGGAAACTACTATTTCTTATGATACAAGATCAACTAGACTAGGTATGACATATAGATGAAATTTTTATCGTCCTTAAAAACTATTAATTGTTTATTTATTTAGCTAGTTATGTATCTTGCATAGTCAATCATTTGTGAGTGGCTTGGGTCCACTATATGAATGAGTGTAATATGTTATTATGATCTGAGCATATATATTTTTCCCTAGCATTGATGGAATTCTTTATAGTACCAATGAGAAATCATCCTTAAAGAGATCCAATTTTAGTGATATTTTGAAGTCAAGATCCATGTTTAGAACTTTTAAATGTACCACTAGGAAGTCCTTCCAATAATGATAGTTATAAATAGTAGTAGTCCTTTTATGATTTGAGGTTGCAAGTGGCCCACATTGCTAGGCCGTCTATTGCATTAAGAACATTCTTGATATTCTCCTCTCAAATGTAGGACTCCTCTTCCCACTATGGCAAATTATTGCTCCTTACCTCAAAATTATGGCTTTTAGCACATGCTTCTACTAGCTCTAGGCAGTTCTATACCTGAGGTATTAGGTTCATTGTTAAGCCAGAAGTCTATATATGGACTATGCTCCAGGAATTTGTCTTAAGACCCAAATTGACCTATTGAGCATGCAAATGACACACTTTGACTTTTTACTCCATAATGCCTATTTTTCTGGGTATGAAGATGTAGAAGGCAATTTTTGATGTACTAAGGGCTAGCCAACATACTTGGAATAAAATGTATTCCCTCTTCAAAGGAAATTTTGTTTCCTCCAAGGTTTGAGTATGCTAGGACTTGGAAAGTGTGGATAAACCTAGAGGTCGTTGATAGTTGTTCCTTCAAGGGGCCTTTGCTGGTTTGACTTAAAGAGATAAATTTCATAGGCACGATGTCTTAGGATCAAATGCTTAATTGTCAAAAAACAATTTTGTTGTATTGATTACAACATATATGAGTTGAGCATAATTGGAACAAGAAAAAGAATGATACATTTTAAACCATGCAACCTACAATTGCCTCACTCATTCACTTAGATTATTACATCAATTATTATTTTGCAACTATATGGAATTTTAAAATGCACTACAAAAAATAAACTTCAATGCTTAAAAAGGAAATTAATATACTCCTAATTTAAGAAGGATCCAAAGAAGATCAAAGTTTTAAGGGGAGAGAAAAGAAAAGAAAATAAACAAGCCTATAATACCCTAAAAATTAAGTTTCTATCCAATAAAATGATAATTCTAATTTAAAACCAATCTATGCCCAACTAGTATTCACACAACCTAAAGTTTGAGATAATGTAATCTTTAGAGTAGAAACATTGTGTGAAATAGATCGAGAGCAACCAAAATCATCATGTGTAGATTGAACACAAATTTTTTTAAAAGCCTAGTATTATAAATATAGTCATTGAGTACATTTGACTTTCGTAGATTACAATAATAGAGCTCAAAACAATATCAAGCTTGGTTCATAAATTCCATCCAAATACAAAAAAAAATGGAAAACAAAGAAGAAATCTATGTCTAAGGGGCTTGCTAATAGATGGTTTTTTATCTTTGTAAATGACTAGTGAGCCAGTATTTAAACAACTTGGTGGTGCTTCACCTAGCCTTACTTAACAATAAATTGTCATTATATTCTTTTTCATGGGGTATATTAGATTTCAAATTTTATTTTCTTGCCCATGATGTGCTCCTTGGGGTGACTTCTATTGCACCTCAACCATACCTCATTAATTCTTTGCAAAATCTATGTTGGTCATTAATTTCACCCTGCCTATCATCATGTTTTTTTGTACTCACCTGGTTAGCCTTAAAAATCCCACATCTATTACCCTTGAATCCCGAGCATCTACATTAGGTATCCTGCAAGATAAAAGTCAAAATTAAAGTCGTTATAATTTATTACCATTATTATTATATTATATTTTTCATTAATTAATTAATTAATTAATTATTATTATTATTTAATTAATTGTATATCTCTATCTCTCTCCTTTACTACATTTTCAAATAATTTCTTCATTTTTAGGTAATTTTTCATTGCTTTATCGTTCTTCTTCACACATTTTGGTAATAATTTGTACTTTCCCATTTGCATTTTGCAATTTTGGTAACCTCTTGCATTTTTGCATCCCATTTTCCTATTGTAATATTGGGTTGCATTTTACATCCCTCTTGAGCCATTTTGGTGTTAATTTCTAATTAATGGGGGCCTTATTTTCATTGGCATCCATATTTCCCATAAATATTTAGTGCTTCTAGTGCTAATTTCCAATTACCTTGAGTTTAACTTTGTTGGATTTTATTTATTTATTTATTTATTAGTGATTACTAGGTTTCGATGGCCAATCCTCCAATTACTAGAGTTTAAATTCATTGGCTTCTACTTTTTCCTTGCAAATGCCTAAGGTTCTTGTGCTAGTGGGGTTTTTAAAATTTTGTTGTGAATTTATTTCTTTTATATCCTTGCAAATAATTTTTTACCAGGGTGTCAATGCTAAAAGGAAAGATTTTCACTAGGGTTTTGGTGCTAGTGGGAAATATTTTTACTAGGATTCCATGAATAGCGGGGCTTTTGGTTAGCTGAATTTTAAAATATCCCCAAGGATTATCTAGTTTTCAGGGCTTCTAGTGGGTATTTCTTTTATTTTTTTGTTTCCTAGTGGGTTTCATTTGTTGGGTCTTCTAGTTGGCATTTCTTTTAATTTTTATTTCCCCATGGGTTTATGGTTATTGGAGTTTCCAATCTTGTTGGAAATCATACATCCAATCGGGTTTAATCCTATTGGATTTTAAATTTCCCTACCTGGAGCTTTAATTTTTTTTTTCATTTTTCCCCATGGATCTCCAATTACTGGATTTTCATGTAATCCACACCTATAATTACCTTGGTAATGACAACTTAGTTTATGAAAAACAAATAATTTTGGGCCCTAAAAATCCTTGAAACATAGTCAAATTTATATATGTTGGAAATATCTTTTGGAGCCACATACAATGGAGGAAGTTTCACAAATTTTTATTGAGTATTGCAAGAGATACAGGGCCTAAAAATAAGAGCTGTGTGATTAGGTATGCATTTACAATCAATCAGGGTAGTCAAATAACATGTTGAAAATGGGTTATTCAAGAGGTCAAATCTTCTCAAAACCTAGGTAGGCTTATACTTGTCAAAAATATTTTTCTAATATACACCCAATAAAGATGGTTTCATGAAATGTTATTGAGTATTTCAAGAGATATAGGCCTTGAAAGTTATGCCATATATGTTGTTAGGAGAAATGCCAGGTTTGCAATGCCATGAATTTAGGCAGGTTTGGGGTGCTAAGGTTGTAAGAACATGGGCATATGGGTACCTATTGGAAATATTATTCAAAAATTGTTCTAATGGGAGATATTAATTTCTATTTTAAAGAGATTACCATACACAAGGATAACAATAAGCATTATGAAAAACACAAGGTTTGCAAGAATTAGGCATCCATGATTCAAAAATTTCAACTAAGAACCTAAAGTTTTGGATAGTGGACTATTATGCACAAAACCAAATAAACGAGAAAAATTCACCAAAAATTAAAAAAAGTGGGTCCCTAGTCCATTCAAATTGGGGCATGTTGTGCAAGCACAACAACTTGACCCTTCTTAATGATTATTTTTTGACAACTTCTAGGGAGTGCTTTAACTTCCCCTCCTCCACCCTTCTATAGGGCTTGTTGAACATTTCTTCTCAACTTCTAGGTTAAGGAGAAGAATTCTTCCTCTTTGACATTTTTTCCCTTCCTCTTTGATGGGATTACTATTAATGTGGGTACCTCAATTTGGATGTGTGTTACTAGGATAAAACACAAGAAGTGGCAATGGTGGTAGGCATGGATGTTGGCTTGACTTCTAGTGTGGAAGGGCTAGTAGATATTGAAGTGGTGTCCATGATAAATTTGGATGGTTTTCTATAAATTTAGAATTTTTTTCTAGGTTTAGATAAAGAGTTATTTGCTCAATGTATGAAGAGATTCTATTGACAAGATGGAGTAAATCACTAGCTTGTTTGAAGTTTATGGAAATTTGGCTTGGGATAAAATCACTTGAGGTGGAAAAAATCACTTAGTATGATTCACTAGTTAGAAGGGACTTGGGTAAATTTTGGATTCAATCAAGTGATTTCTTATTGGAGCAAATTTCTTGATTATAATTCCTTGGGTAGAATTTTGAGTTCAAGTTGGGTGATTTTCCCAATATCAAAGGAGTGATTCAATCCTTGAGGACTCAGGCCCTCCTATTTCAAAGGGAGACAATTCACTTGACTTGGAGTGAATATATCTTAATATCAACACTTTGCAAAAATGTTGCTTCCATTTTGCATGACTAATGCAACATGCTTGTTTGGTAAATGCATGGGGTTGATTGGTCTTTTTAAGTAGGAAGCCCTACTAGGAATTGACCTATTTTACTTTAGTAATTATAAGAGGGTGACTAGAAGGAGTGATGCACACACAAACCATTCAATGCATGCATAATAAAATGGATACTCAGACTCTAACAAACCCACGTAATGGTGGTAAGAGTAGTGGTTTATTTAATGTAAGCATAAGTTAAAATAAAAGGAAAATGCTACTAGGTTGGTTCTTAAACCTTTTTACCAAATCATGCGTCCATCATAAATATGTTGAAAAAGTGGTCAACTCAAAATTGATCCAATTTTATATTTTCAAATTTATTTTTGCTATGCTTTACATTAGGAAGTGATTCACTTGAGGTGTCGAGAAATTCACTCCACCATTGAAGTGATTCACTCCTAAATTTTGACTTTAGAAAAGTTTTTAAATATTTTACAAGTCAAATTTTTTGTCAATGGAAAGATATAGAGAGAAAAAGAGGGAATTTTTAAGTGCCTCTTTTGAGGTTTTAACTAGGACCCATAAGTTATTTTTTCATTTTCTTATTATTTTATTTTTTTGTATTTTTCAAATTTTTATCTATTTTATGTTTTTATTTCAGAAGGGAAAAATAGAAGTGGGAATACTTTCTAGGAAAGAAAAGAAAATTAGAATGGGAATAATAGTTGGGAAAAAATAAAAGAAACTATGTACATATTTTCTTTTCTTCTAGTTTGAATGCCATTTCAAGTGGGCCTTAGGTGCTACTTGTTAACTAAAATTGATAGTAATGTTCCATCTATTATCATAATATTATAGTCATTTGGTGGTACAACTTACAGAATATAGGGTCTACTCTAGAGAAAATTAAACTTTTTATGGATTCTTGGCTTAGCCTAGTGTTCATCCTATTCGAACACCAAATCACCTTCCTTATAATCAATTTTGGTGGCCCTTTTGTCAAACCATTTTTTACCATATTTTGATGTTTCACCATCTTTTTAAGAAATTTCTCTCTTTCTTCTTCTACAACCAATAGGACATTTAACATAGGCTCAATATCAATGCCTTAAATCTTCGATTGCTAGGAAATTTGAAGAGCAGGAAGTTTTAGGTTTATCAATAGTATTATTTTCTTTCCAAAAACTAGCTTGTAAGGAGATGATGCTATAGAGGCTTTGGATGCCACCCTATCTTCCCACATTGCCTTAGTTTAATATGCCAATACCTTTGTGATTAATATATTATCTATTTTTAGTTCCGAGGTGTAGACCAATTGGTTCATCCAAACCCCATAAGGGGGGTGGAGGTCCAAGGTTCAAATATTGAGCCTTGTCGAACTGAATGCTTGTCCCTTTCCTAGAGATTTCAATAGCATAAAAGGTTTAAAATGATTGTGGCATGGTGGTTATAGGGGTAGACTACACAGAGTATTATGTGGTGTCTTTCGGATGAACAACACAGAATACTGTGGTAGCCATAAAATATGGACAATGTACCCAAGTCATCATGGCGGCTACCGATTCCACCATGTAAAATAAAAAAAGAAAAAAAATATTATCTATTTTAGAATCCACACGATGTTATAGTTTTTACTAGACTATTTACCTAATGATAATAATTGGAGATCATTTTCAGTATGAATTCATATTCTAATACAAATTTCATTACCTTAAACCCTATTAATTCCATGAAATTATTAGTGATTATTATATATGGAGACCCAAATCTAGTGATGATATCTTTTAAAAGTTGGATGACTTCCTATTTATTTGAAAATTATATTACCACTACTTCAACCCACTTTGTGAAGAAGTTGGTCATAATTAGAATCCATCCATGCCCACTACTAGATAAAGGATTAATCATGTCAATGAAGTCTAGGACCTATTATTGAAATTATTCAGTGACTATGATGGAATTTAAGGACATTGGTATTATTTATCTTCTTCCCATGGAAGTGCAACAAAATTTGCATTATTTGAACCATTTAAAGTAATAAAAAATGTTAGAGGAAAATAATATCTTGCTCTCAAGATTTTGTATTGTGATATGGGTGGTGAAAATGCTAAAAATATCATACATCCATGAAATAAAATACAAGATCGAAATGTAGCAAATCAAAATGCAACCATAAATATAAAGAATGAAATACAAGAAAATTATGGACGATGCCCTTTATTAAAAATGTCTTATTATTTTCTAATAAAGTTACAAAGATGATCCCCTTTGAGGGATTGCTACCAATATTGATACAATGAATTACAAATGAAACAATTCATATGTACTACACAAGATCGTTTTACATCCACAAACTAATTTGGGATAGATTTTTGGGACTTTTGCAATTGATGATGATATGCGAATCTTTATGCTGTTCCTTCCTTGTAGATACTTGTGATCTGCACACAAAGAGATTAAAGAGTATTAGAAGCATCTATAAAGCATTTTAAGATAAGACCCATAATGATAACAAAGAAAATGATAAAGAAACTAAAATAAGCTGAATGCATGCATGGAAATGAAATATATCTATGCTAAATATGAACTAGAATACTAAAGCTTAACAAAAGAAATAAAATAGAAAATAAATATTTGCCTGAGAGGTCGTCTTTGTGCAGGACGGTCGTACCTATGAGTTATCTATGAGAGAGATGGTCACACCTACGGGCCATATCTGAGAGAGACAACCACTAATATGTGAGCATTTCTCTTATGGTCGATGCAAGGCGATGCCGAGTTTGATCTATGGATTGGTTAAAAAATTGGTGCTCTCATGGGGAACGACTTAAGGGGTAGAATCCAACACTGAAATAAGGATGTTAGATTGCACAAAGAACATGAATATGATTTTCAATCTTCAAAATGACCGATTAGCATGATTTCCATGGAGAAAATAATGCAAAAAGGGTTGGAAGCTTCATAGTTGAAATTCGGTAGCACTTCATTGCTTAAAATAAACTCTCCTTGATCCTCAATTTAGTAGATAAAAAACTACCTCTTTTTCTATGAAGTCTGGGTGCCATTAAATAAAATTCAAAATGGGAGTCCAATCTTGCATGGGAAGCCAAGAAATGGTTAGATTCAAGAAAGCTAATTGCCCATTCTTGAATCTTCCTCACACCTAACTGTTTATGCCATTATGCTTAGTTGGCACATGTAACTTATTTTACTGTGGCATGATATTTAAACTTGTTTTAGGCAGAACCATATTAAGGTGAGACAACCTTTATTGGAGGTTGTATTACGATAAGATAATCTCTGGAGGCCATCCCTTGGTGGGATGATCCTGGCTACAAAGGGAATTACTCCTTGTTTGAGTGGTGAGAACCACTGTTGAGCCCTAGGGTTGCCCAAGGTAGATCATATGGCCTTAAAGGAGTCCATATAGGTAGTCTTCTCAACATGACATGTTTTAGGTGTCTACAAATGCCCCTTTTTGGGATGTGTTGTGTGAAAGCACAATGTAGATAAAAAATAGATGACCTATTATCCACATTGAGGTTTGATGGTATTTATTGATTTGATCAATGTTAGATGTCCCAATCATGGAAAGAGCATACATTTTTAAATTATTGCTTCCAAAAATTTGGTGGAATTAATTTTAGGTAAAATTTCTAGTCGTGGGTAAAGTTTCTAGATGCAATGGCTTTAGGCATACCAGAAATTGGCACATTGAAAACATTCTAGGTAGGCGATTCTATAGGCCGGGTTTTAGACATACCAAGTGTTTGTTGAAATTTTTGCTTTTGCCCCAAAAAATAGGGAAGTGTATGATAGTTTTTGGTAATGCTTCTTGAATGAATGCAATTTGTGTTGATTGAGTGTTTGATTATTGACTTCAATTATATTTTTTTTGATTATATGACTAACCCCTCAAGTGATGAGTCAATAAAGGAGATGGAAAGTGATGAAACAGATGAGTCGCTTGACCAAGATGCTTATTTTGGAAATTGTAGGACCTTTGTAAAATTGGAAGGGGGGAAGATCCATTAAAACTTATATTTTGACCATAATATTACTTTTTTTGGTGAGTGACCTTATGGTAATTTACTCATCCTATCGAATTGCATGGACAACCAATCACTACAATTTCTAGGTTGATAGAGAAAATCACTAGATACAAGATTCACTCGAGATTTATTAATTTTATGTGACCAAAGGGGTTAGGTGCCTTTGGGGCATTTTGAATTGATGTGACCAAAGGTGTTAGGTGCCTTTAGGGTCTTTTTGAATTGATTTGACCATTATTGGTAATTTTTTTGTTCAAGTGGCCTTATGGTAATCTACCCATATGATCGGATTGCATGGATAATTAGTCGCTACAACCACCAGGTGTGTAGGGTAAATCACTAGATATGAGGATCACTTGAGATATTTTTGAGGAAAAAATATTGGGTATCTTTGGAGCTTTATTTTTCTTTTTACAATTTTGGGGTCGTCTCGTGGTAGAATGATCGCACTAAATGTGACCGTCTGACCTAGAGATGGTCGTAGAGTTTTGAAAATATAAAAGTAAATTTTACATATTGTTGATGTCATTTACATAGTTGGTAGTTGGAGAAAAGGGGAGGTCAGGATGAGGAGAACGATTTATAATGTGGAGCGCTATTAAAACGTTAAGTTACCATCACTATGGATCAACCTGGGACATCGACCGCTAGATACCACCAAAGGAGAAAGGTAAACACCACTTTTTCCTCTTTGTTATATTTTAAAGTAAAATGAACCTCACTAAGTAACGTGGGTAATGAACCTGACCTAAAAAGTTATGGTAAGGAATCACACCTTAAATTAGGATGTAGTGTAGGTTTTTTTGCTTGTGCTTTATTACTTGATTTATTTTGTTTTTTGTTTTTGGCTGATATGATTTGCATGTGGTACAACTAATTAGAGCATGCCACAAATTTTCAATGATATTCAGTATTGCACGAGGGTGCCTTACTAATGTTGATTGGAAATGGCTTGAGGTCATTAGCCTTAAGCAGGTAATGAGTTTAGAGGCAGTGACTGTAGATCAAATATATTTGACCACCATGATAGATTAGTGGGATAGTTGAATAAAAATATTTCATCTATCGATGGATGAGATGATAGTATCATTGGAGGATGTCTACAGTATTCTCCATGTTTTGATTGAGGTATGCCCTATCACTTCTACACATGTTAGCTAGCAGAGCATAGTGCTTCAGTAGTTTTTGGTAAGGATTGGGAGGTGGCTCGACATGGCTTAGGTGGTGATGGGGTACTAGTGGAGGTATGGTATGATGTTGATGTCTTAAATAGGAGAGATGTAGTGGTAATGTCACTCATGTCCAAAATTTTGCTGCCAAATTTGTTAGGAGTGAGGTTCCCATGAAACCTACTTGAGCTAGTCCAAGAGTTAGTTGATTACATGATTGAGGAGCCACTGGTTATAGCTTGGAGTACCTTATTGGTGTATTTATATGATGATGTGTATGATATCCAATATCAGGTAGACACAAATTGGGTTGTATCTTCATGATTCAGGTCTAGGGGTGGGAGCACATCTAGGTGGATAGATCAGAGGGACTTCTATGAGCATCATGGAAATAGATGGTGGGTTATGATATACACTATACAAATCAATGGGATTGAGAGTAGGATATGGATTAGATTTAACCCCATTCAGGTAGGATTACCCAATATACAAAGTTCTTTGAGGGACTAAGAGTAGATTAGGTGATCTGGTGATCTATAGGGATTTCCCATGATGGATGGAAGTAGTAGAGTAGCTCAGGAAAGTGAGGTGTGAGCAATGGATGATTGGGTGCCATGGAATGGAGTGGGAGTACTTCCAATACTCTTGTGTCACTCAGTAGTTCAAGGTTCATCAGGATATCCTTGGTGAGCTTGTTATTTACTAGTGCTAGGGTGATGGGACTCAACTGGAGTGGCCATGGATTGATACAGTGGGATATGGGGAGGACCAATCACTAGTAGATCTAAGAGTGGAGGATGTACATACTATACCAAACTATAATGCATAGTGGATGACTCAACTATTCTAGGGTGGTGGACCTATGGGTGTATCGATTGGGTTGGTAGTAAAGTAGGGCTCTAAGGAGATCGAGGATGAGCAATGAGTGCATCGTCAGATGGAGGAGGAGTGGGGTCAGTCTATCAAATGTAGTGATGAGTCATAGGATGAGGGTAGGGATGATGAGGGTATATAGGATGGGAATGCCCTACTCAGAGAGTAGGTTTAGTCTCTTCAGGCATAGTTGACAGAGTGAGATACCACTATTATAGTACTCCAAAGTTAGTTTTCTAGGGAGATATAGAGGGGGAGGTGCTTATCTAAGGAGAAGGTCATACTAACTATGTAGTTATAGAAATCTTAGGAAGAGGTGGATAGGGTGATGTTAGAGTGAGATGCTCTAAGGATGCGAGTGGTAACTTTGACCATGGATCAAGGGCAAGAAAGAATAGGTGGATAGGCTATAGGGAATATAGTGGGGGTACCAGTTGAGGTGAGTAGGCTATAGATGTTGGTAGATGACTATCGGGCTTGACATCAATATGATTGGGCCTATATCTATGACTTGGAGGATTAGGTAGGGCAACTTGGCAGTTGCCTTCCTGAGTGTTATTTAGAAGGAGGATCTAAATGAAGCTTATGTAGTGAGTTGGGATAGCCATTTATGAGGCTATGGAATCTTAGGTCTGCATCTAGGTCTGAGATATCAGTAGCTAATGGATTAGGAGGGGTGCACAAATATGTGGTCGAGGATAGTGGTGATTCTAGGGGAGTAGACCTTATATGAATTAGACTATTGTATGGTTCTATTTTTGGGTGTGAGGTATAAGGACCCACACTATTTTAGCATATGGGTATTTTTGTATCATGATGTACTAAACTTTACTATATCTATAGATATTTATTTTATTATGACCCATCATGTGTTTATGTCATGTTTTATTTTATTTTATGTATGGATGCACTTATGGATGATGGATGTATACTTACTCACTGTAGTATCGATGCACAAATGTATGCCTAGATGTATGCATGTGGATGTACTAATATCATGGTAATGCAAATTTTGAATTTTATGTTTATATGTTAATATATAATGAATGAATCTAAGATGCAAAATAACCTATATATACACACCACATACTGTATAAAAGTCATTAATCATAATTTTTTAACCTTTTCTCAAAAGTCATGCATTTTTTAGATGAATTGATGGATGTGAAACCATTAGGTATTATGAGGAATGATAAGGTTTTTCATGAGACTCAAACACCCTAGTTGACCAATAAAAAAATGTTTACTGACTATACTGGACTTTAAAAGATAGAATTATGCTAGGAAGATCAAGATATTCAATATCCTTATGTGTGAATAGTGATGTTCATTAATGATGTATAAGGCTACCCCATTTCTAGGAAGGTTTCATTCAACCCATTACTATAATAAGGATCACCGCATGGTCATCATTATCCTAATTTTGGACGTAGTTGGACTTGAATACTAGGCAATACAAGCCACCAAAAGCTAGCTCATTTGTACACTGACACTGGTCTGTACAAAATAAGGTCACCCATGCGTAAGACTACTGCATTTCTAGGAAGGTTTCATTCAACCCGTTTTTGTAATGGAGTTCATCAATAATTGAGGATTTCAAGGATTGAATCTTATTACCCCCTTATTTTCTTTTGATTTCTTCGATTGGGGATTCCTGCTTATTTTTTGATGATGAACAAGGGGATTTATTTGCTTTAGTGGTGAAAACCAAATTTTTTTAAGGATACTTGCTCATTTTTGTGGAACAAGGTATTTTTGGATAGGGGGAGCTTATCCTTTTCTTAATTCTTAGCATTCTAAACCATGCATATAATAGGAAGAGTAAGCAAAACCTTTTGCTTAAGGTGGCAAGGACTATGTGGTAGCGTCATCCTTATTTGTTCAAAATTGGATTTTAATATGTGAATTTGTGTTTGGAATTTTAACATATGCAAGGTACTATCAAAGTAAGACCTTACCTTATAAAAGCCAAGATATGATTTTTTAAAATCTGAAAGGAAAAATAGGAATGGATGAATAACCAAAAAACTTAGTGAATACCCCATAGCAACTTATTAGTTGTGTTTTTACATCTACATGAAATACATAATATTTTGAAATACATCTACATGAAATACATAATATTTTGAAATACAATTGAAAATGCAATATTTTTGTGTTTTTACAATTTTCTAATTATTTTATGTTTTTTTGTGATATTGATTTTTTTGGGTGCATTATCCCTTATGCATGAAATGATGTATGGACAATGTTAAGAGGTTTACGTTCCTAAAAACTCTTGAGAGACACTAGATGATAAGTTCATGGTCCTATATTCTGTGTGATGATGAAAGGACCTAACCAATTGACCATAAATTTATCTCGTAAGTGGGGTGACAAGTTTGAATTTTGTTGGTTATATTTAAGCACAAGATCCCCAAATTTAAAGTCTCTGAGATGGAATTTTGTATTATAAGTTCATTTAAGGTGATCCTGATAAACGTGAAGGTTCTTGAGAGCATTAACTCAGTTCATCAAGAAGGGTCAATTGGTTAAGGTAAGCTTATCGTACGGTGTCATCATTGATGAACTCTGGTAATGTTATGTGCAATGAAGGGATTTCCACTTCTAAGGGTAAATGGCCTCACCACCATAGACTAGTAAAAATGAGGTTACCCTAGTGGGTGTCTGAATGCTAGATCGATAAGCCCATAATGCTAGAGGTAGTTTAATATGTCGGTCTTTGTGATTGTCCTTGATATTTTCTTGAGAATGGAAACTATAGTCTTGTTGGACACCTTTGCTTATCCATTAGCTTGTAGATAATAGGGCATATAAAAGCTATGTTGGATGTTATACTTAGAAGTTAAAGCATGCACATATTTATTTTTAAATGGGATCCCATTCTTGGAGATAATTTTGAATGGAATACCGAAATGATAAATGATATTGTGAAGTATGAACCATGCAATATGAGATCCAACCGTAGTGGTAAGAGGGATGGATTCCTTCTACTTGGTGAAATATTCCATGGCTGTTAAGATAAACATGTGATGACCCAAATATGGGGGTGATATTTCCCAATTAAATAAACCCCACTACGAAAAAGGCCATATCAAATGGATTAGTTGTAAGGCCTAAGAAGGTACGTGCAAAATATTAGCATGATGCTAAAATTTCACATACTTATTGACATAAGTGCAATAGTATTTCTCCATGGTGGGCCAATAATATCCCATTCGAAGGATGCACTTGGTGATAGCCATGTTGTTGAAATGGCCATCACAAGTATCATTGTGAGCTTGTAAAATTACCCAAGCAAACTCTTGGGATTCTAAACAGCGAAGGAGAAGACCATCATAGCTTCGACGATACAATATGTCCCTGAGTAAGATATATTTTATCATTTTTGTTTGAATTTTCATTTTGTAGCATGTGATAATATCTAAGGGATATTACTAAGTTTCAAGAAATATTTTAATTGGGTGAACCAATATTGATATTCTTGGGTCTCAATTGAATGAACTGCTTGGTCTCATTGTGATTTATCACACATAAATGCAAATTGGGAGACAACCTTAATATGAATAGTTGTGCCATTGTCAGAAGAACCCTATGGGACCAAGGACCCTTAGGATGCATGTTTCAAAAAGTTGTGTACCTAAGAGAATAAATTTGAATCATGTGGATAACTTATTTATTGTTCGAAGCTTCATACGAAATTACTGATTGCAAAAGCATTTTGACATGAATGGTTGTGATATCGTTAGAAGGGTTCTACAAAATTAAGGACCCTAGATAAGCCATTGTATCTATAAAATTATTAGATGAATGAGGGACTATTTCAATGTTGTACCATTTAAATTTAGCTAGTATCTTGTCCATAAGGTCTTTGTATGATTTCAAGATCAAACGAATTGGTTGACTATGAGAAAGGAGTCACCAAAGATGTTGAGCTTTTTGATTTTCATGGTGATAGCTACTTAAAGACCCAAAAGAAGAGCCTTGTATTCAACATTATTGTTGGTGCATGGGAAGTTGAGTTTAAATGAAAGGGGTATAGGAGCTCCTTGTGGTGTAAAAAACATGATTCCTATGCCACCCCCTTGCTCACATTTAGAACCATAAAAGAATAAAGTCATGTTGGCTTTATTTTTAGGTTCATATGGTTCAGTTGAATTTGATAATACAAAGACTGCATCATCAGGAAATTCGATAATGAGAGGCTTATCATCCTAGAGAGGAGCCTATGCTAATTGATCAATAATTTCTTGACCTTTAACGGATTTTTGACTTATGAATTCAAGGTCAAATTCTATCAACAACATAATCCACTTTTCAATATGGCTATTATGGTACATGTGACTCATCATGTACTATAAAATATTCTCTTTGGAAATGACATACATTGTATGATTCAACATGTAATATTAAAGCTTTTTGATGGTGAATACCACTACTAAGCAAAGCTTCTCAACGTATGCGTACTTGAACTCATAGCTCACTAGGGTGTGACTGACGTAATAGATAGCATATTCCTTATTTGGCTTGTTCTTTTGGGCCAACATGGTCCCTAAGGCAAAATTGATAACTGAAATGTATAGGAAAAATGACACTGTAGACACGTAAAAGTTGCACATGATTGCAAATTCATCCTTCACGATTAATTAAGTCACAAAAGCTGCAAAATTGCATTAATTAGTCCCAAAACACCTTTTATTCACAAAAGGGCTATCCATAAGCCCCTTTGGTCCACTCAAGCCCTTTCCTATGCCTAATCATGGTCCCCATGTGACCACCAACAAAAGTCTCACCATGGTAACCCTAACCTTGGTTTAAAAGTCACTTTATCATTAAAGTGCACTTTATGACTTAAACACATGTTTAATTAGGATTAATTAATATTAACACTAATATTATCCTCACACATGTGTGCACCCATGACTTGCATAAGATATTTTAAATATGCTTGATTTAACCATGATCTAACCCAGGATCTACTTAATCAATGTTTACCCTAACCTTTGCCCACACATGTGTGCACATAGGATATTTATAGATATTTAGAAGATTTCTTTTCAAGGTATGTGGGAGGATGAGTCACCTTCCACCTCACCCTTTAATATTACCATGGTTGGGATCTAACCTAGGGTTTATGCCACCTCACAAGGGACACCTCACCCCCTAAGCTCTCCAAAAGCTATAAATAGGAGTACTTTTCCTCCTAAATCCATCCATCTCATTCCACATAACAAAAATCTACCAAAATTACATCAAACTTCTACCCATCAATCAACCATCCATCAACCATAAAATCACCATGACAACCCCACCATTTGTACCCTCTTGCATGCTCTTTTGATAGGTTTTGATAGGTATGGGAGCACAAATGATGCCAATCAGAAGCTGCTATAGTCACAGGACAACATCATATTCTGTTAGATCCTAAAAAACACTATTACAATATTGGTTGCTACGTACCTAATGACCCAATTTGATCACTAGGTAGAGAGAAAATCTGACCAGAGTCCATTTTCAACCGATAGAAAGTTACAAAACCCTCCCTATAGGTACTATTTACCATTTTCCAACACTTACAATCAATTACAACAACTTCATTTATGAATTTTACTACTTTATTTGAGTAATTTGTATTCATAACTATGGGATCTAATCCATGATAGATCCCCAAACACACTAACCCCATTTTTTAGGCTATACATGTTTACAAACTTGGCACTGTGCCACCTTGCATGAATGATTCCAAAGCTTGGCACCATACCACCTTGCAATATTGATGTCATTTTATGTTTAGAAAAATTTGATATCACATTATTTTACTAACATTTAGTTGTTTCTTGAAGCCTTCTTGCAAAATTCTACATCGCGCTACCTTGCAAATTAGCTATCTCTTGAGCTTTTGTAAAATTTGGCATCGTGCCACCTTGCAAAAGTGTTTTGTGAAACTCGACACCATGCCACCTTTGTAAAACTTGTATTTATTTCATATTAGCTTTCTTAGGCACTTTTTCTATCCATAAAAGGTAATTTACTATTATTTGTGGTTACAGTTACTTGTCTATAGTAAGATTAACTATCCCAAAACTTAGATCCTGTCTAAAAGTGTATTTTTACCATAGTTGCTAGGTAGGATGCGAATCAACTCAGTTGCTAGGTACCTAGTGATCGAAGCAAAAGTGCAATCAAATCTCAAAAATCCATCCAAAAGGACTTGTAGAAGCTGGAGATATAGGTAAAATATGTAAAACCTTCCTGTTTAGTTCAAAAATATCTAAAACTCGAAAGGATTGTAGATCATATTGTTTATATTTTGTGAATATATCTAGTGTTACAAAAATCACTGTGCATACTTAGTCGCATTTACTTTTGGTTTTCAAAATGCATTTCATTTCCCAAAAATAACAAAAGAAAATTTGAAGGAAAAGGTTGCATCATTCTTTGTTGTATTGCTTTTATTTCTCAAAAAGGCATTTCACTTTCAAAAAGGTATTTCCTATTTTATTAGATTAGAATTCACACACTTCACGTTAAGCTTAAATAGTGGCAAGATTGCATTTCAACACCAATCCCCATTTGAGACTGGTGACGTTGGCTTTCATATCCTTCCACTGACTCACCCCTACACACCTTAGTGGCCCCCACAAGTGGTTTTTAGACTTCATCACAAAAAAAAACCCCTACTCTTGAGAGATCCCTAGGATATGTTAGGATTAGATGCTCTTGCTCACAAGGTTTCATTATAATCAATGACTATGCAACTATTGTTCTTGACTAAGCCCGCTCGAGGGTGAAGCAAAAGCATGGGTATGCTGGTAGCAAGTTTTAGATAGTGCCACCTCTTTATATAGAAGTTTTTGTATTTTTGTGCATTTTATTTCTTTAGGTTATACCTTGAGCCATTACCTCCATTTAGATGCCATTCCATATGTTTTGCATACAGTTACCCCTTGAGTGCCTTTGGGCATAAGAAGAGATTATACAAAAGATACACTTTCTTTTAGGATACATCCATCATCCCTTATTTTACTTTATTTTTAGGGATTTTCCAACACCAAAACACACTTTGCAAAACTTTAAGTTGTTCATGTTTGTTTCCTGCTATTGGTTTGGTTTTCTCTCACAAAACACATCAAAACAAGCTCCAAAACCCACAAAAATAGATTTTCCACATTCCTGGACATAGCTCTAGAAAAATTCTATTTCTATAACCAGTTTTAGACATAGTCGCTAGGTATCGAGCAACCCAATCTAGTCGTACCCTACCCAGTGACCCAGAATTTTGTTCCACAGAAAGGTCTCGTCACCTTCAGAATAACATCTTGGTTATTTTACCACTTTAGATTTGATATAAATAGAGGTTTTAGCCTATTTTCTTCCCCATCGATGGTGGTGGTGACCCACACCAAAGCTCAAGAGAAATCTCACCTTGCTATGGAGGCCACTCATACTAATCCTTCTCAATCCAAGACATCCACTCCAAAATTGATACCCTCATTGCCTTAGGATCTGGATCCCATACTAAAGAATTTTTACAATCAAATCACACCCCATATCTCACACCTAATATAATTCCTGGCATAGGTCAAACACTACTTGATATGTTATCCTCTTCATCATATATTGAGCGTGGTGTAATTTATTTCACACCTGGTGAATTTCAGCTTAATGTCAACTTCCAAGAGGATTCCTCCCCATCCTCTACTCATTCTCCACATATATTTCTACAATATCCATCACAACATATGTTATATGGTGAGGGAAACCTCGTACCTACTTATCTAGAGGTATAATCCCTCACTCAGACGATGGCCGCGGTCTTTGCTACCTCCACTCTGCCTGAGGCTTAGAAAGTTCCCCCATAAACTACACCCTTTCCACACTCTATGGTCACCACTTTAGGACTCTCTACAAATATTTTATTGCAATCACCTTCTAGATTTGTCTCACCAATGTCACCTTCTTCACTACATTTCACCAATATACCTCTTGAAGTAAATTTTTTTAACATGAGCCAACTGTCCTCTCACACCCCACTTCAAGAATTATCACATGTCCATACATAATTCTTTTCTACTATGAGTAATAACTAGATGCCCATATTTTTCCAAAATCTACAAGGACCTCTACACACATATATTATGCTATTTAGCCATCATCTATACAAATATGGCAACCATGTGTCCTGACACCTTCACTGTTAAATCCTTCTACAATGGTATCTATACCATTATTGTCAAGTTCCATTTCGATGGTAGGCAAAAAACCACCTACCTTCTTTGCATTGCCTCCCACGTGGGTTTCTACTTTCCCTACTATATTTCCTTCTCACCCAATGCTTACTTCTAAGTATAAGTGGTCATCCAGTTATCAACAAGAATTAGTGCAAACACCTACTCCTCAAGTCAACCAGAATTACGCTTAACATCCATCCCATATTCCTACCTATGAATTCAGTCAACAATCTCAACTCCATTCTCAATTGTACACAACTATTTCTCACAAACTCGATCTTCCCCATACAAATTCAACACCTCAACAATCACTTCACTTGAAACAACCTCAAATAAATAAATTAGATCAGTCCTTATTTCATCAAGAACAAATTGACCCACAAAAACTTCAAAAAAACTTGCTACATCAGCAACAACAACAACAACAACAATTACAACAACAATTACAACAACAATTACAACAACAAGTACAAAAGTTACGAAAAAATAACATCAATTATCACATCTCTAACAAAAACTCCCTTCTACATCATCACAACAAAATCTCTCCTCATCCTCCACTCCACCATCCATAGGATATCTCCTGCCATCATTCCCACATCACTCCATAGGTGTCCATAATTACTTGTCTACCCCATCCACTAGGGGACAAGTTTCTCTCTCTACACCTACACCATCAACACACCCCATTGAAATGCAACTCATGAGGGAACAACTCAAGGCTCTTGAATTGCAGACTAGTAGCTATGGGCCACAAAAACCCATGTATAGCCAAATCTGCAACAATATTATCCATCCATCTTTGGCTCTTCACCAATACCCTTGAAAATATGAAATGCCTAAATTTAAAAAATTCAAGGGTAAAGAAGATCCTCAGGAGCATCTGGGTACTTATCACTATGCCTGCCATCTACTTTAGGGTAGTGATGCTCTTATGCTTCATATATTTCCTCTATCCATTGGTGGCCAAGCTCTTGATTGGTTTAACAATCTACCTAAACACAACCCATATACTTTTGAGCAATTGGCCAATCAATTTTTAGAATATTTCTCCATCAACATCAAGAGGAAAACATCACTTCCAAACCTCTAAATTCTATGATAATTCAACAATGATCCTATCAACGAATATTTCGCTAGGTGGTGTGGGGTTATTCATGATCTTATGTTTCCCATTCCACCCATGAAGTTGGTCAATATGTTTACCAAATATTTTACCAAACACATCTCCACCACACTCTAGATACAGTAGCATCACTCCTTTGAGGATGCCATCGCTCAAGCCAAAATCATCGAAGACATCAAGGTACAAGAGGGTGAAGTCATGCTTCATAAAAAAATGGATTACAATCCAAATACCAACTTTAGCAAAGGTAATACCAATAAAAATCCTCTATGGTCACCTCAAACCAATCAGATTATGGTCAGTTCAACATCCACTTTACCCTTGCAACAATCACAACCCTATTGATAGGGAAATAAAAAAAAAGGATCTTCTCTCTCCACCCCTCAAAATCAATATAAAAGCCAACAATTATGTCCGTAATTCCCACCACACAATTGGACTCCCTTATCAGAGCCTTTATAAAATATCTTTCAAAGGTTATATGATGCTATACAAATTACGCTACCTGATGCATGACTAGAAGATCCTACATTCTAAAGTCCAATGGACTTCAACAAAAATAATTTTTATGAATATCATAGACAATGTGGGCATGACATCCAAAACTATCATCAATTTTATAGTCTAGTACAAGACCTTATAATGGAACCATTCATACTAAAAATCCATTGGCCCCTTCAAATCAAAACTTAGGGATCTATAAGACACCTTTTCCAGATCATAAAAAATCCCAACATGCCTCTACCTCTCAACCTACATTGTTGAGCAAGGTGCAGCAGGAGTATTGTCATTGTTGTCAACACAGTCAGTTAGATCTAATGATGCAGTGGAAAGGCAGTTCAAAAGCCATTCAGATGCAGAGGACAGGAGTTCTAAGGTTATTCAGAGTATGGACAGTGAGTTTCCAAGAAGACCATAGTGGCCCTTTTGCAAAAGATCAAAGAAAAAGACAAGTAAGAAAAGTGTCGCGATATCGCGACATATACAGCAGGCAAGAAAAACTGTCATGATTTCATGACATATTGGAAGAGAGAGAAGCAGAAGGTAAAAGTGTCATGATTTCATGACATATTGGAGGAGAGAGAAACAACAGGGAAAATTGTCGTGATTTCACGACATGTTGGAAGCAAAGAAGCCAAGTAGAAAAACTGTCGCGATTTCGCGACATGTTGGAAGCAAAGAAGCCAAGTAGAAAAACTGTCACGATTTCACGACAAGTTGGAAGCAAAGAAGGCAAAGGGAAAAACTGTCACGATTTCATGACATGTTTTAGGGAAAAGGAGCTCGCAAAGAAAAGTGTCGCGATTTCGTGACAATTTGCAAGAGAGACAGTACGAAAGAGAAACTGTCGCGATTTCACGACATGTTCGAAGAGAAAGCACAAGCAGGTTAAAGTGTCACGATTTCATGACAAGTCAGAAGAGAAAGTGAAGGCAAGATAAAGTGTCATGATTTCATGACATGCTACAGAAGAGAGAGTCCAAAGTGTGAACTGTCATGATTTCGTGACAAGTTCGAGGAGAGAGAAAGTAAAATGAAAAGTGTCATGATTTCGTGACATGCTACAGAGTTCAAAGTGAGAACCGTCATGATTTCGTGACATGCTACAAGAAAATGTTCAAAGACGAAAAAAAAAAACATGAAAAAAGAAAGAGTTCAAAAACAAAGAAGGCAAAATGAGAAAGTCATGATTTCATGATAGGTTGCAAAGAAAGCGTACGAAAAGTTGATAGTGTCACAATTTTGTGACAAGTTGCAAAGAAAGCGTATGGAAGGAAATGTCACGATTTCATGATGGGTTAAAGAAAGCATACGAAAGTTGAAAGTGTCACGATTTCACGATGGGTTGCAAAGAAAGCGTACGGAGAAAGTGTCATGATTTCACGACATAAACAAAAAGTAGGTCTTCAACAGAAGTGTCACGATTTCGTGACAAAAGCTAAGATGTGAAGGAAAGCAAAGTGTCTGATTTCATGACAAAAGTAGAAAGGAGGTCGACGAAGGGAGAAGTGTCACGATTGGTGACAAAAGCAAATTGGTGAGGAAGACCAAGTGATTTCACGACAAGAGCTTAGTTGAAGTCGACAAAGGCAGAAGTGTCACGATATCATGACAAAAGCCAAAAGAAAGTGTACGGAGGCAAAAGTGTCGTGATATCATGACATGTTGTATTTTCATGGCAAAAGCTATAGAAGAGTTACAGAGGCAGTTGAAGCCGACAAAGTCAAATATTAGCCGACGAAGATTAGGGTTTGCAATCAACAAAGTTTAGGGTTTTGCAGCTGACTAAGATTAGGGTTACAGTCGACTAAGATTAAGGTTTTGATCTTGAAAATGTGGTTATAAAAGGAAGGCTATTTTGAAGAGTTGGTTGTGTTGTGTAGTGTGACGTTCGGAGATAGTGCGTAGAGTGCGAAGTTCGATCATAATGTGTAGAGAGAAGTTTGATAGTGTGCAGAGAGCAAAGTTTGATCGTAGTGTGCAGAGTGAAATTCGTCGAATCATTCTAAGTGCAAAGATCACAAAGGAAGTAGAGTGTGCGAAGGGGAGAAGACGAACGTTCGACAGTTTAGCAGCAGATTGTGCGAAGTGATAGCGCAGGGAGAGCAGAGTGCGCACAGGACGAAAAAGTGAAGCAGATCAGTCAGGGTCTTGTTAAAGGCAAAGGTATCTTACTATCATTCTTCTAAGTTTCAGATTTGAAGTCCAAGTTGGTGCTTGGCATAAGGGGTTGGTGCTCCTTCCGGTTGGTGCTCCTTCCAGTTGGTGTTGGCAAATCATGGTTGGTGCTCCTTCCAGTTGGTGCTGGTAAATCAGGGGTTGGTGCTCCTTTCTGTTGGGTCAGATAAAATCAGGGGTTGGTGCTCCTTCCAGTGGGTGCTTGGTAAACTATTTGTAAAAGTTGTTGCTTTGCAAAGGCTGGATTTGGATGGTAGTCCAAGCAGTCATTTTTGAGGAGTAGCCACATTGGTGAACCTCATTAAAATCTTGTGTTGTGTGATGTTCTCTTGCTGTTCTTGCTATATCTATTTATAAGTTTTAACTGCTACTATTTTTAGAGTTGTTAATTCATGATTAAAGAGCTACACTGATTCACCCCCCCTCTCAGTGCCATTGTAAGTACAACAATTGGTATTAGAGCTAAGTCCCTGTACAAGCTTAACCAGCTAGGGTGATCTTGGAAATATCACAATGGCAGGTGGTGAAGGTTTCTCATCAAACAAAGCACCATTGTTTGATGGATCTAATTATGCATTCTGGAGAGTCAGGATGCAGACATATCTCTATGCTTTGGGATATGATATCTGGGATTCAGTAGTGAGTGGATACTCAATTCCCATCATTCCTCCAAAAGAAGCAGAGGAAAAGAAACTATTTGAAAACAATTCGAAAGCAAAGAATGCCATCTTGTGTGGATTAGCAGACAGTGAACTGGTAAAGGTCATGAACTGTCGATCAGCAAAAGAAATATGGGACAAATTGAAGAGTGTTCATGAAGGAGATGATAAGATCAAAGAAGCCAAGTTACAGACACATCGAGCTTAGTTCGAAGCTTTGAAGATGAATGACGATGAAAACATTGAGGCATTCATGTTGAGAGTTAATGGAATCATCAATGCAATCAGAGGACTCGACGAGAATATCGATGACTCTGTTGTCGTGAAAAAGGTATTAAGATCCCTTCCTCAAAGATTTGATTCCAAAGTCTCAACAATAGAAGAAGCTAAAGATCTAAATTATTTCAGTATAGATGAAATGTATGGTTCTTTAACTGCATATGAGATGAGGATAGGAAGATCTAAACCCACTGACAGAGAAGCAGCTTTCAAGGCCCTTAAAAATAAAAACACAAAACAAGAGTCCGAGGAAGAAGAGACATCAGATGAAATGGAAGCAAACTTTGTGAGAAAATTGAAAAAGGGGAAAGGAAAATACAAAGGGAAGCTTCCATTCAAATGCTTCAACTGTGGAGGCGTTGGGCATTTTGCAACTAAATGTCCACTGAAAGAGAAGAACAAAAATGATGAAGGATCCCACCAAGAAAGAAGTGACTGGAAGATGAAAGCAAATTTCAGAAAAGGCAACTTCAAAAAGAAAAGTTTCATCTCCAAGAATGTTAGTTCATCAGAAAACAGCTCCGATGAAGAATCTGAAGAAGAAAGAGATGAAGCTCTTTTTATGGCATTTGAAGAAGTTAAATCAAAAAAAGGAGTGACCTCTGAAGTTTGTGGTGAAAATCTCGAGGCTGAAGTAGACTTAGAAGGTGAGTTGATATCTGCACTTGAAGAGTGGGAGATAGAAAAGAAAAAGAATAAGAAACTATCAAGAAAGCTTGAGGATGCAAATGGAATCATAACCAGCTTAAAAGTTCAGATAGAAGAATCTAAGAAAATCATCGAAGATCTCAAAGTTCAAATAACCATGAGAATAGACTATTGCAACAAGCTAGAGGAAGAGACTATTGGTCTAAGAATGCAGCTAGAAGAGATGAACAAGAAAATCAGTTGTTATCACAAACGTGAAGAAAGTTCTATGAAACTGGATAAAATCATAAATGACCAAAGACCTGCAGGCATCAGGTTTGGTCTGGGTTTTATCGAAGGAGAATCATCAAGTGGTTCAAAAGCCAAAAATGTAGAATCCACAAAGAATGAAGATAAGAAACAGGTCGATCAAGGGAAATTGCCTCATGCAAAAGAAAGCAATAATGCCAGGCAGGAAAGGAGAACTGACAATAATGGATTCACCAATGTCACACATCAAAGAAGAAGAAGACCTATGGCTCCTACGACAACATGGCAAAGACCATCTCCCAGGTTCAATTATCCCTTCTCTGGTTTTTGTTTTAAATGCAATGGCTATGGACATAAAATCTCAGACTGCAAGTACAATGTTAGACCAAGGAATTTCACAAGTAGAAATGCTTTTTCTCCTTTGATGAATTACACAGTAGAATGTTATAACTGTCACAATTTTGGGCACATTGCAAGAAACTGTAGAAGCACTTTTTCATCAAATCAGTTTTAGGGAAGAAAAGTTCAACCAAACAGGATGAGACAAAATGGGAAACTTCCTGTAAAACATGCACAAGCTGCTGATAAGGGAAAAACAAAACAAGAGCCCAAAACCACTATCAAAACAATGTGGAAAGGGAAAGAACGATTGAAGGAAGAAAAGGAATCCTTAATCGTTCAAACCGCTTTCAAAGCACAGAATAAATATGTACCATGGATACTAGATAGTGGATGCTCCAGTCATATGACGAGTGACAAACAAAAATTTGATAAGTTACAAAAATATGAAGGAGGATCAATAAAATTTGGAAATAATGATGGAGCCAAGATAGTCGGCAAAGGCTCAGTCAAAATTAGTGATGGAAGGATTAAATCAGAAGAAGTCTTATTTGTGGATGGATTGAAACATAATTTATTGAGTGTAAGTCAGATTTGTGATAAAGGTCATGAAGTGGTCTTTATGAAGCAGGGTTGTGAAGTCAGAAAAACCAACAGTGGAAAATTGATAGCAATAGGGTCAAGAACATCTGGTAACCTGTATACACTTTCAGAGACCTCAAAAGGAGCTTGCTTTATTGGACAGGAAGAAGAAAATTGGCTGTGGCACAAGAGACTTGGCCATATCAGTTTTGATAATCTAGTGAAAATCACCTCAAAAGGGGTTGTAAGAGATATTCCCACCATCAGCAAACCTACAAACAACATCTGTGCTTCATGCCAAAAGGGGAAGCAAACTAGAGTCACATTCAAAACTAAAGAATACTACACCAGCAAACCGTTGGAACTAATACACACTGACTTATGTGGACCCATGAGAACACAAAGCATAAATGGTGACAAGTATTTTATGTTGTGCATTGATGACTATTCCAGAATGACATGGATATTCTTCTTGAAGCAAAAATCAGAAGCTTTTGATATGTTCAAGATCTTCAAAAACCAGGTTGAGAATGAAATAGGAAAGAGGATCAAATGCTTAAGATCAGACAGAGGTGGAGAATTCATTTCAGAGGAGTTTGCAGAATACTGTGAAAAGTATGGTATTAGGAGACAGTTCTCAATAGCAAGGACACCTCAACAAAATGGGGTAGTAGAAAGAAAGAACAGAACTATGCAGGAAATGGCACGAACTATGTTGGATGAAAGCAAAGTAGCTGACAGATTTTGGAAAGAAGCAGTCCATACTGTGGTGTATATCCAAAATAGATACATGCTGAGAACACATGAAAACAAAACTCCTTATGAATTATGGTTCAGAAAAAGGGCAACAACAAAATACCTCAGAGTGTTTGGCAGCAAGTGCTATATCAAAAGAACTGAAGACAATCTTGGCAAGTTTGAAGATAGAGCGAGATGAAGGTATTTTTGTTGGTTACTCACCAAGAAGCAAAGCTTACAAATGCTACAACAAGAGGCTAAAGAAAATTGTGGACGGTGCTGATGTTAAGTTTGATGAAGGTAAAGAACGGGTGATTAGCCATGAAACGAACTACCCAATTTATGAAGAGGTTATTGAAGGAGATGAGGAAAACAAAATTGAAAAGATACAAAAAATTGACTCAGATGATGTAAGTTGTGATTCAAAAGCAGAAGAGAATAATAAATTCAAAACAGCAGCTGGAAGAAAAATCATCCTAGAGACCAAATAATTGGAGACCCCAAAGTTGGTGTTCAAACAAGAAGAAGAGTAGCAAGTAACTACTCTTTGTTATCCAGCATTGAGCCCAAGAATATTGCTGAAGCAAGCAAAGATGAAGGTTGGATGAAGGCTATAAATGAAGAATTAGACCAGATTGAGAAAAACAAAACCTGGGAATTAGTACCTAGACCTGCGAACAAAAACATAATCGGGACTAAATGGATCTTTCGTAACAAATTGAATGAAGACGGATAGGTCGTTAGGAATAAAGCTAGACTGGTTTGCAAAGGCTATGCACAAGTTGAAGGCATTGATTTTGAGGAGACTTTTGCACCAGTGGCCAGACTAGAAGCAATCAGAATGTTTTGGCCTTAGCAGTCTACAAGAATTTCAGAGTTTATCAGATGGATGTAAAATCAGCTTTTTTAAATGGGAAACTTGAAGAAGAGGTTTATATTGAACAACCAGATGGTTTTCAAATTAGTGAAGATCCCAACCTTGTCTACAAATTAAAGAAAGCTTTATATGGCTTAAAACAAGCACCCCGAGCATGGTATGCAAGGCTAGACAACTATCTCTCTCAACAAGGATTCAAGAAAGGTATGGTGGACAGTAATCTGTATGTCAAAATAGAAGGTGGGCATCTCATTGTTCTTGTTGTATATGTAGATGATATCATATTTGGTAGCAGCAAAGATGAATCTTGTAAAGACTTAGCAAATAAGATGCAGAAAGAATTTGAAATGTCTATGATTGGTGAACTGTCTTACTTTCTTGGGTTACAAGTTAATCAAAATGAGAAAGGCATATTTATTTCCCAAGTCAAATATGTGAAAGAGATGCTAAAAAGGTTCACAATGGAGGACTGTAAGCCAGTTAGCACTCCCATGATAACAGGCTGCAAGTTGAGTAAAGATGACAAATCTCCACCTGTTGATCAAACCATGTACAGATCAATGATTGGAAGCTTACTATATTTAACAGCTACCAGACCAGATATTCTATAGGTAGTTTGCATGGTAGCAAGATTTCAGGCCAGTCCCAAAGAGACTCATGTGACAGTAGTAAAAAGGATTCTTAGGTATCTCAAGGGTACTATGGAGTATGGGTTATGGTATCCAAAAGGTAAAGACTTCACCCTTATTTCATATTCAGATGCAGATTGGGCAGGATGTGTCGATGACAGGAAGAGTACCAGTGGAGGTGCATTCTATCTTGGTGACAGGTTGGTTGCTTGGCACAACAAGAAACAAGAGTCAGTTTCTTTATCAACAGCTGAGGCAGAATATATTGCAGCAACAACATGTTGTACACAAGTTTTGTGGATGAAACAAACTCTGAAAGATCTTGGTATTAATTTCAGTGAGCCAATATCAGTTAAGTGTGATAACACCAGTGCTATTAACATCTCCAAGAATCCGGTAATGCATTCACGGACAAAACACATTGCTATCAGATATCATTTTTTGAAAGAGAAAGTTGTTGAAGGTGAGGTTAAGCTGGATTTTGTTCCAACTACAGAACAAGTAGCAGATATTTTCACAAAACCATTGCCCAAGGAAGTGTTTGAGTACCTTCAAAACAAATTGGGAGTGGTCACACTTCCCAAGAATTGACTAGCTACAGGGATCACTTTCTTAGGGGGAGCATTTGAGTATTTGATTATTCTTTTGCTCATGATCATAATTTGTGCTAAGTGCAACAAATTGTGCCTGAGAATGTTGTGCATGGACTCAGGGGGAGTCTGCAGTAGCCCTTTGGTATTATTGACAAAGGGGGAGAAGAGTTATAGGAAATTACACATGTGTTGCCAACAATTCCAAAGGGGGAGATTGTTGAGCAAGGTGCAGCAGGAGTATTGTCATTGTTGTCAACACAGTCAGTTAGATCTAATGATGCAGTGGAAAGGTAGGTCAAAAGCCATTCAGATGCAGAGGACAGGAGTTCTAAGGTTATTCAGAGTATGGACAGTGAGTTTCCAAGCAGACCATAGTGGCCCTTTTGCAAAAGATCAAAGAAAAAGACAAGTAAGAAAAGTGTCACGATATCGCGACATATACAGCAGGCAAGAAAAACTGTCATGATTTCATGACATATTGGAAGAGAGAGAAGCAGCAGGTAAAAGTGTCATGATTTCGCGACATATTGGAGGAGAGAGAAACAGTAGGGAAAACTGTCATGATTTCGCGACATGTTGGAAGCAAAGAAGCCAAGTAGAAAAACTGTCACGATTTCGTGACATGTTGGAAGCAAAGAAGCCAAGTAGAAAAACTGTCATGATTTCATGACAAGTTGGAAGCAAAGAAGGCAAAGGGAAAAACTGTCACGATTTCATGACATGTTTCAGGGAAAAGGAGCTCGCAAAGAAAAGTGTCGCGATTTCGCGACAATTTGCAAGAGAGAGAAGAAAATATCATGATTTCATGACATGTTCGAAGAGAAAGCACAAGCAGGTTAAAGTGTCACGATTTCATGACAAGTCAGAAGAGAAAGTGAAGGCAAGATAAAGTGTCACGATTTCATGACATGCTGCAGAAGAGAGAGTCCGAAGTGTGAACTGTCACGATTTCGTGACAAGTTTGAGGAGAGAGAAAGTAAAATGAAAAGTGTCATGATTTCGTGACATGCTAGAGTTCAAAGTGAGAACCGTCATGATTTCGCGACATGCTGCAGATGAAAATGTTCCAAGTGAGAACTATCATGATTTTGCGACATGCAGCAGAGGAAAGAGTTCAAAGTAAGAACTGTCATGATTTTGCAACATGCAACAGAAGAAAGAGTTCAAAGTGAGAAATGTCATGATTTCACGACATGCAGCAGAGGAAAGAGTTATAGCCGACTAAGATTAGGGTTATAGTCGACTAAGATTAGGGTTATAGCTGACTAAGATTAAGTTTTTGATCTTGAAAATGTGGTTATAAAAGGAAGGCTATTTTGAAGAGTTATGTTGTGTTTTTGTGCGACATTCAGAGATAGTGCGTAGAGTGAGAAGTTCGATCGTAGTGTGCAGAGAGAGAAGTTCGATCGAGTGAGAGAAGTTCGATCGCAGTGTGCATAGAGCGAAGTTCGATCGTAGTGTGTAGAGTGAAATTCATCGAATCATTCTAAGTGAGAAGATCACAAAGGAAGCAGAGTGCATGAAGGGGAGAAGACGAGCATTTGACAGTTTAGTAACAGATTGTGTGAAGTTTTAGCATAGGGAGAGCAGAGTGCACAAAGGACAAAAAAGTGAAGCAGATCAGTTAGGATCTTGTTAAAGGCAAAGGTATCTTACTATCATTCTTCCAAGTTTCAGATTTGAAGTCCAAGTTGGTGCTTGGCATAAGGGGTTGGTGCTCCTTCCAGTTGGTGCTAGCAAATCAGGGGTTGGTGCTCCTTCTAGTTGGTGTTGGTAAATCAGGGGTTGGTGCTCCTTTTTGTTGGGTCAGATAAAATCAGGGGTTGGTGCTCCTTCCAATGGGTGCTGGTAAACTATTTGTAAAAGTTGTTGCTTTGCAAAGGATGGATTTGGATGGTAGTCCAAGTAGTCATTTTTGAGGAGTAGCCACATTGGTGAACCTCGTTAAAATCTTGTGTTGTGTGATGTTCTCTTGCTGTTCTTACTATATCTGTTTATAAGTTTTAACTGCTGCTATTTTTAGAGTTGTTAATTCATGATTAAAGAGCTACACTGATTCACCCCCCCTCTCAGTGCCATTCTAAGTACAACATACATCACGATAGGTCAATCAAGTCAATAATAATCCCTCATAGAAGGATATCATGGGTATGATTCATATCATCATATGCAACCAATCATATCCTATGTACCCTAATCATCTAGAACATGGACCAAATGTTATTGAAACGATAAAAAAGACACTATAACACTTCATTCAATATTATAGAATCTACTGCATTTGTATTGATAATCATAAAAGGGTTACAAGAGGTGATATCCTTTTACAATATTGCCCTGAAGGCTACAATGGGGCCTTCTCATAGGAAGCCCTCTCAGATGTGGTACAAAGATAGCAAGATTTATCTTCTTGGGTTCCTCGATGTAGGTGGGCTTCTTGCTCGTGAGCCACCACTTGTTGGAGATGTTTCTTTGAGCTTTACTAAACCTGTATAAACCTACAAAATCCTATTAGTACATTGGGGGGTCTACCTCAGTAAAACCCCGTAGTTATGAAGAAAAAAGACTCATAAAAACTAATCAAAACATGAAATAAATTGCTAAAAACAACATATAACAAAAAACTAATCTATTCTTACATGTCCAAGTGATTCTGGTGCCTGTTGTAGAGGTTCATACTCCTAGGGTGCAAACCGGGTGGTTCACATGTGTGAGGTGCAAACCAGTCCCTTTTCAATCGTATTGTTCATATGGGCTCTGTGGATGCTCAGGATTGGTTGTTGATGATGATTTGTTCAATTTTCCTTCTAAAAGTGCACTCTTGGCAGTATTATCAACCTATCTCATTCACCAAACAATATTGTGAGAGAGACAGGTTAATTTTGATGCTTGTATGATGGCTGTGTAATGAATGGGTGATGGATGTAATGGCAGTAGTGATTTTGATAGAGTTTCGGTATACAAAAGTGTGTTGTTTTGAAATGGTGAAAATGATATTCTATTTATAGAGTGGACCAAGGTGAGAGAAAGGGGATGAGGTTTCCCATGTGAGGTGGTAGTGGTGAGGTGTCCACCAAAGAGGTGTACCTTGAGGTGTCCTGGGTCATAAGTCTTGTTGGGTGAGAGAATCCCTCACCCATCCATAAATAATGATGATTTACCAAAAATATCCATTTGTCATTAATAATCACCTTTATTGAAATATCTTAGGATTAAAATTGCCTTTTTAAATGCAAAAGTCTCCATCTTGCATTAATGACCTAGGGGGATGTGAGGTGGAGAAATATCTAGGTGGAAAGGAGGCAAGGCTGGGCTAGGCTAGGTGAGATGGAAGGCTAGGCTAGTCAAAGTAGACTAGGTGAGATGGAGGATTTAATTAAATTAGGATTAGATCTAATTAAAGATGAGATTAGTCATAAAGCATAATTTGACCATAAAGTGCTTTTTGACCATGGTGAGAGATTTCAACCTTAGTTGAGTTTACATGAGGTTATATGAAGATCTATGGTTAAGCATAGGAAGGGGCTAATGATGATGAATAGTAATTTTGATTAATGAATAGTATTTTTAGCCAATTTATGCAATTTTTGAGGGTTTTACAAATTGATTGACCGTGGAAATGGGGAGAGGGATAATGTGTGACTTCTAGGTGTATAAGTTTTGCCATTTTTTGTATTAGATTATGTGGAAACATGATTTAGTACAAAAATTGATAAGGTGGATTGATGAGATGATTTGGAAGGCAAAGAATTTACGATTGATGAATCATGGATGATTGGAAGAGAGACGCATTGATAAAATATGGTTTGTGAATGATTTATTTTTTGGGGAAAGTGTATGATTACCTTGCCTTATGACCAACTATAAATGCTTCAATTTTGAACAAACAAATGCCTTTGTTAAAGTTTTCTTTTGATTGATTGATGAGTTATTTTGACAAAATTTGACAGATTTTTGGATCCGTAGGGTAGAAATTTTAGGAGCTTCATTCACAAGAAGTCTTACGACTACTACTATGAATATTGGAATCCATGAGGTGTCTACAGTCAGAGGCATTTTGGAGCCTATCAAACATTGGTTTGTTTTTGGATTGGATTTTGATCAAGAAGAGAAATTTCCTTGTTTCGTATCTGTCCTAGCATAAGGACTTGAGATAATCTTAAGCAAAATTTTTCTTGGGCATTTTTTGTATCGATGATTAGATGTTTGGTTATTTGATCATGTGCAAGGTAGCTTTTGATATATTGAATGATTACCCCCTCAAGCAATGAATTGGCGATGGGAGAGATGAAAATTGGTGATGAAACGGTTGATGAAGAGAAGGATGAGATGTATAAAATTGGGCATAAAAATAAATTAAAATGATGATGGGGCAAGTTTTTAGAGGAAACTTTAGGTGAATGGCATATTTTGGAGGTCAGGCGGTAGGTTCACATGGCTAGGGTGCGAACAGGGTGGTTTGCACGACTGGCATGTGAACCAACACAAAAATAGCTTTGAAAAGGATTTTTAGGATTTTTTATATCATTTGATGCGTGACGGTGATGGCGACGAGGTGGAGGATTGGAGGAAAATAGAATGGGGTGCTACTGGAGGGTGAATTGAATGATACAGGATGGTGAGCATGTTGACAAGCACAAGTTCAAGAGCCATAATGCCTAAGGTAAGTGCTTTTTCTTTCTCAACATGTGTGCATTTAGGGGAGGGTTTGGAAATGAAATGTTTTGCTTTTTATACCATGAAATGAGGGTGGGTGTAGAAAATGATGAAAATTTATACACAATATGGAAGAATAACCAAATGGGTAGCCTGATATGCTGCTTGTTTTTGTATGTGATTGCTTGGTGTATGGAAATGTGTGTAAGTGACATGATGTGAAATATGACGTGAGACCTAAATGCATGTGAAAACCAATGTATGGGGTGTGCTAATTGGAGAAATGGGTATAGGGGATTGTGCTTGCATGGATGATTTGACCTTGTTTTGACTACTTTGTGGTGAATTCTAGGGTAGGATTTTATCTCATTTTTTGTGACGTTTTGACATGTGTGGGCATGTGGGGTTGTACCGAGTGCATGAGTGTGATAGTTGGGCAAGTGTGAACCAAACTGTGCAAAGTTTTTCTTGGTTTGGGTGGTTCACATGGATATCTTGCAAATGGGTGGTTTGCATGCCTAGAGTGTGAACCACTGGTTCACACGTGTGAAGTGTGAACCACTGTTTTTGTGTGTGTGTTTTTTTATGTGCATGTGGAATATATATAGTGAATTTGTAAACATGCATGTACAAACTAAATTGATAAAATGATGAAAAGTAAATGTTTCTATTTCATTATGTTCAATGATTATATATAAGATCCTGAATGGCTGCTAATAGGTGATGTGTTTGTGATGGCAGGTGAAGAAGATATTTACACATCATCATATTCAAAAGTGTAGGAAGTATTTGGAGGATGAGTAGCAGGTAGATGATGTGGCCTAGATGAAGGCAGTGGGATTTTATGGAGTGTGGGTGATGCACGAGGTTAATGTGAACCACGTATATATAGTTGCATTGTGTGAGAGGTGGGATCCAGACAGGAACACCTTTCATTTACCTACAAGATGGATGATGGTGATCCTAGAGGACATCTATCACATCTATCAGTTGCCTATAGATGAGGTGATAGTGATGACGATAGAAAATGAGGTGAGGTAGAGTATCCTAGAGTGGGCATTTGGGCAGCGATGGCAGTAGGTGGATGCGAAGAAGGGAGTGGACTACATGGCATATTGGAGGAGGGGGTGGCTCTCCCTTCGCCATGCGATGACCATGTTATTGATAGAAAGCCATGCACTACCAGATGCCTCAGGGGTTAATTTACCCTAGAATATGATGGAAGTGGTTTACGATATGGTGGAGCAACAGTGACGATATGCATGGGAACCCACACTACTAAAATAGGTATATCAGGAGCTGCATGGGGTGGTGTGGATAGAGAGGACAAGACTCAGTGTTAGTCCTTTACTACAGATATGTGATTGGGAGCACTTGACCATCTTGAGGCCAGTGCAACTACCTTATGAGGCACATGTTCAATAGGGAGATGAGGTACCTTATGCCATGATGTGGAGAGAAGATAGGGAGAAGAAGAAGAGTACCCACGCAGGTGAGCTACTATATCATCAAGAGGAGCTTGGAAGACTGATGATGGATCATGTCAGGTGGATGCCATGGTGAGGAGGACCGAAGTGGGGTGAGGATGTAGTGCACTTGGCATGTATTCAATGTAGTTGATGGTTGGTGGGGAAGTACACAGTGCAGGTTGAGTACTTTCCATTTTCTAGAGTACAGTGATAGTTTGGGTTGGTGCAGGGGTGACCGAACCCACCTATATATATTTATAGGGTAGAGGGTGACATAGGACCATAGCCCATAATGCCTCCTCTAGATGTGATTTTTGATGAGTGGATTATTATCTTGAATGTGGACAATACAGTGACCATGTTAGAGTATGATGTGTGGTGGTCGAGATAGAGCTGGCAACTAGGGTACGATGTGGTAGATGAGTGGGTGGATGTAGTAGGAGCTCTACCCTATGTAGGTCTACCAGGAGGGGCAAGAGTAGGGTCACCAGTATGGGATGTGGAGGATAAGGAGGATGCAAGATCACCCGAGCTGGATGAGGAGGAGGAGGAGATGGATCGATTTATTAGGTAGGTGAGGCCACGATGTGATGACCAGGATAGGATGATGAGTGATAGTGGTGCAGGGATATTAGCTGAGGGTGGTGAGGAGATGAGGGTTGGGGTGAAGAAGAGGTAGGATATCCCTTTTATGGATGTAGATGTGGTGGTTGATGAGTGGTTGGTGAGGCCGATATAGCCTCGTGAAGAGGATAGTGAGGAAATGGGGGTTGGTGTGGAGGGGATGGAAGATATTTTGATGATCAATGTGGATATAGAGGAGGATGACATTGGGGGATATGTAGCAGGGGCTAACGATACTGAGGTGGTGACATTGAGGAGAGAGGTGAAGAGGCTGATAGACATGCTATTTTATAGGGAGACATATTGGGCAATTGATATCTCAACCTTGGGGTAGGAGAAGAGAGAGGTAGAGGTAGACCTATGGGCCACCTTTGAGAAGTGATATGAGGCTAGGGTGGGTTGGTAGCTGGCTATGGAGGAGAGGGATGCTACACAGTGGGAGTGTAGTGAGATGTGAGCAATGCAGGATAAGAGCAGGGTGGATTGGAAGTTGGCTATGGAGGAGAGGGATGCAGCATGGTGGGAGTGCAGGGAGATGCAAGTTGAGTGTAATGATATGATTGAGACCACCAAGTAGGTACAATAGTTGGTGAATGAGGCAAGGGCTAAGATGAAGGCCATGAGAGCTAGCCATGTTGATAGGGTGGTTGAGTTAGAGCAGACTGTGTGAGAGGCATTAGCATTAAAGGCATAGGTGGAGTAGGATATTGAGGGGTTGGGGGATGTGGTGTCTTAGTTGAAGGCATCACGAAGAGAGGTGGCATAGTTGAAGGTGGTGAATGTGAGATTATTGGCTATGAACACGAAGGAGGTATGGAGGAGGGCAAGGTGTGTAGGTGAATTGATAGTGCATGGGTTGGATATCCCAGAGTACTCTGGATCATTGTACTCATCACATGTGCAACCATAACAAAGCACACCCTCAATTGGTGGGAGAATTCAACAAGTAGTAGCACCTATGATGTCACAGGTTCCAATGAGGATGGGGCCACCAACACAAGTGGAGAGGGCCTGATTGGTAGATGTTGGGGAGGCAGAGTCATCGCAGCCAGCGACTGGAGGAGTCCAAGTGGGCAAGGAGAGTGGCAAGACATCTAGGATGTAGTAGCCATGAGGGTGTGTGGTAGTGGTGATGGAGGATGATTTGTAGTTTTGGTAAATTGCATATGGACAGATATATACATGATGATGTATGTTTTTTTTGGTAGTGGTGCATCAGCATGGATGCATATCGCATTGTAGCCATATGGTATTTTTGAGATATAGATGTACAATGATGTTATAGTCTTGATATGAGGAGCTCGCAAGGGCAGTCACATATGTTATTGTATCCTGATGGCGTTAGCTTTTTGGAGATATATATAGATTTTTCTCGGTGGCACTTGTATCTATTTGCATTTTTGTGTTTGCTTCTTTCTGCTTATGGTAGTGTATGATTAGCGTAGATGTGATAATAGATAGTTGGATGGAAATGGAATAATGATATGCTTAAGTAAATATGAACTAAAAATGAGTTGTGAGAAGAAAAATAAAATGATATGCATAAAGTTGCATGATATAAAAAATTTGCTTAGGGATAGCATTTGCATCGTTACATTACTCAAATGATGTGATCCATTCCATTATTCCAAGGAAGTTGGATATGAGGAATGTCATGAGGAGATTCGAACATTACAGTTTGTAAAATCAATCCCATTGACTAACTGAGTGAAACTTCTTGACTCACTTGGAGGCTATCTTGGTAAACAAGACCTCTATCCTAGACTTGTGTGTGGAAAGTGATGTTCATTTAACCATTCTAGAATAGGGTGGGTCATAACTACATGCCACTTTAGCCGATATGTTAGCTCATTGGTAAAGACCTGAGGAATCCATGGATTCAAGTGGGTGATACTCTTGAGGCCTTTGCTTTTGTTTTCTACCTTCTATGATATGACTATCTTCTAGTGGGAAGTATTCTTTTCTCTTTTTCTTTCTTTTCTTCTATTTTTCTCTTTTTTTTTTTTTTGATATGTGCTCATATTAGATGTAGAGGAAGGTATTTTTATTTCTTTTGCTTTTTTGGGATACTTGCTCAGAGTAGCTGTAGAACAAGGGATTTTATGCTTTATGTTGCTTTTTTCTAATGGGATACTTCCTCAGATTAGTTGTAGAGCAAGGGTTTTTTTTTGGGAGAGGGGGGGTATTGTCCTTTTGTCATTCCTCCAGTTCGAGAGACATCATGTGAATGATTTAATGAGCGGAGTAATTTTTGCTAAGCATTAGCTGGCATGCAACATAATCAGCCCTATTTATAGAATGTTATTAGTATGTAAGACATGCATGTAAGTCCAGGAAAGAGAGTAAGGTAACCAAGAGAAGCCTAGAAGTATTTTTGAAATATGCCAACTTTAGATAGTGGTTGATTATGTAACTTTTTGTGGTCAAAGCAATCAAAACATAGCTCTAATATTATCTCCTGAAAAGGGGTTTTGGACATCAATATGGTATGATAGCATGTGCATTTTTAATTCCATTCGCATGTTATTTACAATGAATATATGTAGATGCCTACATGGATGCAAAAAGCAAGTATTTATGTATAAGTTTGCCTCAGTGTTATAGAAAATAGAATGGGGTATGAGGTGGAATGGTATGCAAATGGAGAATGGAAGGAAGAAAAGATGAGATAGACAGGGGAAAGGAAAAGAAATGAAACTTATCAAAGGTATGTATCTGCTCAAAGCATGACCATACAAAATTGAAAAGTAACAAAAATAGAATATAAAAAGGAATAGAAAAGAAACCCATCAAAGGTATGTAGCCACTCAAAGCATGACCATACAAAATTGAAAAGTAACTGTTGACAATTTTGTCACATTACACAGAGGGGTAGAAAGATTGAATTTTTTGTAAAGTACTTCCTTTAATTTCATGAATTTGTCTTTTTAGAAACAACATTTTCAAGCATTGCAACAATTTTGGCTTTCCTGCCACCCCCTTGTACATAAAATGAAGAAGAAAGAGCTTCGCTACCGAAAAAGCTAAGGAAGATAGCTTCGCCGAAGAAATCGCTAAGGATGAAAACTACTTTGGGCCCGAAGTCCCTCAAACAATTACTTCGGGCAAAAACCTTGCGAAGCGGCATTGCCAAAGAAGGAATTCAAAGAAGGCGTAAAAAGAGCTTCGCACCCGAAGCATTTCTAGCACCTACTTTGGGGAAAAGTTTTGCGAAGCGACATTCAAGCGGCATTTCAAAAGAACAACTTCGCCAAAGGAAGATCACGATCCGAATTGGCTAAGGCAAGGAAACTACTTCGGGCCCGAAGTCCCTCAAACAGTTACTTCGGGTGAAAGATTTGTGAAGCGGTGTTGCCGAAGAAAAATGCAAAGGAAGAAGAATGAAAAATACTTCGGGCCCAAAGCACTTCAAAAGGCTACTTCGGGCAAGAAACTTGCGAAGCGGGATTCAAAGGAGCACAATGATGAAAACACTTCATCGAAAACCCGTCGAAGCACCCACTTTGGGCCCCCGCACCAGCAAACCATTTCTACTTCATCGAAAGTCATTGCGAAGCATCTGCTTTGGCCATATTTCATGCGAAGTACTTTCACCCAAAGTAGTAGTGGCCATAAAGAATGCAACATCTTTCGAAGGCAGGAATGTGCTTTAGCCAAAATACCCCCGAACCGTAGTTTTGAAGAAGGTTCATGGCGAAGCATTTTTAAGCTCACCAGCGAAGTATCTACTTCGGGCGAAGGGCCTCGTCGAAGTAGTTTTGGCACATCTCTCCAATGAAGCAATAATGAAGAGCCCATCTTGCGAAGGAGATATGCTTCGGCCCTCATCACCCCCGAAGCTATTTTGCGAAGCTCCATTTTGTGAAGTACAAATCAAGGAGGAGTTATTGCTTTGGCTCAAGTCCATTACGAAGTGAAGTTGCAAACAAACATCTAGCAAAGCGCTTCAAGGGCGCATGCTCCAAGCCAGGTATTTTCTCGAGGTGATCAAGTGCCTCATAAATACATTTTTTCATGCCCGATAAGCCCGCTGTTCATTTTTAGCAATTGGAAATGAAGTATCAGTCCATGATGAAGAGCTCGATGAGCATGGTAGCCACTCGAACATCGCACCCGAAGACCAAGGACATCCAGGTGGCTCATTAATGCATATTTCCATAGTTGACCCAACCACAGTTGCTAGTTTTGGTAACAGAATTGAGAGCTCAGTCACGAGAGCCGGAAGAGCCGACTTCTCAGCTTTCGAGGATGTACTCCTCCATTTTGTGTAATTATGGCTCAGAGGGTCGGGTCCTCTATAAAAACCCAAGCATTGTAATGAAAAAGGGGGGGGAAATTTCTGCTAGAAAGTTGCTGTAACTTGAAGTCCTGTGATTAATACTAAAGAGCTTTGGGCTCGATTTCTCTCTTGTATGCTGCCTTCCATGTTTATTTCTTTTGTCTATCTTCATTTGCATACTGTTACTCTGAATCCTAAATTTCGGTGTGTGATTGGGGACTGAACCCTAAAATTCGCTCGAAGGATACATAGGGGAGGAAAAATGCTATATTGGTTTTCTTTTATGCTGCCTGGTGGGTAGTGGTTTCTGTTATATTCGCTTGTCCTAATCGTCGTTATTCTGAACCCTAAATTTTGACGAAAGGGAGAAGGAGAATCCTGGAACTCGCCTAGAGGATACATAGGAAGGTTAATGTTGCGTTTCTTTCATTTATTCTTGGTGTTCCTTGCTGCTGCTTCAAGTTATTAATTAGTGATCGTGCTTCCTGTTCTTTCCCACTTTAAATCATTGATCTCTCTTCCCTTACTCCCTTTATTTCTTTCCCGCACCCTTACTCTTTTTATCTCTTTCCTGCACCCTTATCTCAAAACACCAAAGTAGTTTAGCATAGGAGCCGGACTTTCTCCGGAGATTGGCACGAGGGGCATCTCTTCCCTTCGGCCTTTCAATGTTGGTCCAGGTCTAGGGTGCATACACTCACCCAAATCCTTTCCTGGGCAGATTTGATGACCAACAGTTTTTGGCACGCCCGGTGGGACCAAGGTCCCATATTTTAAGAACGTGAATCTCTAACCCGTCTCCACCGGGGCCAATGATTCTAATAGTTCCCGGTGGGACCCGATCAGTCTCACCTTGTGAGTAGTAGTGAGAACCGATGCTCTCATTACCAAAAGACTCTTAGCATCTGGTGACTCTGTTTACCCAAGAATATTTAAGTCATAAAGACCGGTACCAAAGTCTGTGCCTTCATGCAAACAAGATGGAGAGTTAGGAATAGAGGAGAGGAAACTGAGTTCTTTGAACTTGATATTGACGCCTTTGGGGAATGATCTAGGTTAGTCACCCCCGAGTCTCTATTACGTGGAACATCCTCACAAGAGGCCACTGTTGATGAACAAGGCCTTACTTTCGATAGCACAACGACTAGCTTTCCTCCTAATCCTCCCAACTCATCGAAGCATCCTAGTGCCCCCATTTATATTGGTCGTCCTGTTAGCCATCAAGGAGGAGCTTCGAGAATTCCTGTTTCTCAAAATCTAGGAGCAAGTATGGCACAACAACAACAACAACAACAACAACAACAAATGCAGCAACAATCACCACCCAGATTGTTCCCAGCGTGGAATTCTATAGGACCGCTAAATCTAGCGAGACAAGGGCAAGTGCCGCCTGCTGCTATAAAGAAGATCCCAACGTTCGATGGAACTGGGAAGACTACTCTGGAGCACATCCAGGACATAGTTTCTCTAGCTAAAATCCATGACATCATAGAAGAGCGCGTTATGGTGAAGCTTTTGGTTCTGTCCCTTAGAGGAAAACTCCTCTACTGGTATAGATCCTTACCACCCGGTACCATTACGGGATGGGACCAGTTAGCTAGATAGTTGATGCGAAGCTTCAATGAGTCCGTCGATCCAACCTCTCTCCTACAATAGTTCACAATGATCCAGAGACATCCACAAGAGGAGATTGTAGACTTCAATGTTAGGTTCACTCGAACCTGGCAAAGAATACCAGTTGGACTTCGACCAACCGATGAAGTTGCAGCATACTATTTCCTTCGGGCTTTCAATCTTGATATCAGTGTGATGGTAAGGTATTCAAACATTAATACCTTCCCCGAGTTGTATGAGTTAGCCCAAAAAGCAGAGATGGATCTAATAGCTATGGGTAAGCTTCCCCAAAGGATGCCAATGCCTATACTTCTTGATTTCTATCAATCCCAGTATGCAAGCGCAACCGCTTCGTAGATCTCTACAACCCCTACACTCTCGATCTCATCTTGGAATCCGAATCCCATTGTATCCCAAATCACTACTCCACAAATTCATTTTCCCACTTTTTTGACTCCGTAGCCCACAGTCACTTCAGCATTCCCTGTACTGCCAACACCATTTCAACCCCCTGCCCTACCTCCAATACCAACAATGGCTCCATTGCCACCGATTCCAAAAGCCGATGACATGCAAGCCAAAATACTGCAAGAAGTTCAGTCCCTGAACTCCACAGTGCAGAACCTGTCTAACGACATGACCATTATGAAGAAGAAGCAGGCGCAACAAGAGTTTCTATCAAGAAGATCTTATCCCACACCTGCGCTTACTAAAGATCAAGCGGTCCAACAAGGAAAAGCTTCGGCAAGAAATGCTGCAATAGACGAAGCCCCGAGCACTTTCGATTATATACATTGGTGCTCCACGTGTAATGATCCTCATGAAGAGGGTACTTGCATGCTGCACCAACACTATGTAAAAACACTAGCGAGTAGTAGTCATGGCGGTCAAGTCAATGTCATCAGGCAATTGAATCAGAACCTGGTAATTGGTGAAGAAGAGCCAGTTGCGGTCCTTACCAGAGGAGGAAAGAGGTCGATAGAGGTGGATGCTACTCAAATGGCTCCCTTAAAGGTGCATGCTCATCATGAGAAAGGACAACAACCTCCTCCGGCCCCGAGCGAAGCTCCTCAGCCTACACTAGTCAAAGAGAAGGCCCAACAGGCCCCTGCAAATCCACCTCAGGTGGAAACCAAAGAATAGGCTAGAGAAAAACTCAAGCTTCCTTCGCTGACTAAGCGGCAAAGGGTCGAAGCTATGGAATAGTATCACACCAAATATGAGCCGAGAAAGGAACCTGAGGTGCCCAATTCCCTGGCATACAACATTGTAGATGAGTTGAAGAGGATCCCAGCCAAAATCAATCTGTATGACACATTGCAATTACCTAGACAAGTGGACCTATTGCAAGAATCGTTAAAGATAACCAAAGCAAGGAAAGTAGCACCACTCACCCTAGTGCAGACCTTGTCCACATCCATTATAGGGAAGAATAGGCCATCGCCATTTTACCTATCTCTATAGATGGAAGGGTATGTTGTACACAACTGTATGATTGATTCTGGAGCCACGACAACAGTCATGCCAAGGGCAGTGTGCGAAGAGATAGGGATGGAATACACGTGAAGCAGCCATGATGTGCTCTAGCTGGATGGTACCCCTATGAAGACCGTAGGAGTGATCAAGGATATTCCTATTCGACTACACAAGATGCCTCAGATCACAGTTATACAAGAGGTGGTAGTCGTTGACCTGGAGCCCTACTTCAGTATGTGCTTATCGAGAGAATTTACGGTAAAGCTGGGAGGGTATCTATCTATGGATTACTCGCACTTGGAGATTCCATTCAAAGGGAAGAAGGTGAAAATCTACAACGAGAAGCCTTCTACCTTCCTCGTAGAGAAGATGTCCGAAGGAGGGAGCAACGATCCTGTGCATGCGATAGTGGAAGAGATAGAGCAGGTGGACCTGGTCGAGGAGTCTCTCACATAGTTAAGTTGTGAAGATGAGTTTTCATTGGCAGATATTAATGCCATGATAGAAACCGAGATGGGATGTTACGCCATTGCCAAGCCTGAGAAACACATCAAGTCAGAAGATAAGGTCTTCACCGAAGGACTATGGAAGTTATTCTTCGATGGCGCTCGATGAAAAAATGGCGTCGGGGTGGGGATTCTTTTAGTATCACCTTCTAGAGAGCAGAAGGAATATTGTTACCGGTTGGTGTGGAGTTGCACCAACAATGCAACATAATACGAAGCATTATGCCTAGGACTCAAGAAAGTAGAAAAGTTGGGCATAAAGCATCTCCAAATCTTTGGAGATTCTAAATTGGTATGCAATCAAGTCACAAACAAGTGCACTTCAAAGAAGCACTATCTCAAGTCATACCAAAACAGGGTATGGGACTTTCTCGACTAGTTTGAATCTCTCAATCTGCAATCTATTCCAAGAGAAAAGAACTGACATGCCGATGTTCTAGCATCCATCACAACCAAGTATTCTCCAGTAGAAGACATGGTGCATAAGCCCAAAGTTGTGAGGATGATTTATAGGCCCTCTATCCCAGACAGAGATCTGCATTTGCAAGTTTTTGACAGTGATGAGCAGATTGTAAATTTCATGATTCAAGAAGTAGCCACAGTTGAAAGCAGAAGCCCTGATGAAGAAGAATATGAAGGGCTAGTTTAGTTGAAGAATAACCACGTTCCCAAAGGATTAATTACTCTTGAAACCCTCTTTGATCAGAATGATCGAGCAGTTTCTCATAGGATCAAAGTTAATGCAAAGCAGTATCAAGATCTAGAGCTTGAGCCTAGAAAAGCAATAAAAGTTGGAACAGATTGCACTTCAGAAGAGCTAGAGAAGATCCGATCTCTGTGTAAAAAGTATCCCGACATAGTGGCCTGGTCTTATCAAGACTTAAGGGGATATGATCGAAAAATGATCCAGCATACAATTGAGTTGTAGGAAGGGATCAAACCTTTTCGACAGAAGCAAAGACCCATCAATCTGAAGATCGAAGTCTTGATGAAGGCCGAGCTCCTAAAAATGCTCGAGGCGAAGATAATTTATCCTATCAAAAATTCTTCTTGGGTAGCGAATCTAGTCCCAATCAAAAAAAAAGAATGGAGATATACGATTGTGCATGGACTTTCGCAACCTGAACCAAGCTTCTCTCAGAGATCACTACCCTCTCCCACAAATCGATCAGATATTGCATTCGGTGGCTGGGGCTCAACGCTTCTCCTTACTGGATGGTTTCTCCAGATACAATCAAATATAGGTCAGGGATGAAGACCAGTATAAAACCGCATTCACTACCAAGTGGGGAACATTTGCTTACCAGTGAATTCCATTTGGCCTTTTGAATGTGGGTGCCACTTTTAGAGGGCAATGGATCTAGCTTTTGGTGAGCTCTTGAATAAGGTCATCATTATCTATCTAGATGACATGACCGTCTTCTCCCAAAGAAGGGAGGATCACCCCTTACACTTACAATAGATTTTCGAAAAATGCCAAGAATTTGGCATTTCAATTAATCCAAAGAAGTCTATATTCGCAGTCAACGAAGGGAAGTTGCTGGGACATGCGATATCAGAGAAGGGTCTCACTATAGATCCTGATACATATGAGGCTCTAATGAAGCTCCCACTCCCAGTAGACAAGAAAGGACTTCAATATTTCTTCGACCAGATTAACTTCATGAGGAAGTTTGTCCCCGATTTTGCCCAAGTCATCAAGCCGATGTCCAAAATTTTGAAGAAAGGTGCAAAATTCATCTGGACGAAGGAAAGAAAAGAAGCATTTGAAGAAATAAAAACCCGAATTTCTCAAGCACCGGTCCTCACCAACCCTGACTATAATCGAGACTTCATCCTATATGCTATAGGAGAACCTGAGAGCTATGCTGCGGTCCTAACACAGAAGGGGGAAGATGGCGAAGAGCGCCCCATCGCGTTTCTAAGCCAAGTGATAAATCCTCATGAAGAAAAATATAATTTCATTGAAAGGCAGGTGCATGCAGTAATGAAGTCTCTTAGGAAGTTCAAGCAATTCATCTCCCAAAGTCGGGTTACAGTCTTCGTCATCCACCTCGATGTGCGCAATTTCATCATCCAAGGAGAATTGGGCAGTAAAAGAGTCGGTTGGGTCAGCAAGATACAAGAGTTTGACATCGAGATCAAACCCACAAAACTGGTTTGCGGTCACGCATTATGTCAAGAACTGGCGAAGAGTGTAGCGGCCGAAGCTATAGAATCTCAGTGGGATGACTCGCCAGCAGAAGAATGCTTCGTCAACCAAGAAGAGGACAAGAAATATTGGGTTAGTGAAATAGTTGAATACTTCAATACTGGCAGATGTCCTTCATGTCTAAATGCTTCACAACGAAGGCATTTTAGGATGCGGTCCACCCGATATACTTTGCACCCCGAAGGCCTATTTTTTAGAAACATTGATGGCATCCTTCTCAGGTGCATAAAAGATGATGATAAAAGGAGAGTTCTGGGAGAATTTCATTCAAGATTATCTAGAGGCCACTTCATAGGGAGAACAATGACATTGAAGATCATCAAGGTGGGTTACTATTGGCCCACACTCTTCACTGATGCCTTCGCGGTTTGTCGCAAATGTGAGCAGTGTCAGAAGTTCACCGACTGAAGAATAAATGCTTTGATGCCTCTCCAACCGATACAAGTAGAAATGCCCTTTCAACAATGGGGGTTGGATTTCATAGGGGTCATATCATCGAACTCCTCCACTGGGCATAAGTTCGTCTTGACCACGATCGATTACTTTACTAGATGGGCCGAAGCAGTTCCCATGAAGCATGTTGATCAAGAGACTGTCATAGTCTTCCTTGAAGGGTTGATCACCAGGTTCGACATCCCCGAAGTAATGCCAAAATCAATGAATTCCTCTACAGATATGGGATATATCATAAAGTATCCTCCAATTACTATCCATAGGGCAACGGCTTGGTGGAATCGACCAACAAGACTCTGTTGAGGGTGCTAAGAAAGCTCATAGAGACGAACAAAAGGACTTGGCATCTCCTTCTAGATCGTGCCTTGTGGGCCGATCGAATTTCTATCAAGAAGTCAATCAAGACTTCACCTTATGCCCTGGTCTACAGCAAGGAGGCCATCTTACCTACCCATATAGAGATCCCTGCATTGCGGTTGTTAGAAGAAGGAGTCAATCCTTTGGAAAATAGACTGGTTCAGCTGCTACAGCTGGAGGAAGATCACGAGAGGGCTTACTAGAGCTTCGCTAAACATGCTCAGGTCACCCGAGATTGGTTCAAGAGAAAATCATCCGATCGCACATTCAAGGTGGGAGATCTAGTATGGAAGTGGGACTTCTGGAAGGCCAAGCCTGGAAATCATGACAAGCTGGATGCTTTCTGGGATGGACCATTCAAAATCATGAAGGTGAACTCGGCCAACTCTTTCATCCTCAAAGATGTAGATGGCCAGGTATTACCAATTTCTGTTAATGGTCTTCATCTGAAGACTTTTCATCGCTGAGGTTGGACTTGTAAAAAAAAAAAATGTATGTACTTTTGTATATAATTTTCATTTGTGTATATACATCCTATTTCGAGATTGCAAAATCCAAGTATTACACTCCAAAATCTCCTTCGGGGACTTTCGATGTGAAGTAGCGGTTGCAAGGAGGTTCGCAGCGAAGCACTTTACCCTAAAAAGGGCCGAACCAAAATTCAAACGAAGGCACAAAAAGAGCTTCGCACCCGAAGCATTTTAAGAGGCGACTTCGGGAAGAAGTTTTGTGAAGTAGATTTTAAAAAGAGCCCTTGCAAAGCAGTTTCCAAGAAGGCAAGCTTCGGTAGGCGGTCCTCACGAAGCAAAGCGGAAGCACGACGAAGGAGAAGTACTTCGGGCCTGAAGCATCAAAAGGCAGCCCACACCAAAGGTTCACCGCGAAGCATTTTCAACACTGATTTCAACTTCGCCAAACCAACAATGCGTGAGATGGGAGAATTTAAAATGTGCCTCGAAGAACATGCTGACAACAACCTTGAAAAGAGTTCGAAGCAGATGAATTTAAGGCAAAAGTGGCAGAGCACATCCCGAGGTGATTCGGTTAAGAGAAAAGCCCATGTCGAGGTACGAGGTGGCAGTAGTTTGTGCTTCATGATCACCAAAGCGCGTGGCCCCATGTACTATGCTGCTATAGAGCCAATCAAAGGGCATGACAACTTCCTCCGTCCGAAGCGTTAATTTAATTTTGGTAGGTGCCATAAATTGAGGTAGTTACCTTTTTTAGGCTATAAAATGCGAAGCTCTAGCAAGGAGAAGGTTATTTATCCATCAGTTCATGCAAGACTAAGAGCCTTCGGTTACTCTACAATTCTCCTGCCCTTTGCATCTAAGCCCTTCACATCAAAGCCCTCTGTATCAAGGACTCTGTCGCCATCATTTTCAACATGGGGAAGAAGAACTCCAAAGAGAAGGGGAAGGAGCCTAAAGTTGTAGGCCCTAAAAAAACAAAGAAGGGCAAGGAAGAGAAAAAGCATACTCCTAAGAAGATCAATCTCACCCCTCGCCCAAAAAAATAGTCGATAGAAGAAGGAGATGACTCTGAGGAGGAGCAACTTGTAGAACCACCAATTGATGGGTGGGAGAAAATTAGAGACACGGAGCTCTCTAAGGGTGTGTCCGACCTCCGACACACTATTGAGTTTATGGTGAGCAGACTCACCCTAGAGAATAAAAGGGCTGCTGCCTATTATTCTCAGATTTACTGGTACTTGACCCCGTCTGCTCACCACTATCTAGAGTTAATCTGTGCTATCGCGCAGAACTACCAGCCTGCATCCAGGCAAGTGTTGGATGCTTCAGGTCATAAATTGTTTTCCATTCTAAAGGAAGATGTACAAGCAGCCTTCATGCCACAACAAGGTCCGCCCAAGGGCTATTTCATTCGCAACGTCATTCTGAGCGAACAGATGGAGAGGTTCACCTCCAATAGCTACATATTGAAATTCCTGCACGAGAACCTCAAAAGCGGGCTCCCTTCAAACAAGCTACCCTAGATGCCCTTACCCTTGGTGGCCTTCAAGAACATCGATATTTTCTCCATCATTGCATGGGTAGCGGGCCTATCGACAGATGCTTCGGTGCAACCCTGGCAGGTGTCTTTGGCCGAATGTATTTCAAGAGGGGAATTCTATGCCCCTGATGCTTCAAGACCAAGTACCAACCCAGTTTTATTTGATTGGGTAGAATGGGTGGCCCGAACCTTGCATACGCGGCTCACCAGTATGAAGAATTCAACGACGGGCCAGTACTTCGCACCCTATTCTTTCCTTGTCTAGTTGTTTTTCTACCAAGTACATAAGCGATTCCCCCATATCGCCATTTCTCCAAGCGACGAGGATGGAAATCCTCTACCAGTGTACCAGTGGACTCCCCTCCTATTGAGGATAGAGTCCTATTATTCTTTTAACCAACAATTTTTGGGACCCGCTATGCATTTGTTGAAGGGTTCTTGCCCTCGGGTCCCCCTCAGTTTGAGAGACAAAGTGGTGCAAGAGAAAAGGGGAGATGTGTTTCAACTGACACAAGGGCTCGTAATTCATATGTTCGGCTACATTGGGAAGCCCTTCCTGCTACCAGTCTACCCCTCCGAGTACCAGTTCGCATTGGAGGTCACTCGGTAGAGCGACGCAACCAATGCCGTCTATGGCCATGGTTAGAAATGGGCACATACCTGTGACTTCCCCTTCAGGATGGGAGTAATTGAAGTATTTGCCTTAAAACAGAACATTTTCCTGGAGGAAAAGCTTGCCAATTTTGGCCTACTCCAGATTCCTCAGCAATGGCTCTATGATCCCTTGGGAGTAATGAGGGATCACTTAAAATTCAAGAATTTCCACATCTGCCCCCACCCTAAAATTGTGGAACAAAGGAATAATCCCAATGGGAAGGATCCGGAGTGGCATTTGGAGAGAATGAGGACATTGCCTCCCTGGCATGAGTTCTACCCCATGGAGGTCGAGTTTGACCCTGACCAGTACCCCCTCCCAACTCCAAGCTCCACATTTTGGAGAAAGGCAAAGGATGATTTAAAGGAAGAATTGAAGAATTGGGGTGAAGAAAAACTTCGGGAGTGGTGGATAATGAGAGTCCATCACCAAAAGATGAATTCTTATGGACTCTTGGCAGCAGATAAAGACTTCACAATTCTTTATGAAGCCAATGTTGAAACTTGGAAGTCCATATCCTTCGCTGACTTTGTTCCTCCAGCTACCCCAGGATCGGGTGAAAGCCCAAGAGGAGCTGACGATGCTTCAGAGCAAGAAGAAGAGGAAGAAGCCAAAGCTACACCAGCGACACTACCATAGGGACCGTCAAAAAGCCATGACACAAGCACCAAAGAGGTAGAGCAACCATTGGAGAGGAAGAAAAGAAAGAGGCAAGAGAAAATTCAAGTGCCTCCGAGCCACCCAAAGTGACCCCACACAAAGCTCCCAAGTGCTCCTACTGGACCACCTATATCAGGCCTAGCCAAAGCAAATGTTGAAGATGTGGGGCCACCAAGTGCCGAGATGGTCCCAGACATAGACGTCATTGATGTGGAGGAACTCCTCCAACAAGAGGGAGACCCCAAAGTAGAAGTTGTGGAGGTCGGGAGTGTCGAAGCCCAAAAGGAGCAAGAGCCTATCATGCAAGAAGTCACTACGGCCGCTCTGCCTGAAGGGCACACAGGTAAGCATTCTCCACCCTTTGCCTTAGTCTCTCACGTGTCTACCGTGGTCTTGACCAAGTCTCCCCATCAGTCTCTCCCTCCCTCACAAAGTTAGTCGCCTCCTCACGCGTTGCCTCTTGCCATCGATCCCGTTAGCCCCACTCCACTTGAGTCATCAAGTCGGGATAAATCTATTACTACCACTTCACCTTTCCATGCCACCAATTTTCCATATCTATTTTTTATTTTGTTGTGATCAAGGTTAGTTCACAAATTTAGATTTTTCATTTTATTCATCTCCCATTGTGCTAAAAATCAAGACTCTTTAAGAAGGAAGTGTTTTAGAATATTCAAATTAGAATTTTCATGATTACGGTTCAGAAGGAAACATGTACGCATCCTATCAAGCTAAATGAAATTTTTTATCAATGTGTCATCACTCTTTATGGAGAGGATGCATAGTTTGAACCCATTAGAGACAATTCCATCATGGACAATGGAATGCATAAGAACCCTGCTCAAAGTAGGTTACAAGTTCAACTCATAAATTTTGCATTTGGCTTCTTAAGGGGTAAACAGAGAATATGTTAGGTGCCCAAGATAGGTACGTAATAATATAATATCGTATTGTTTAAGGGTATTGGCCATAAATTAACTATTGAGTAAGGAAGGCCACATGTCAAATTAAAAAGAGGTAGGAGAATAATTTCATAGAATCATATATGTAACCATCAGAGAATATTGTCATATGTAACCATCAAGAAATATTGTCATATTGTTATGCAGTTTGTACAACTCATGGAAGGTGAACCATCACACTCTTGTCTAAAGAGAGATGTACTTCCATTGTCAAAGGGGATATATGGAGTATCCTTGCAAAATTATTGGCTCGTGGAGCTAGAGATCTTGTGAAGTGGCTTCCTTCCAATAAGGAGCATTGTATGGTGTTGCCCTACCTCAAGGGTATTATCAATCTCTATTTTATTTATTTATTTTATTTTTTTAATTTACATGGTGGAATCGGTAGCCGCCATGAATCCGGGTAGGCTATCCAACTTTTATGGCCGCCACAGTATTCTGCGCTGTCCGCCCCAAAAGCCACCACACAGATCTTTGCGCAATCCGCCCCTATAACCACCATGCCGCAATCATTTTAAACATTTTACTCCGTTGAAAGCACCAGGAAATGGACAAGCGTTCAGTCTGGAAAGGCCCGAGATTTGAACCTTGGACCTCCGCCCCCCTTATGGGGTTTGGATGACCAATTGGTCTACACCTCGGACCTATCAATCTCTATTTTATTGTGTGGAATTTATTGTGCAATTTATTTGTGGATGTGTGTTGATTATTTCTACATATTGGTGAATGCTTTATTATTAATGAGAAGAGAGGTTTATAATAGTTGGTATCAAGGCAACAATTTTGGTAAAGTGGGGTTGTTTTTATAGAGCTAAGGCACATTTTTTAGGAAAATATCACATTTTGTTGGAGTCATATATTTTCTTTTAGCAATAATTTTTAGAAGTTTTTGCATTATTGTGATGATCATTTTGAGTACTACAAAATGACTGCTCATTTGTTAAATTCTGATAAGTATTGAGAAAGTTATGGTTGTTTGAAGTTGGGTTATTTGTGATGTTTTTTAGCCGCATGAAATTTTTTTCAAAAGAAAAAAAATTATATTAAATTTTTTAGCAATCATTTTTAGATGGTTTTGGCACCAGCATGTAGATTATTTTGAGTACTATAAAAATGACTACTCAATTTTCAAATTTTGATAATTATTGAGAGAGTTACAACTATTTGAAGTTGGGTTATTGAGGTTGTTTTTTTGACTGTGCAAATATTTTTCAAAAAAAATTGTATTAAATTATTTAGTAGTCATTTTTAGAATTTTTGCACCAAAATATAGGTTATTTTGAGTACTACAAAAATACTACTCATTTATTAAATTAAGTATTGAGAGAGTTACAACTGTTTCAAGTTGGGCTTTTGGTGTTGTTTTTGGGTTTGCACAGGAAAATTCATGCAAAGGGAAAATTTTCATAACTCTAAATTTGGGTAAGCAGATCAGTTTTCATTTGTTTTGTTTTGAAAAAAATTGTAGATTTAATTGTTTGAAGAAAGAAATAGATGAGATCTTAAAATTTTTAATTTTTGAGAATTTTTTGTTATTTAAAACCCTAGTTGTTTTGGAGGGAAATTTTTTTTTTGAGGTCATGGAGTTACATAGATTCATGGGAAAGGAGGATATTGATTCTAGGGAATGGTTGATGAAGTGGACAATATTTGTTTTTAATTTTTCTGATCTAGAATGGAAAGTGAAGATTTTTTCCACTTGGAAGGAGAAGCTTTTTTTTGGTTTTTAGACTTTGAGCATGCTCATAAAACTACATACACACGAGAATAACTTGAAATTAATTTTTTTAACAAATTAGGATCAAAAGAAAAGGATAATAATGTGTAGGCTAAGGAAACTACACTTTTTGTGTCAAGGCCAAACAATGGTCAAAAATATTTGTTTGAATGTAAAAATTCTATTTTGCAAGTTCATGGTTGCATTCAAAATCAAAAACATATTGTTTCCATCAACTCTAGTAGCAAATATAATTTTATCAATATGTATTTGACTAAGAGGTTGCAAGTTCAAGCAAAGAAAATCAAAGACATACAACTTGAGGGTAAAAATATTCAATTTTTTTAAGATTTGAAGCTCACCATAGATAAATATGTTTTACATTCATATTTTCATGCTATTGAGATGAATGATGTAGATATTGTTCTTGGTTATCCTTGGTTGGATTCCTTGGGTACTATTAACATTAATGTGCAAAATAAATTTATGAAGTTATGGTACCACAAAAAGAAGATAACATTGCAAGATATTGCTAGCTTTTGAGGATGTATATTAAAGGAAATGCAACCACAATATGTGAAATAAGTAAGCTAATATAAATATATGATAATGGTACTATAATATGCAGGAAAATAATGAGAAAATTTTACAATAACTCAATAATACGCCATTAATGAAAGCTCACGAAAATAGTACAATGCAATATAATGGACTTGAACACTCTAGAATTTTCAATTAAGAACTACATTGTACCTACTCACTATAGTAACATTGTGTCTTTCAATCACTCACTCTTTACATCTATAGCTTAAAGGCCTATATATAGGAAGATATTTGTCTTGGACTTTACTCTACCTTATCCTATGACTCATGTACATGTGGACTACATGTACATTTGCATCATTGCACATTCTAACACTTGTTCTACATTCTCATCCTCGTAATATTAGAATGTAAGTAATGCCATATATAATATGAAACTAATTTCTAAAGGAATTTGAATATCATTCTATCAATTATCAATTGCTTCAGTGAGTCGAGCATGTAGATAATATTCCAATATTTCAAAGGTTTCTTCTAAAGCTTCACTATGAATCATTTTTGAAGTAAGATCTAAGTTTCCTTTGGATTTTATAAGTAAATTCTTGATTCTAATTTTTATAACACTTGTCCTTTCCTTTCTAATAGTGTTTTTCATGTCATTTCTCACTATATTATTTGAATTTGACATCTTTCTATCTCCTTAGTTTCAGTAGATTATTGTCACTTGAGGATCTTATATCTTTCTATTTGACTTCTAGGCTAAATCAAATATAATAGTGTAGAATTATTTTAGCTCTTTAGTATTTTGAGAATACTTTTGATAGATCCTTTGTAGTAGTCTACCTTATGTCTCCCTAGTATATGATCAACTAGTAGAATTCTTTTAGCACTTGAGAATATTTTAGATGACTCCCTAGTTTCAAGTATATGCTCAACCTTGCTAAGAACTTTTCAATTTTATAAGGTTTGTAAACTGAAATTTTTTGAATGCACTATGAAACTTGATTGTATGCTTAGCTTTCTTAGTTTAAGTTGAATTCCTTTTATCTCCCTAATATTCAACTTTACTTTCTTACCTCATGTCTCCCTATTGATTAGTAAGTAGAAAGCTAAAGATAAATAGTGATACACCTTCAAGTTTTAATAAGGTTCTTTCCTTCAAGACCTTTTAGTTGGATTAATGTCTCATAAATTAATGTAAGAAACTAATGTAAAATGCAATTTTCAACTTCTAAGAAATTAATGGTTTTGCTCCTTTAACCTTCACTTTTCAATGGTTTATTTTTTCTAAATTCCAAGAAACTAAAATTTGAAGTAGTACGCCTTATAACTCCCTAATTTAGAATTTTAGAAAATAATGATATTTGCAAAACATTATTTAATTATCCAAGGTAGAAACCTTTATATCTCCTAAATTAATTATATGCAAATATTGTAATGTTTAAATCTCAAGAAATTTATAATATCTTCTAAGATATACTTCCTTTTCTAAAATTGCTTTCTTACTCTCTAGGGTTGATATTTCAATGCATTAATAAATAAATTTCAACCTTGTAATAGGTACCTTATAACTCCCTAAACTTAGGAAAGCAAATATTAAATAATGTAAAGCTTTTACCTTCCTTGTAAAGTGTATTGTGCATGTTGATTGGTGTATGGAGTGACCTTTAATCAAGCATTGTAATTTTGGTCTCTTGTGTATGGTAGAGATCAACCAATGTTCAAATGTGTCTTCTTCTCCTCCTTAATGGTTCTTTGACTCCCTTATTTAATGCTTGATTGTGCACTTCTATTTTATTTACGCTCTCCTTCAATATTAGGTGCTTAATTAGCTTGGGTGCTCCTTGAAAGTGTAGTCAAGTGGTGCTTTGAGTTTTACATTATTGACAGGAATTGATTTAGATTCTTTCAACACTCATTTCGACCTTGAATGAAGAGCTATGATGATTATGGCTTGTAACCTCCAAATTGTGTTATTCAATGCTCAACAATAAGTGTTACTTACTCTTTGAGTGCTTCTTTATTGGGCATACGTTAAGGAATATATGGGTGCCTTGTTCACATGTGACAAGTGGTATAAGATGCCTTAGCTCTAAATTGCAAGTGGTACTCCAATTTCATGCATGTAATACTCCCTTCAACATCTCTTATTCCTTGTATACTTCTTGCCAGTAGATGTCCTTTGTGTCTTGTCTTCAACACTTTCTTCCCAAGTGAATGGTGATGCTATGAGGTTGGCTCCAGCTATGGTGGTTTAAGAGCATTGTAATTATGGTTCTATGGTGCTCCAATGGTGGCTTTAGGTGCTTCTTTTCAGTTGGTGGTTCATCCAAGTTGTATCTTGGGTAATGCACCTTTTTCTTCACCTTGTAATTAGATTTTTTGCATTTTCTTTAGCACTATCCTCTTTACATTAGTATGCAATGGATTATAGCCTCCTTTCATAGTCCCTTAGTGTTATCCTTTTACATAGATAAGCAATGGATAATGGTCTCCTTACATAGGTATTTATGTTGTAGGTTAATTCTATTGTAGATGTTAGATTCAATGACATATATGGTGTCTTTAGACACCTTTAAATTTGGATAATATGACTCATTCGTTGGCTCTCTTCCTTAGCCTAAAATTTGTTATTTTAATTTGTTAAAATGGCTGCTTTGTAGATGTGCTTTGCAAGATGTTGTAGTGTCTTTAAGACACTCTAGCTTTGTCCTCTTTTGCTATGTAGGATAAGAGGAAAATGGTGCAATAATATAATGCAAAAATTCTTTGCAATAGTTAGAATAGAATACCTTAAATTTGCACCTATATTTTGAGATTTCTATCTCCTTTTGTAAGATTTCTTTCTTTCCTGATAAGGCAACTTCTTTGTACTACTCCTTGGTGGTAAACAATAATTTGATGTTGTCTTCCTTGCAAGACAACTCTCTCATTTTATTGGTTAACTTTTCAAAAATAAATCCAAGCTCTTAATCATGTAATAACTAGTATAGTGCAATAGTAATTTCTTCGCATTGCTCCTGTAAATGAACTCTATAAAAGTAACTTGAAATATGCACTATAATCTATGCAACTATCCATGCCTATTGGAAATATTGTGATAGTGGTATTTTTATTATCAAGTTTACTTACATTTTACAAGACAACATCCATTCTTGTTCTATCCCAGTCAATCTTATTTGGTGCAAAAACCTAATTCCTAAAGTTGGATTTTTCTCCTAGTTGGCTACCCAAAATAGAATCCTAACCATTAAAAATATCATCAAGGTGTCATCATTCCAAACCATTGCTACCTGTGTTTATCTATGTGGGAGTCAAATCATCATATTTTCATTGAATGTAAATTCTTAGCAATGATCCTTAGATTTTTCTTAACTACCTTTAGTATTGTGTGGGTCCATCCCAACTCTTTCATGGAATTATTTATCCAATGCCCTAATCCCTTCTGCAACACCAGACTCAAGTCCTTGTGGACTCTCTTCCTGCATAAATTCCTCTAGCAGGTGTGGCTTGAGTGTAATAATAGAGCCTTCTACAACAATTCCACGGATCCCATCTTCATTGACAACAAAGTGCTCTATTTAGCCACTAAAAATTCTAAACTCATACCCTATTCAAAAGCTCCTAACCCTAGTATTGAGTCCACCATTATTGCATCTCTTAACCCATCCATGAAGCTTTCCAAACCTTTAACTCAAGCTATCAACAAAGCCAATGCTAAATGGAGTACCCCGTCCAAAGGCTAGATAAAGTTAAAATTTTATGGATATTCCAAAGGTAATCCTAGAAGAGTTGGAGGAGGTGGCATTGTTATATATCATAGTGGTAAAATCATCATCGCCTTCATGGAAAACTTATGTACACAAACTAACCATATTGCAAAATTCAAAGCTCTCCTTCATGGCCCCTCCATTGTGAGAAACCTCTATTGCAGGCTCATTTTCGAAGGTGACTCTCTAAATGTGATCAAATACACTAGAAAGGGAAAATCCCCAGTGTGGAGAGTTAGCAACATCATATCATAATCCAAGAGACTCCTTCACCAATACCTTGATATCATCATTCAGCATGTCTTCAGGGAAGCTAATCGAGGGGTTGAATCCCTAGCCAATTTGGGACCTAATCAAGAGTTCCTCATTATTTGGTGCAATAACTTTCCTCAACCCCTTATTTATGCTTCTATTCATGATTGACCATCATATATTTGAAGCATTCCTCATGGCCATCTAGTTTGGGTGCCTCACCCTTGGTCAAATGTGGAATATCTTACCGATGATTTATTCTTACCACCAACTTGCAATCAAAGCTAGGATGTTGACCTTTTGTCTTACTTGGATCACCTCATTTAATCCATGTCATCCCTTTTCCTCCCATGTGGCTACCCACTTTAATCCCTGAATCCCCATCATTCACCCTATTATCCATAATAATCCTTTTTCTCACATGTCCTCTCCTAGTTTACCACATTTATTTCACCCTCCTATTTTGGTAGACCTGTGTTTCATGACCATCTCTAGGCCCCTTATGTTGTATTCATTAGTACCTTCTATGGTTAAAGCACTTCGACTGCCATTCTTTATTGCAATCATTTCCAAGACACCATTTCACCCAGTGCAAATCTTCCATGTTGGTACCTTTCCCATGTGAGGAGTGTCTTTTGCACAAGGGCACACAAACCAATCGCTTTCACTGATCTATGCCAACAATGACTCTTGGATTTATCTTGATCCAAAACCTTTAGCATGCTTGATGCTCAAGCCTATAAATACATAGTCTGGAATGACCTGATTCATTGTTTTCTCTTACCTCTTTTTCCTTGGTCCATATTCCACAATTTACCCATGGCTCTTCTTGAACCTGAGTCCCTCCAAATTTATCCTTTAACCGAAGATATCCTTGGGTCCCATGGTTTCATTCTTTTTTTGAAAATTTTTAGCGATAATTATGAATAAGTATCCAATGACATAGTCAAGACCTGTGACCAGGGGAAAGTTTTCATCCAAGGTTTGGAGTTCCAAATCAATGTTCACATGTTGGATGAAGTTTTTGGTCTTCTAAACGATGGGAAAACAATTAGGTAGGACAGACACTCTATAGCAGTAGAAACAAATAACTTCATCAAAAAAGGCAAAAACCTTGTTTGGGAAAGTGGTGGCATTGTAAGAACCTCTCATCCTTCTCCCTAGGATCGTATGATGATCTCTATCATGCAATACCTAACTATTTATAATATTAATGTCCCTTTATGTAGTTTCCACCTCACCTTCTGAAACCATCTTAGGGATATCAAGTTTATCAACATTATTGACTACTTGTATAGATCCATTGAAATCTCTATTGACAGTGTGAGAAAAATAGATTCATCCCACTTGACCCACGAGGGCCTGCACCTCATTTTGTATAAAAATGTCCTTGAATAACATACTAAAAATTTGTTATAGCTTACAACATAATCCCCTCTGATCCACCCAAGGATATCCCTAGCCATGTTACCCCTTTCAATGAGGTGTCTAGTGACGAAGGTGATCCTGAGTACATCTCCCCTGACTCAAAGATAAACACCCCTAGTTCAACAAAGCAAGATTCACCCTACTCTAGCTATGAATTTAGGTGTCAGTCTCTTAGAGACTCTGCACGTAATAATAAGCATGATGAAAGATCTAGAAAGGTCCATGGCTCCACTCGTTCCAAGAAGGCAAAGACTAAGGGGATCCCCTTGAGGGTGTCCCTTGATTAGAATCCTAATTATGGAAGCATGCTTGAGTCGAGCTCTACCAAAGTGCTCCAGAGTTCCATCCTTAGTCACGTCATTATCTCCATAGTAAATCTCTCTACAACTGCTAATGCTTCTAAGACAACTTGGACGCTATACCATCAAGTTACCAAAATCATGGATGAACTCTAGGACCAACTTAAGAAACTCTCCAAGAATGAACATGATACCAATGAAGCCCAAGTGGATATCATCGAAGGTTGATGTTATGTCTTCCCCCTTTGTTGTGTTCAAACCCTAATGGTTTATTTTGTATTATGGGATCTTCCCCTAGTTCTATTCATTTTTGAAGCTGGGAGCACCCCTCTGGGTATGCCCAAGTTTTCTTATTGTTCATTTGAACTAGTTGTAATGATGATCATTTTGTAATAATATTTTGGGGCCCTTTCAAAACCCACTTATCAATCTACCAAAAAAACTCTATGCAACTATCACTTAAGGATAATGTCTTATTTGCTTTTTTTTTTATCAGTTAAATTAAATTAAAAATGGGTTTTTATCAAGGATCCCAAAACCTAATTACAACAAGTCATAAGACTAAAAACAAGGCCTCAAGGCCAAAGAAAAGGACACCAAAATATAGTGGAAAGACATAAGGAATGCCTTTCAGGACAAGCTTAAGGACAACCTTATAGGAAAGGCTAGAGGATAGCCTTAAAGGAAAAAATTATTATTATTATTATTTTTGAATTTTTACATTGAAGTTTGGGACAATGCCACCCCACCCAGAACAACCCAAAAAAACACATGCAAAAATACCGCCCAAATAGCACATGGTAAGGAAATTTAAAAAAGGTAAACCCACCCAAAAATAATTGAAACAGGGTTATCCTGCCCATTACAACGATTTGAAAAATTCAAATTTGAACTTAAAGCGGGAAACACAAAAAATTCCCGCCTGAGGATGCACAGGGATGTAGTAGGAGGATGCAACAACAGGGACCAACATCCCAAATAGGCCTACAAGAGGAACAACAACCATGGGACTCTAGAGGCCATGAAATCTCGTTGCAGTAGGGAAACTACTTAGAGGCCAAGGGAGACAAAGGAAACAACAATGCAGAAATGTGAGCCAAGGAAAATGGTGGGGAGGTCCCAGGAAACCTCAACATAGGAACTATGAAGCCCAAGCTACCACTTAAAAGTGTAGGGCCCTATCATAGGCTAGAAAAAAGTATCAAGAGCTCCACAACAACCTCCAATGCCATCGTCGAGCAGCTTTAGTGAACCAAAATAGGATGACCCATAAAAAACACAACAAAAATCAACACAAAGGCCCCCCACAAGCCACGAAAAGCTGAGAACCCACCATCAAACTTGCAATTGGAAACCCAAAGAGAAACACCACAATAATAAGTGCAAGACCCCATCCAAGCCAAAATATACTATGAAGAGTTATTAATAAAGACAAAAAACCTCAGTCATAACGCACTGCACTAGAAGAACCTCTGATCCTTAGCACCAAATAGGACCCTACAAAAAAAATGAAAAAGGGTTTCTGAAAGAACTCAAAAAACCCAAAGGAGGACCTAGGAAAAACTAGGGACATCCAAAAAATCCCAAGGATGTCCCAATTCATAGGCACCAAAATAAAAACCCTACTAGAAGGTATGGAAGGCCATAAAAAAGAATAAGGTACCTCCCAACCCACGGATATCATCTACAAAACCAACCAACCAAGGAGGAGGGCAAAGGCATTACAGGGAACTAGAACGGAATCCAAGGATGTCCTAGAAAAACCCAGGGACATCCTAGATCACAAGTAATAGAAGAAAATTCCACCAAATAGCAAGGAAAGGGGTAGACATATGGAACAATGATCTCCCACCCCATGGAGATCATCTGCAATGCCTACCAGTTGAGGAGGAAAGGCAAAATATGTGCCAAGGATCCAGGACAAGGCCATGTATTTGTGAAAGGGCCAAGGATGGGCTACAAGGAAGAGGAGAAGGACTTCCCAGGGAAGTCCCCTGTAGCTCCCATAGGATGTTGATATTTTTCTTTCTTTCAAAATATATCTAACTCCTCCTTTTATGTGCAGGTTATAACCCTTGTAAAACTATCTTCTACACTCCTTTGAAGACTTAATGTGTAACCTTCTCCTTGCAAATTTAAAATCTAATATGGTTCTTAACGAAACTTAATAATGAACCAAATAAGTAATGTCCAACTAATGAACCTTTTTGCACCAAATTTGCGTACCATAATGACCTTTGTAGATGATGGTTGTCTTGGTGATTTGAATCACCTAACTACTACCTTATAATGGATGAAATCATAGCTCTTCCTTGTTGTCCGAAATAGCTCTTTAGCTCACCTATTTGCAGCTTTGAAACCCTCTAACTTGTTGCCTTGAAATTGTAGTTTGGTGGCTTTTATCTTCCTTCAAAATGCACTCTGTAAATATGAAATTTCACAACTAGTAATTCTGCCCTAATTGCTACCCTTTTGCAGTCATTTTATCCTTCGAAATGTTGTTCTTGAACCTCTAAAATTTGGTAGGAAACTCCTCCAAGTCAAAGTTGAGATTCACCTCCTAGAGACCTTCAATGTTTTGCTATATATTCAGCAACCTCCTATCTCTGAAATGACCTTTAAGCCTTCAATGGAAATCCCCAAATCTCTCAAATTTGGTGGCTTCTCTATCTCCTTTCTCCTTAAACCTCCTTGTCAAATTCTAACTTCAATATTGGCTTATTATTGGCCTTCTTCTCAATAATATGATTGTCTTGAGGTCTTCACTATTCTCTTCTGAAATTTGGCAAACTCCTTGCCAAATTCTTCTCCTTTTGGGCTTGTTTTCATATGGCAACAATTGTTCCAAATTTTGTTCTATCAAGAACTCCTCTTTTTTGGTAAATTTCTCCAATGAGTTCTCCTTGAAACTTCTTCAATGGCATTCTCTGAAATATACTTCAATGCCCTTCTTAGACTTGGTAATAAGGTTTTCCTAGCCTTTTCCTTATTTCTATTTAAGACATCTTCTCTAGCGTCTTCAATCTCACAACTTCTTTGGTATTCTCAATGAGACATTTTCTTAAATGTTCTACTATAGAAGTTTCACAATGAGATCTCCCTCTTGGATCTCTGAAATCTGTTGCTTCTTAAATCGGGAATAATATTTTTGCTAGTCCTTCTCTATCTTCAATCTTCCAGGATTTGAAGTTCTTCAATGGGACCTCTTGTGGGTCTCTTCAACTTCTTAGGATGATTTATCTTCCTCCTTTAATCTGCAATATTCAATATTAAATGGAGATCACCAATATCCAATATTCTCATGACTCTTTTCTAAAGTTTCTTTAACCTGTAATCAGGCTCCTCTGGCCTTTCTATCTTCTGTAATTTGGTAATGGGAAAATTTCTTAGGCCTCCAAATCTTCAATCTTGTAGTTTCTATGGAGACTTTCTTCCTGGTTCTCCTCAATATTTAATGTCTATTTTTTTTGCAACAAAGAATTAATCCCTGCACGAGGAAATCACATAGGATTTTAGGAAATCGAAGATGAAATTCTTCTCAATCTGTTGTAGGAAGCTTCTCAACTTCTGAGAACTAATTTTTTGTAACAAAACTTATATAGGAGCAAAAAAATCCATGCATATCTCTAGATCTCTATAAATCAATAAACATCACTAGTTATCCTTTAATCTAGTGGAAAGAGATCTATGTTGAGTCCTAGTCTTCACAAGTTTTTCTGCAACTCTGTGGAAAGACTGTAGCCAAATGTATTTTCAAAAAATTTGCAAATGAGATTTTTGATCTCCTATAAATCTCTCTTATGGATCTCCCTCTTTCCTATCAATCTACTGTAGCTCTGATACCACTGTTAACTTTTGAGGATGTATATTAAAGGAAATGCAACCACAATATATGAAATAAGATAAGATAACTATATGATAATGGCACTATAAATTGTAGTAAAATAATGAGATAAAGTTATGCAATAACTCAATAATACACCATTAATGAAATCTCATGAAAATAGTACAATGCAATATAATGGAGGACTTGAACGCTCCAAAATTTGTAGTGAAGAACTACATTGTACCTACTCACTAGAATAACATTGTGTCTCTCACTCACTCTTTATATCTATATCTTAAAGACATATATATAGGAAGATATGTGTCTTGGTATTTACTCTACATTATCCTATGACTCATGTACATGTGGACTACATGCACATTTATATCATTGCACATTCTAACACTTGTGCATTTATTACTTTGCATGAAGTAACTCAAACTTTACTCTAAAGTAAATGCCTACTCTAGTTATGTACCCAAGGTGGTACATTAGCATGTACCAATTAATGTAATATACTATAACAAATATTTATCATTCTAAGGTATAAGAATTAAGAAAAAACCATGATGTTATGGTAGGGAAGAAAGTTGCAAAATCATGAAACAAAGTCTAAGGAGAAAGCAAAAATAAATATCGAGGAAGAAGCAAAATCAGAATCCAATGACAAATTCAAAGAAGAGAGCTTGAAAAATAACAAGATGTTGAAGAGTTCGAAAACATTGAACATTTGGCTAAGGTTGGAGTACATCACCATCCACACCACCATGAGCCAACAATCATGGAGGCAGGGCTTGAGGTAGTAGAAGAACAATGAGGGACATACAAGGAACCAGAGAGCCAAAACTTTAGATATGTTACCAGTCATAAATGCAAGAAAATATGGATGAAAAAAAGTGAAATTTATGCTTCCAAAACATGGCATTGGTGTCAATGAAGACCACCACAAATCATAGTTTCAATGGGATGGATGGATGATCGATATTAGTACCAGTTTTTAACATGGCTCTAAAGATCATATTATTTAGTCTCTTCTAATGTTTCTAGGATGAAACATTTTGTAAAGGGGATGGAATGTTAGGTACCCAAGATAGGTACTTAATAATATAATATTATATTATTTAATGGTATAAGCCACAAATTAACTAGTAAGGAAGACCACATGTCAAATTAGAAATAGGTAAGAGAATCACATCATAGAATCATATATGTAACCATGAGGGAATATTATCATATGTAACCGTCAAGGAATATTATCATATTCTTATGCACTTTGTAACTCATGGAAGGTGAAACACCACATGAGTGATCTTGTAATTCATGGAAGGTGAACCATCAAACTCTTGTATAAAGAGAGATATACTCCCATTGTAAAATGGGATATATAGAGTTTTATTGCAAAATCCTTGGCTCATGGAGCTAGAGATCTTGTGGAATGGCTTCCTTCCAATAATGAGCATTGTACGATGTTGCCCTACCTCAATGGTATTATTAATCTCTATTTTATTGTGTGGAATTTATTATGCAATTTATTTATGGATGCATGTTAATATTTTTGTATATGGGTGAATGATTTATTATCAATATGCTTGGTGCTTTTGATGCCCAAAAAGGACATTTGGTAGCCTAATCAAATGGAGGACTATTTGTGTGATTGGAAGGAAACATCAAAGTTTTGTGACCATGCCCTTAATATTTGTAAAGTCACTCCTAGATAGGTAAGACAAGCATTGTTTTCATGAAGGTTGACCCTATTATAGTTTGATTGTAGCAGTAACCTAGTTGGTCAGTGTTGGTCAGAGATCTACCTTAGGAAAGAATTTATCTAGTTATATGCCCTATACCCAGCCAACATTGAAAGGCCAAGAGGAAGAAATGCCTCCCATGCCAATATCCAAAGATGGGTTTGTTCCCTTGCTATTATTTCTAGGGGGTTGAGATGAGAGAACTAGAAAACAATATAAATGATTGAAAGAAATAGAAAATATGGCCACAGGTTGGATAGAATAGGGGTGATGGGCTAATAGCATGATAACTTAACTGTACATCGAATCAAATAGCCATTTAATGCAAATGCTAAAAAAAATTAAAACTAAACATATAACATGCATAATCTCCAAGACTACTCCAGAGGTTCATGTTTTATCATAAGCTAAATCTAGATATTAGAATTCAAGCCTATAGACAAACCAGAGAACACAATAGAAGATAAGCAATAGAAGACACACAAAATTAGAAGTCCAGAGTTAGAGCCAGACACTTTATATTTATAGAAAAATTTGAGTTACAACAAGCTTCTAGCAAACACCCATTCATTTTAAAATAAGAAGGTAGACTTATATAGAGAATTCTTCCGCTTGAACATCAAATGCACACCAATCAAACTATGGCAATGGTAGCCAAGATAAGGATTACAAGAGAGTACAATCATGAAATAGTTATTAGGCATGGCAAGGACTGATGACTCCTTGAAAATGTAGTTGAGCTCCTTTAATGCTCTAACAGGCTTGGCTTTCTAGTGTTGCCTCCTCACTCGTGAGGACCACTTCTACAGAAGATAAGCTTGAAATCCTAGGATGTCCAGTTCAGAAGCTTCTCAGAATGACTGCGTCCAGATAGATAAGGATACACCTTAAATTTACTGATGTGGAGTGTAGATGCCTTATGCAAGAAGAGAGGCACACAATAGTTTGGTGTTGGGAGAGATCAACACAAGGGTTGAAAATTAAATAGGCAGGGCACAACGAGAGGGTGTACAACAACATTGCACGAGAGAAAAGGTGTGCAATACCTAGGCACACTTCAACATTTACAACAAAGTTGGGCACACTTCCTCCTATGCATTAGAGATGGGCACACTCAATATGTGTGCTAGAGCTGGGTGCACTTCAACATGTGTGCCAGAGTTAGGTGCACTTCAACATGTGCGTCAGAGTTGGGCACACTTCAAGATGTGCACCAAAGCTAGATGCATTTCCTCCTATGCACCAGAGCTAGACATACTTCAACATGTGCACTAGAGCTAGGCACATTTCAACATGTGTACCAAAGCTGGGAACACTTTCTCCTATGCACAAGAGCTAGGCACACTTCAACATGTGCATCAGAGTTGGGTAAATTTCCTCCTGTGCGCCAGAGCTGGGTGCACTTCAACATGTGTGCCAAAGTTGGGCACACTTCAACATGTGCATGAGATCTGGGTGTAATTCCTCCTGTGTGCCAGAGTTGGGCGCACTTCAACATTCCTCATATGCCAAAGTGAAGCACATCGCTCTTCCTTGGTCCTTGGAGATGAAATAGATCAGGGTACTTGGCACAAAATATCATCGTCATCGAAACAGGGTATTTTCCTGCATGGACAATAGACAGAATCAATGGAAAACTTAATGTACACCATGTTGTAGAAGTGACAACATCTCTGGCGGCTCATGGGGAAATTGAGCTCACCTCAATGTCAAAACCCTAGGCCTTATTCATTGGGCTTAGAGTCATCATCATTATCACTTTTTGAATGCTTGCTAGTAGTAACGAACTCTTCTCCTGACTCTTCTTTCTTTGTCTCTTCCTCATGAATTTTGTTGTGTTGCCCTTCATCCCAGCTTGGTAAGTGGTCTAGGGGCTCATATTACTCATTTTGAGGTTCTTGGCTTGCGTCTTCTCCAATGTTTTTACCCTGGCCTTCCCCTTGAACGTAAAACTGTTCCTTAGCATGAACTTATTCATGCACCTCATCTCCTTCTTGAACTTTGATTTCTTCTTATGCTCTCACTCCTTCCTACACTTGATATTTTTCATCCTGAGGCACTTGGCCCTCATCCCACCAGGACCCAAGGCTTTCACCTTGGCCTTCTTGCTGAGTGGAAACCAACTCTGCCTGAATTTCACCTTGCACCAGGTTTTCTTCCTACTATGCCCCAATTTCCTCTTGTGCTTGGATTTATCCTTGTGCCTGGGTACCCTCCTACTACTGAGGAGGCTCAGGTGGTGCAAGCTCCTTCTAGATGCGATTATAGGTCACTTGGACCAAGGCCTAGCCATTATCATGCATGGCATATCACTTCTGGAGTAATCAGACTAAGTACTTGAACCTTTCTAAATGGTGGAATTAAACAAAATTAAACCTCTCACCGAGGTCTACAAGATAGACTTCCATTAACATGAATTTGGTTGTATATTACATCACCTATAGTTTAGTAATGAGCTCCTCCCAACTATCAATTTCCAAAGTATCATTTTGAAGGATTCCCACAATAATTGTAGTTCTTCTGCATTTAGGAGATGGTCCCTCTCATCGTTGAAGCTTGAGAAATCGTTCTACACCAGATGCTCAATGTACATGAGAGTAATCTTTCTCTCTCTTTCAAACATGTCCATGAGGCCTCGGGCCTTTTGGGCCACCTTGGCCTTTTTGAATAAATATCTAAGCATTGTATCTATGGATGCCCATGACTAAGCCAGGTCAGACATCGAGACAAGTCGGATGCCCTATTTGTCTAGGGTTCATGCCTTCATGGCCAGTTCTAGCCATTCATCAACCTCCACCTCAGCATCTTCTATAATGGAATTATCATGGGATACTATTTTCTTGGCTTCCTATATGAATGGAAATACTATAGCTACCCGGTGTGCTCTATTACTAAATTTGTATATGAAGCGATTGTGTGCCTCCTTGACACAATATTTTGACAGGGCCATTGTGGATTACTATATAATTTATACCATAACTACTAGATCTCAGCATCTAACACCTACAACTATTATTTTACCTCTCCCTAAATACTAAGGCATTCCTCAAAATATTTCTTGGTGTCCTCCAATTCCTACTCTAGACCGATCACTCGCTATTGCAACTACTTCACTTTGGACTGCTCGTCCTCAAGATGCCCTCGTGTGAGTGCCAAGGTTTCTTCAAACTGTGTATTTTTAGCCTCAGTGTCGTAGCAGCACTCCTTAAAATGTTGCACCTGAAGGTAGAGGGATGTCACCTCGATATGAATATTTCCAACTTTCTCTATGAGGTCAACAATAGTTAGATCTTCCACCATTTGTCGATAGGAGTAGTCTATCGATGTCATTTCATTCAATGGTTTTTGTACCTTGGGGACCTTCTCCATCTAGTGGAGCTACATATTTTATGGGTCAAATATTTCCCTTTTTTTTTGTCAGGCCAGTTCCTGCATACCTTTTCTCTTTTGGCCCTTAAGCCAAGTTGAAAAATTCATTTACGCCTTACAAGTACTCTTAGCCATTGGGCCTTCTTCACATAAATCCAACTCTGTAGGCTTCTGCACTCCAAATAACATGGTAAATGGAATCAAAGACTGGTGAGGGCTTGATATAATAGGTGTTTCTGGGATAGCCATAGTTATAACTACAGAGACCATGGGGGGCATCGAGGTTTTCATGGCGGAAGTCAGGATGCTAGGTTATGGGGGAGGAGTTTGCATGGAGGATACAACTGGGATGACTAAGGAGGTGAGGATAGGAGAAGGCTAGCCAAGACTCACTATGGCCACAAAAGTTGTAATTAAAAATACTAAACTCTAAGGAGTAATTGGGAAGGAGAAGGCATTGGAGACTTTTGTAAAAGTCTTGAATGACTTGGAAACTGTAGGCAGAGGAGTATGTAACTGTGCTTGTAAGAGAGGGTTCACAAAGACCTCAATAGGGGCACTGAATGGAATGTTGGTAGACACTAGGGTTTCAACACCAAGGAGTGGGATTTCTAAAAGGGTAGAAGAGAGAAAGAGAGGAGTAAAATATGCACCTGTAGGCTTAGACGTCTCCAGAGCTGATGTGGTGAACTACTACATTATTAGACTGGCCTCTCTCTCTGCTCGATGCCTCATCCTCTAGATTAATAACTAGTACTTCAAGGTGTGCCTACAACACTGGCTAGGTACACTACACCTGCTAGGGAGGAATCACAATCCTTGAAGTGCTTTCTTCTATAAATGCTTCGACCCCCGAAGGGCCTACACCAGTGAACTTGATTTTAAGAGTGTGAGTCTTCTTCGTGATACTCTAGAGCACAGGTGCATCAGGTGCACTCCTATTCTTTGGAGCAACTTTTTCTTCCATAATGGGTTGCTTACCCTTGCCCTTGACAGGTGGCACTTGACTAGCTTGTTGCTCTTACAATGCTGATAGGTCTTCTACTCTATTGGGACTCTTCATACTCCTGGGCACCTGGTCATCAAAGAAGACAGGCTAGTAGGAGTCATAATTTTCATCAAATATGTCAGAAAATTGGTGATATATCTACAACGTTGGGCTAGATACCCATTTTCTATGGTGGCACATCATTATCCACCAGTTCATAATATTCTCCTTCGATCAATGGGGCACCTTCTCTTTCATGAACTTGAACATCCGATCATTAGGGTCCTACGCTGGATACAACCTAGGGTTGTACTCAGTATCCATGATGTAAACATTGTGCCATAGGGGAAATAAGAACATTATTTCAATGTGTCATTTGAGATCCAACATAGAAGGGTTATTACACTGCTTTTCGATGGCCAAGCAAGGACAGTGGTGGAATTTGTCCCTTGCAATTTTTTCCTTAAAGACACCTTCTAGGTCATACTTCCACCATTGGGGTAGGTCAATCAGACCAAACTCGTACAGAGTAACTGCCAGATGGACGTTTTGCTTATTTTTTGTCACTTTGATGGCACCAAGCTTGATAGGCCAGGGACAGGTGTGTTGTCTTTTCCGCCCCTTATCGTACATATCATCTAAAAAATTACACTGTTGAGAAAATTTGAGGGTGAACAGGTACTCGATAGTGTAGTATTGCAACAGGAAGGGTTTGCTAGAAAACCCAAAAATTCATACCACAAGCCCCTATTCCAGTCAAAAAATATCTTTGAACTACTATAGTATCACATATTCCCTTATAGCTCATGGCACCCGCTCATAGAAACCATAAATGATCTCTAGCACCAGGCCCAAAATGACTTAGTTAAAGTTGTAGTAGGATTCGTGCCTTGATAGGATTGAAGTCCAATGGTACATCGAGAGTGCCTCGCCCTTCTCGTTCATGCAAATTTTGTCAAAGAAGGCAAAACAGTAGTGCAAATGCAACTGGTAGAAGAAATACCACACCAGGAAAGAGCAACTATAGAACGCCATGTTTTCGTTCTGCATCCTGCATAACTAGAGGTGCAGCTACTGAGACACCCAATATACCCAGTCAAAAAACATGGTCTTTATCCCCCGTGATGCAACATCAAAAGCATAAAATTTCCTGTGGGACACGCATTTGGAAATGACTGCCTTCTAGGCATTTACTTGGGCATCTGAGGCTTGACCAGTAATCCACTCTAGCATAGAGAAAAGCTCAGAGTTATTAAATATCCTCAAGGACATGGGGAGTTGTGGTAAGGTCCCGCGTGTGAGTGTCTTTGCAAAATAGGACTCCATGAATCGCCTCATCTGCGGAGTGTTGGTGTATCTCTTTGTCTGCTCCTTGGTGCTGATTTTTTTGACTATAACCTAACCAAAATATTGTCGCCCATAGGTGAATGCCATGTGGATTTTATCTACAGAGATGGAAAATAGCTTGCTTCCCTATTTTTTATTCATTGACCTAGTTTTAGAGTCATAACATTGGGCAATTGCGCTAACCAACTCCAGGAAGGGGTGCACAAGTACCAGTACAATAAGGAGTAGTAGGCAACTACCCGATTATTCAATTTGGACACCTTAGTTATCACCTCTTCAATTTCATGGTGCAGCTTCTCTATACTGGTCCTGGTAAGGACACAGTCCTGAATTTTACTTAGCTTGTCTTCAGGTGGAGGCGATAAGGGCTTTTTCTTTTTTTCCTTTCTCTACTCCTGTTTGCCCTATGATGATTTTGAGACCTTCTCTTTTTTTTCTTGGGCTTTTTTTTCTTACCCTTATTCATCAATAAATCTTCCAAGTGCACTAGGAATGGCAACACATAAGCACGGTCCACTTGAATTGTGTTGCAGCAATAATATATTTGTGCAGAACAATTTAGTGCAACATCATGCTTCATCAAAGTTGTCTGCTCTTACTCATGACAGTCATTCTCTAAAACTTAGTAGTGGTGTGTGACACAATAGTTTAAGAATTTTAAAAGGCATTACTGATGTGGAATATACCCTTTTATAGTTCTGGTCTGCAACTACCTGCATTAATGATGCCTAAGTAGAGTAAATTTTGAGAATGATTTGGGGTGCTAAGGAAGATCTCCTGCATGACAACCGATGAAGGAATGTGCATCCCAATGCTAACTAGTGAAGTGGAGTGCAATATTCCTTGGGGGATGAGAAGAGCCACCTTTACCATATTTATTTCCTTATTTCTTACTTTGGATAGCGGGATGAAGATATCTAGAAAGAAGTGCCTTGTGCACAAAAAACAAAAACTAGGCTACACTCACATACCAAAGTGCAATAGCCTCTTCAAAATGTGTGCTCGGCCTTGGGTGCACACTGGATGTGCACTCACCTCGAACACACCTTTTGATATGTGCCCGGAATTAGGGTGCACCTTAGGCTATAAGCCCCTCTTGGGCACACCTTAGGATGTGCACCAGAGCTGGACGCACCTTAGGTTGTGTGCCCCTCCTAGGTACACCTTAGTATGTGTACCAGAGCTGGGCGTACCTTAGGGTGTGCACCAAAGTTGGGTGCATCTTAGGATGTGCACCGAAGCTAGGCATAAATTAGGATGTGCATCGAAGCTGGGCATACCTTAGGATGTGCACCAAAGCTAGGCACAAATTAGGATGTGCGCCAAAGCTGGGCACACCTTAGGCTGTGTGCTCCTCCTAGGTACACCTTAGGATGTGCGTTGGATATGGGCGCACCTTAGGCTATGTGTCCCTCTTGGGTGCACCTTAGGATGTGTGCCAGAGCTAGGCACACCTTAGGTTGTGTGTCCCTCCTAGGCGCACCTTTGGATGTGTGTTAGAGCTGGGCACACCTTATGTTGTGCACCCTTTTTAGGCACACCTTAGGATGTACGTCAGAGCTAGTAACACCTTAGGCTATGTGTTCCTCTTGGGTTCACCTTTGTATGTGCACCAGAGTTGGGCGCACCTTAGGCTATGCACCCCTCCTGGATGCACCTTTGGATGTGCAGCAGAGCTGGGCATACCTTAGGTTGTACGTCCATCCTGGGTGCCTACCTCGGATCATGGATACAAAAAGAAGATAAAATTTCATCCCTCGCCATTCTCCTACCAGTTAGGATTTTTTTCCAAAAACTACGTTATTGCTAACATGGGGAAAGGCAAAGGGATACTCTAAAAATCAAACTGGAATGCATAGGAAAAACACAAAAATATGTACAGTTGTACAAGAAAATCTCGTACTACCCCTCACTGGTAGTACGCCTTCAGGTGAATGACATTCACTGATAGTGGTAGAGTGGACCCATCAAGATACTGCAACGTGAAAGAGTTTACTGTATGAACTTAAGAAACCTGGAACGGACCCTCCTAGAATGCATCAAATTTGTCATGATTCCCAAGTTTATATTTCTTCTCATTCCATTTAAGTGCTAAGTTCCCAACCTGGAAAGTGTGATCAGAGGTCCTTTTGTTGAACCAGTTCTTTGTGGTAATGACATGCTTCATGAAAGCCTCATAGGTTTTCTCCATTTCCTCTTCCAACTACAGTAGTTGGGCAATTCTAACGCTGACCAGGTCAAACCCTTCCTCCTCACCATCCAGTGATCGGAGAGTCTGTAGTGTCAAAAAATCTATATGTGCTGGAAGCACTACTTCCTTCCCGTGCACCAGGGAATATGGGGATGTCTTGATGGATTTATTAATAGAATTTTCTTTCGCCCATAGCACAAAATCTAGTAGTAGGTGCCAAGTCCGCTTGTTGTCTTCCAGCATATTTTTTAGGATTTGAAGCAAGTTCTTATTATTAGACTTTGTCAATCCGTTGCCCTGCATGTATTAGTTTGCTGAAATTTTTAGATAGATACTATACTTACTGGAAAATGCACACATCTTGGATCCAATTAAATGGGAACCATTATCTGTCACTATAGCATTCGGTATTTTGAAATGGGTTATCAACCCTTCCAGAAAAGTAATGACGACGTCCTGATTAGCCCACTTAGTAAGCACTGCCTCTGACCACCGGTTGAAGTAGTCTGTAGCTGTCAAGATATATTTGTGCCCTGCAGAAGAGTTAGGCTCAATTATTTTTATGAAGTCCAAACCCCATTGCTAAAATGGAGCCTCAACCTGAATCGGGTGTAGAGGCATGAAAGCATTTCTGATTTGGCCAACATATCTTTGATATTTATCACACCTCTAGCTCACATTGAAGGTGTAATCGCCAAAAAGGCTCACACCCGATAGCATCCTATGGCAATAAATGATAAAAATATAACACGCATACAATAACAAGAAATTGACAACAAATTAATCAAGAAGAAAAATGCTTTATTCCATTGTATTCAAAGTACATCAAATTACAACTACATCCCTCTTAGGGATAATCATTTTGATATAATATTACAATAGGAGTGCACAATTGTTTCCCTCTTAATGGTAGGTGTGATTTCCAAATGCCTTTCAAGATGACACGAACTACTCTAGGGTGGAGATGCCCTCTTCTTCGCGATGGGGAAGGAACTTGATAGTTGGTTCTCCTTTGAAACTATTCCCTGTGGTCAAGAAACAACACAAGAATGTCAAAAAGATAGGTAGCCTCTCATGATGAGGCCCTTTTAGGTAAATTGCATAATGACACCATTAAACATGCATAATCAAGAAAACATGAAGAGTGCTTCTAAGCTATGAAAATTGAATCAAGATTTATATAAGAGTGGAAACAAAAGTAGCAGCTACACTATGCATGGATCAAATGTGTAAAATGAAGCATAAACATGCATAAAGAAACCATTTAAGTCCTAATTGAAGCATAAACATAAAGAAGCTAAACTAACCTAATTCTATAGTCATAAGTCTACTAAAATGTATTTAAACCATGAAAACAACTACTCTAAGCTAGTTAACCATACAGAAATGAAAAGAGGAAGGTGGTTATACCTCTACTACAAACCGCAGCTCTGATGAACAGTCTACACTATAAACCATGGTTGAAAGCTATGATTATCACTTTGATAGGTTTACCCTCAATTCCAAGGGTAGTGGGCTTGACCTCCTTGTCCAATTTATGTTCAAGGGTCACCTTCGGTGTCCTTCTGACAGGTTTGGCAGTTGAATCACTATGATGGGCCTTCATTTTCCTGGATTTACGTTTCTTGATCCTCCTAGGCTCCTAGAACTTCCATGGAAAATTGATCGTTGGATGAATAGCAAAGTGGCCTTCGAATGCATGAATTTAGTATGCAATCCGATAGCACTTTGCTGCTCACTTGATCAATTCACACTCTCTCAATAATTCGTCAATGCTTCGCTATACAAATCATCTATATATTTCTCCTCATTTGGAAGGGGTATTTATAGGATGCCCTAGGATTGGGGTGGCTTCCTGGAGAAGCCAAGATAAATAAGAGGTGGTTAGGATAGTTGGAATGGAAGCCTCTGGAATATTTCATCCATTAACCGCCTTCTTCTAGATCAAATGGCCGTTCCAACCGATTTGGCTCGGATTGAAGGCCAACTAAACTCCAGTTAAGACCACAAGTCACAACTACAGTCTAGACTATAAACTGCAGGTCTCAGTCATGGTTTAGCTGTAAACCACAGGTCTGGGCTACGGTTCAGAATGGTTAGGCTAAGGAGCCCAAATTGAGTGGTTAGAACCACTGCTCTATCTTGGAGTCTGTCCAAGATATTACATATGGTCTTATAGCATGTCCATATGAATAGTCACCCTTGACATGATGCATTTTATGTGCCTACAGATGCCCCTTTTGAGATGTGTTGTGATATCGAACAACGTTGAGATAAAATAGACCTAAAATAATTTCAAAGGTTCTATGATGATCATTAGTTTGATCAACATTATATGCCCCAGGGCTTGCAAAAGGATGCACATCCTAGAATCATTGCTTCCAACTAGGTGAAAGGCTTAAATTTTATGCTTTGGCATTTTTGGGTATAATCGAGTAAGACCGATGGACGGAGTGACAAAGGCTTACACTTGGTGCTCTGGCACTTTCGAGTATAATCGGGTAAAACTGATAGCGGAGCGACAAAGGCTTATCTCATCATATTTATTTTTTGCCCCTATAAAGGGTAAGCTTATGATAGTTATTGACAATGATTCATAAGATGAATGCAATTTTGACAAGATCAAGGGATCTACGATCTCAAGGATCTTCTGCTGATTTTAATTATGATTTGATATTATGACTAACCCCTCAAGCGATGAGTCGATGAGGGTAATGACAATGGAATGAAGCGACGAGGTCACTTGACAACTTTGAATTATCTGAATAAAATTATAATTTAGCATTTAATTACTTGGCTAGGCCTAGTCCAGCTTTTGATTCCAACTGTTAATAGTATTTGCACATTTCTATCCCATGGAGCGATCCAGCCATGAAGGCCTTCTTAGGGAATCAAAATGAAGCAATGTCAATTATGCTTATTTTGAATCATATTGTCGATGATATGCTGAAAAGATGTCATAGGAGAAATGACATGAAATGCCTCATTACTGAGGAGCAGTCCAGCCTCAAAGGCCTTCTTAGGGATTGAAAAGAAGCATGTCAAATCAACGATGACAATTTTACCCCAAATTTCCTTATGGTTATTTAATCATCTTGTCAAATTACATAGATCGCAAGTCACTGCAACCGCCAAGTGTATAGGGTAGATAACTAGATACAAGGTGCATTTGGATTTTGATTTATTTGATGATTTTTTTTTTGTTAATTTTGAAATTTTTGAAATGCACGTGGATGCAATGCTTATATGTTATGTTTTTTTGATGCTATATTATGTGAAGTATGGATGACATGCACTAGATAGCTATTTATTTTATAATGATGGTATGCAGTGATCTAGATGCTTAGATGTGCTATTTATGATGGATGCATATGGATGCGATGTTTACTTTTAACACATATTTAATTTTACTTTATTGTATGCATTAATTTATGACTATGTTACGATATGTTGATGCAATGTATGTAATGCATTATTTACATGATGATGATTTAATGTAAATGAACTTGTATGCTTTAATCACTTAAAACATAAGGAATTGAATGGAGATATGTGTTTATCAATCTAATGGATGACACCACATAATGTATAACAAATCATGAATGTAATTGGAAATCCTCATTACAAGAATTTAATCAATTAAACACCCATATATGAGATGCAATGATATGAAATGGTATGATGCGGGTGATATCATATATCACTTGGTATTTTTGTTGTAATTTTGAGATATGCATGATATAGTCAGTGGCCGTCTAAATATCATTTCTGATATCCATCCGGTATCTATCCTATATCCTGGAAACTTTGTGTTTACTTGTAATGATGCATCTTGAATTTGATACTTTGCAATTTTCATGATTGACATGATTTATTTTGCACTTTCATGATTGACATGATTTATTTTTGGATGGTTTGTGATATTTGGTATGTTGTTGCTATTAGAGAACTTTTTGAGGTTTTCCATGAGACTCAAACACCCTAGTAGACTTCTCAAATGTCACATACTAACTATACAAGGCTTTTGTTGGACAAGGCTTTCATCGTGAAAGACCCGACTATTCATTACCCCTCTGTGTGCATGTAAGTATTTTCAGATAGACCATAGGCATACCCCAAATGTCAGTTGGGACTCTTTCAACACATATGTGAGATCGGGTTCCTCATATGTTCGTATCATCCTTGTTTCAAATTTTATTGGACTATAATGCTAGGCACCTAGAGCTAGCTCATCTTGCAAATTGATCAGGACTACCCCTCTAAAAGCAAGCGGGACTCTTTCAACCCATTGTTGCAATTAGGGATCACCCAAAAAAACTACTACTTTGAAAGTAGGCGGGACTCTTTCAACCCATTGTTGCAATCGGGGTTCACTCTATGGCTTTCGAATGGTGAACAATCCAGGGATTCAAGTTCTCACCTCATTTTTTGATACTTGCTCATATGTAGTGATTTTTTCACTATTTTTTACATTTCATTTATGATTTAATTTGAATAAGGGATTTGTATAGTGCTTTTGATTCACTATATTACTTTGAGGTTTGAGCTTTGAATTTCTATTTGAGATTTAAACTTTGTATCTATATACGAGTAGGGTAAATTATTGTCCTTTTGCCAAGGTTCACCACTCTAGACCGAACTATTTGCAAGACAAGTAGGTAATAAAACTCATCTCTCTAGAGAACCTAGGACCACTTTCACAGCTTTCATCCTCCCTTATCTTAGCAGGATTTTATTGTTTTGCTTAGTGACGAGATCCTGATATGTCAAGTACTATCCCAACTACTGACCTCATCTACAAAAGCAAAGCAAACTTTCTATGACATCTGAGAAACCCACTAGGTATGGCTAAGTGATTGGAAAATTTTTGATATACTTACATATTTTATAGCAACAAGCGTTGTGTATGAATGCAATGGATTATGATAAATGTAGAGGTGCATGATTTAGACACAAACGTGGTGTCGTTTGTAATGCTGGCAAACACTATCCATTCTACTACGGAATGCAATGGATGAAGAATACCTATATGCAATGTAATAAAATGAAATGCATGTGTGAATGCAAATAAAAATGCAAAATGTAAATGCAAATGTTTTTGGATTTTATGCTTTACCAATTTTTTTGGATTTTTAATTATTTTAATTTTTTTTAATTTTGAGCCTTTATATTTGACCAAATGGTGATTACATGCCTCTGGAGCCCTTATGAGTGACCAAATGGTGAGGAAATGCCATTGGATCATTTAACTTGACCAAGTGATTTTTTAAAAAATCCTTAGAGCTTTTTAGGATGATCGAGCGGTTTTAAACAAACCCTCGGAGCCTTTTGGGGTTGACCAAATGTTTGAAATACATTTGGAGCTTTGTGATTGACCAAACTACTCACAAGAGAGCTTGGAGTCTTTTAGGATGACCAAGTAGTTTTAAGCAAACCCTCGGATCCTTTTGGGTTGACCAAGTGGTTTCTGGGAAATCCTTGGTGCCTTTTTGGGATGACCGAGCGGTTATAAGTAAACCCTCGGGGCCTTTGACTGACATGACCAAGCGGTTTTAGGAACCCTTGGAGCCTTTTGGGAAGGGTATGCTACCCTATGTACCCCCAGTGTGTGTGCCCCTCAATGAAAGTGAAGGAGGTGTGCTACCTCTAGGATCCTCACTTTACCTCATTGAATTTGGCATGGATGGTGGGGAAGGTATGCGACCTTGAAGACTCCCAATGTGCATGTTATCTACTAAAATGTAATCAACTTGCTTAGGAAGAGTGATAGAAATTGACTCTCCCAATTGAGGCATGAACCTCAACGGGGTGCCTATGTATAGAAGGGGTAGCAATAATGATCCATCTGGGGATATGATCTTTCCATCGATAAGATCCTGAACTACATGTTTAAAGACAACAAGCATTAATATCATGACCCCTCATTCAATGATACAGGCAAGCCTATTCCCTTCTATAATTTTTAGATCTAGACCTATATGGGTTGTACAAGGGTACATATGGCAATGTGATTGTATTCATTTCTTGTAGCTTACGAATGATGGTTGACATCGATTCAGCTAAAGGTGTCCAAACATGTTGGTCATGCTCTTGGTGAGAAATAGGATGTTGAGGCTTACGAGGCATCAAATGACCTTGGGATCGTACATGAGAAGATGAGGTCTCTACTTTAGTAGGTTGAAACACTATGGGTGAACCATATATGGGATAAACCCCACTATCTATGAGTTTTTGAACCACATGCTTGAATCCATAACAATCACAAATGCTATGGCCCTCTTTTCTATGATAGAGATAGTAATAATCCTCCCTATAACCCTTATGTTTAACTCTTTTTGGATCTACTGGTTTGATGTCAGGTAAGGTGATGACCTTAGCCTCTTGCAGATTTTGAAAAATATCTAACATGGGCTTGTTTAAAGGAGTCCAAATGTGTTGCTGCTATTTTGGGTGCTTGACCTGCATTGGTTTGTCATGAGGACCCAATGGTTGAGCTGGTTGAATTGGCTCTTGCTCTTGTTGAGGTTTTTCCTGTGCTTGCACAGGAGATAAGTCATCCTCAGATGTGGGTTGCTTTTGTAATCCTAGGTTTTCAAGATGGTTCATGATAACATGCAACGCCTTATCTTGTTCGTCCATTCGATGTTCCATTTTCTCTAAATGATTGAGAATGGCTTGCAAGACCGACAAGGAATTCATGTGTATTTCCAACGATTGGTTCGAAATACCTTTGTCATTTGAAGGAAATAGAAAAGTGGATGCTAGAAATCCATTAGGTAATTGCAAATCACCTATTTCCTTCATTTGGGTTGTAGTGGATGCTTCTTGATGACACGCTTTGCTTGCGCCATCCACATGCTCATGTTTTTGACTCAATTTCGATTTCTATGTCACTTTGTACTGTTGAATTGTGTAAGCCTGAGTACCCCCGGTTTGATGTGGGGAAGGCACCCATTATTTCTCTTGAATAGGCATCATGAACAATAAGTCAGGAGTGACTAATTTTAAAGGTTCTAGCCCTTTCAATGTGGAAGCAACATCTGATTACCCCCTCTCTTGTTCTATCTGCTTTAGAGTCACTCAATCCTCTGGCTTAATGTCAACCATTCCCACGAAATCTTGAGAAGGTGCTTTAGCTTTTAGACCAGATGTAAGTAAATCATCAACTAGTCGATATGATCCTGCATCAGTCTTTCTAACTGATATTTTCTTCTCATCATCAGGTAATATGATACCATAATTTTTGGTGATGGGAGAAGGTAGCAATTTCTTGATGCAATCCCCAATTGCATGTTTGATGATTTTATTCGAATGAATATTTTGAGGTTTGCATGTCGCTAGAGTCTCTTGTGGCTCATCAACTTTCTTACAATATTTGAATGGCTCAAGATCATGGGGGACCACATACACTTGTCCTTGGTGTATGAATTTTATATTTTTGTACACTATGGAAGGAAAACATTCCATATCTCTCATCCATGGTCTCCCTAGCAAAATGTTATACTGCATCTCACCCCCAAGATATGACACAACGTAGGAATTATATTTATCCCAACCTGTATAGGTAGGACTATTGTACCAATCATTGGGGATGTGGTATTATTGAAGGCTCTTAATGTGAATGTTGAGTCCTTAATGTGCGAAGGCAAAAAATTTAAATGCTTCAAAGCTATAGTCGTGATGATGTTGATAGATGACCCAATGTTAATCAAGACTCTCTTATAAATTTTTTTATTAATGCTCGCTATGATGTGTAGTGGACGATCAGGTTCATCCTTAGAGATTGGCTTAATCTCATCTCTATGAAAGGTAATCACATGGTCCTTTGGTGAGTGAATTAAATTCACTGTTAGTGTGGACTATGATAGATTATCAACTTTAGTTGAATTTTTTGGTATGTTGAGTTGATCAAGGCATTTCTTATTTTGTGCTACAAAATTAATCATATCGATAAAATCCTCATCAGTTGGGGCCATGTGCATCTCATTAACGTGCTCAAATTGATTGTTATCATCCTCATGATTGTGTTGACGGTTTCTGGATATGTCGATGTCCTGATTATCGATAGCCGAGGGGCTATCTATTTGTAATTTGCTCTTATACAACATATTATGCACTACATTCTTGAATGCAACACAATCCCAGATATCATGGCCATTTTACCAATGATAAACACAATAGAGATCTTCTCTATAGCCCCTAGGTTTGTGGTGAATAAGATCCAAGGCACGCACTTCAGGCAATATTAGGGCCTTAGCATCACAAAGGCATTTGAAAATTGATGCCAAAGATTCATGTAATGATGTATATTTATGAGGTGGACGTCTCTACTTGTCCTTGCCTTGATTCTTGTTGCACTTATTGTGATGTGCATGAGGATGTTGATCCTAATTGTTCTCTTATTGTTGGCTTTGTGATTATTTTGGAATGTTTAACACGATCTGGTTGACATGCGTAGGCTCAGCCTGTTTTGGTTGATATCGTGTGCTCTTGTTCCATTATTTCTCACTACGAAGCTCTAGGTCTCCTTCTTCTAGCTTGATATCTTCAATGACCTTGGCTTGTGCTAAAGCCTCTTCGAATGTTGTATATTTTTGCAACTGGAGCAACAATGATATGTGCTTGGCACAACTTTTGGTAAACATTTCGGGTAAGTTCAGTAGTGGGAATAGAGAATGGTAACTCTAATATTAATTTTTGCCACCTATCCCCATAATCCATGATTGGCTCATCATCATTTTGACATATATTGGCCAAGTCAGATAGATTAGCTTTATTTTTGGTGCCAAATGAGAAGCGCTCAAGGAAAGCATCCGCAAAATGTTTGAAGTTGGCTATGTTGTGCCTAGGTAATTGATTAAACCATTCAGAAGTTGTTCTTGAGAGGGTTATAACAAAAGTTCTTAACATCAAGACATCATCATGTTGTGTTAGGATCTCATCCTAACCCTTAATGTAATAACTTCCTTTATGTAATAATTCCTAGTGAACATGGGTAGTACCCATGATTAATATTTTGTAATGTTCTAAGTTTTAGCTTAGGTAGTGCCTATGACAAATGACACCCTTTTCTATGTAACACACGGTAGATAGGTTAGGTAAGGTGGCCTTGTGCATGTAATTCGAGTCGCACTATGCATGTAATTCGGGTGGCATTATGCATGTAATCTAGGTGGCATTTTGCATGTAAGCCAACCTTGGAAGGAAACTCTTTAAATACCCAAAAAGGCACCAATGTAATCATATTTTTGCAAATTAATGAAGTGTTGAAGGAGGTTGCCCCCTCGAAGAGGCCTGCAATTCTATCTATTATGAGATTTTTCCTTTTAAGTAAATTCTATTATCATATGCATTTAATTCCGAATACTGTTATAATGTTTCTATGAGTTTATTTCCAAGCAAATGTGTGAGAGTGTATTTATTTGAGTTGAGAGTGTGTTGTTTAGTATATTTTATAGTAGGATCTTAACAAGTGGTATCAGAGTGCTTTCCAGGGCCATGTTCTACTGTAACTACAACTATTCTTGCCATCCAATCCACCTGTTATGTATAAATTCTATGTTTTTTTCGTTCTTGTTTTTCTTTATTAAAAAAAAAAATCCAAAAAATACAATGCATTTTTTTCCAAACCAAAAAAAAAAAATCTTTTTAGTTGAGTAGGTAGAAACCCTGTGTCGGGGGTTTTAAAATATCGCAAAGGATCTATCATTATTGGCTAAGCTAGATATCCCATAAAGCGTCTAGTGAAGAGAGGGGCGATCAGGCTCCAATACCCAGGCCTCAGACATAACTCATGCACGGACTTGAGCTCCCATGTATCTTTGGGTATATCGAGAGACCATCTAGGTTTAAATAAAATTTTAGCCATTAGGAAGCTTTTCGGCCTTGTATTACTCATAGTCTACAGGACACAACATCCTGGACGATTACCCTCTCGTATTGTCAGAGAGGCAGGTAGTGTGCTCAAGGGTATGTGTGGAATCCTCCTTGAGTAGTGGCCTGAAATATTGGTCCGAGCACTATTGTTTGTCACTGTCGGTATAATAGAGGGCCTATGGGTGATACATACTCCTCTACCTAGCATTCCCTGGTTCTGTTAAAACTTCAACCTGTAAAAAACAAAAATATATAAAAAAAAAACCAAACCTCCCTATTCGTAAACCTGCATTTCAAATCCCCAAAAGTGAGCATATGAGAAAGGAGTCCTTTACTAAAAAAATAATAGAAAGTACATGCATTCGGGATAGACCATGAGGGTGACACTTACGCTGACATTCTGGAGAATAATAGTCAAATTTATAGTGGTAGTCACAGTCAGGTCAGAGAGGTCAACATAATCAGATCAAAATTTATAGTTTTCAGGGTCAGAACAGAACTGTCATAACAATCACCTACAAAATACAAAGAATCTTGGGGCTAGTGAGGTCAGTAGTGTTAGAGAGACTGTCAGTACTGGGAAAATCAATGAGAGCATGACACGAGGCCAGTTATAAATAGTGCTCTAGTACCCAACTTTTGCTCTGTAGCTCAAAATCAAAAATTGTAAACACTGTTAGACTCAAAAAAACAGGATATAAACAAAAAAGTTTGGGGTGCCAAAAAGTAGTGTTGAGAGATATAGCTCATTATGACCACATCTTCGAGCTTATCGTTTTGATATAGCACTCAAGAACTTTTTTGGGCACTTACTAAAAATAGTAAGTCCTAAAAACTCAATTCTATCTATAGTAACTGGTCACAAAAGGTTTCAAAATGGCCCAGGGTACCCGTGGACATCAAAAAGAACTAGACCACTTGGAATCCTTAACAAAAGCCATTGAGAACTTGTACTTGGCTTTTCACTCCATAAGGGAAGAACTCCAAGGTCTTCGCATAGAGCATGAGGCCACTAGTAACTGCTTAGAAGAAGCACTGATAGAAGTAGACAACAAACTAAAAATAGGACCACCAAAAATAGAACACCAAGCTGAGGGTTCTACAAGGAATCATGACCATTATCCATCCTTTAAAATTCCCAAATTGGACTTTCCCAAATTTAGTGGGAAGGATGTTTATGGGTGGCTATGTAGGGTTGATCAATTCTTTAGACTTCATAATGTCCCCATATTTCATCGAGTCCAGATGGCTTCCTTTAACTTGGAATCTGAGGCTCTACACTGGTTCCAATGGTTACGTATTGCCAATACAAATCTCTCTTGGGAGAATTTTGGATCCCAACTACTCACTCAATTTGGTCCTAGTGAGTATGAGGACTTTACAAGGGCCTTGACCAAACTACAACAAATAGGGTCAGTCCGTGAATACCAAGCTCAATTTGAAAATTTGGCCAATAAGACAAGAGGATTGAATGAAGGGTTCTTCCAGAGTTGTTATATCAGTGGGTTGAAGGGGAAACTCCAAGTGAAAGTAAGAATTTTGAAACCACAAACTATGATGGAAGCTATCAATTTGGCCCGTTTGGCCGAATCTAAACTCTCTACCCAAAGGTGCCCATCAAAGTTTTATCAAAATAGAGCTTCATTTCCTTCTCGATCCCAATACCTATTTGATAATAAACCTGCTGCACCCAAGCACCTAACCACAGAAGATATGGATGCACGCCGTGCCCAAGGATTATGCTACAATTGTGATGAAAAGTTTTTTAAAGGGCATAAGTGTGCACACAAAATATTGTTCTTGATAGATGTTGAAGAACCTGATAACTCTGACCAGAGTGATGAGGATGAGGACCCTCCAAAAACACCTTCTCCACAAGAAGAAGTGAAACAGGAACCTAAGACAACAATTACAGTCCATGCTCTTGCAGGCATTACTACTCCACAAACCATGAAGGTTGCAAGATTTTTCAAGGGCCAACGTCTTTCCATCCTTATGGATTCGGGAAGCACGCACAACTTCATTGACCCTAGAGTTGCTCAGTGGGCAAATTTCTATATCCACACTTGTAATTCCTTTGAGGTCATGGTAGCCAATGGGGGAACCTTACCTTGTAAAGGAAAATGTCACAATGTTAAAATCAAGATAGGGGACTATGAACTCAAGCAGGACATGTTTGCCCTCCATTTGGATGGATGTGATATTGTTTTGGGATCTCAATGGTTGAGTATGTTGGGCACTATCAATTGGAACTTTGCTGAACTTTGAATGTAGTTCTTCCAAAATGGATAAACACACATCATCAAGGCCTCCCCAGCAGGAACACCTCAAATTATTAGTTCAAATGGCATGGAGAAATTGCTAAAGAAATAATCACGTGGGGTCATTGCACAACTATTCTCCATCCAACCATCCACCTCTCAAATGGGTGAAACCCCATCATACCTGTAATAGATTCTCCATAAACATGAGGCCATATTTGCAGAACCAACTACACTACCACCGTATCGCTCTCACAACCATGTCATTCCATTATTACCGGATAGTGCACCTCCCAATATTAGACTATATAGGTACCCTCATGCCATGAAGTCAGATATTGAGACAATGATACAGGAATTACTCAAGGCGGGTATCATTCAGCCTAGTACTAGTCCCTACTCCGCACCCGCCTTATCGGTCCTCAAGAAGGATGGCTCCTGGCGATCGTGTATTGACTACCGACAACTAAACAAGATAACTGTTAAGGATAAATTTCCTATCCCTGTGGTTGATGAATTACATGGGACCATGTACTTCACCAAGCTAGACCTTCGCTCTGGGTACCATCAGATCTGGTTCAGGGATGAAGATATTCCTAAAACTTCTTTTCACACTCATGAAGGTCATTATGAATTCTTGGTAATGCCATTTGGTCTCAAAAATGCTCCTTCCACATTTTAAATCCTGATGAACAACATATTTTGCCCTTTTTTGCAAAAGTTCATCCTTATGTTCTTCGATTGCATCTTGATTTACAGTCACACATGGGAAGAGCATCTCAAGCATGTAGATCAAACCCTACAACTATTGGTCGACCATCAACTGTTTGCAAAAAGGTCCAAGTGTTCCTTTGGTTTGATTGAAGTGGAGTACTTGGGACACATTGTCTCAAAGGATGGTGTCAAGGTTGACCCTAAGAAGATCCAAGCAGTCCAAGAATGGCCAAAACCTTGCACTCTCAAGGGACTTCGAGGATTTTTAGGGCTTACAGGCTATTACCATAAATTTTTCTGTAATTATGGAAATATAGTCACCCCCCTCACATCCATGTTGAAGAAGGATTATTTTACTTGGACAGGGTCGGCTGAGCAAGCATTCTTGGAACTCAAGCATGCCATGACCACCACTCCAGTTTTAGCCATGCTAGAATTCTCTAAAAAATTTGTCATTGAAAGTGATGCTTCTGGTCATGGTATTGGGGCTGTATTGATGCAAGAAGGATGCCCTCTAGATTTCACAAGAAAATCCCTATCTGATCGCAATTTAGGGAAATCCACATATGCCAAGCAAATATTGGCAACATTGCATGTAGTCCTGCATTGGCAACCTTACCTCACTGGGCATCATTTCTCCATCAAAACTGACCACCAAAGTCTGAAATACTTTCTAGAACAACGGGTTGCCACCCCAAAGCAACAAAAGTGGGTATCAAAACTCATGGGCTATGATTATGACATCACGTACAAAAAATGAAAGGATAATCTTGTGGCGGATGCTCTCTCTCACCAATTTGAGACCCTTAGTATGTTGTGTACCATTTCTACACCATTGCCCCAATGGATTGAGCCCTTACGTCAAGAAATACTTCAAGATGAAGATTTGAAAGACTTGGTTACTTCACTTATGGATGATCTAGAGTCTACACCAGGATATAGTTGGGATGGCCAGGATCTGCGTTACCATCAATGCCTAGTTCTTCCTCCTAAGTCCCCACTTTGAGAGCTCCTCATGAAGGAATCACATGCTACTCCATCTTCTGGCCATTCAGGGTTCCTAAAAACTTATGAGCGACTCAAGCGCACCTTCTTTTGGAAAGGTATGAAATAGGACATTTGCTCTTTTGTAGTTGACTGTGACACATGTCAAAGGATGAAAGGGGAAACAGTGCGCTCTTCGAGCACTCTTCAACCATTGTCGATCCTAGAGCAGGTGTGTACTAACATCTCCATGGACTTCATAGAAGGGCTACCTAAATCTGGAGGCAAGTCAGTTATTTTCATGGTAGTGGATCGCATTTCAAAGTATGCTCACTTTTGTGCCCTAACCCATCCTTACACAACATCCACTATTACCCAAATTTTTCTTGACTCCATATTTCGCCTTCATGGCATGCCAGCCTCAATTGTATCTGATCGTGATCCCACATTTACTAGCAATTTTTGGAAAGAGTTGTTTAAGTTGCAGGGGACTCAGCTCAAAATGAGTTCAGCCTACCATCCACAAATGGATGGTCAAATAAAGGTTGTTAATAAATATTTGGAAATCTACCTTCACTACTTTACCTTCGATCATCCTACTCATTGGGCAAAATGGCTTTCCTTGGCCGAATGGTGGTACAACACTTCCTATCATACCACCACCAAACTCACACCGTTTGAGGCAGTTTAAGGGTGCCCTTCACTCATGCCTTCTTCCTACATTTTAGGAAGCTCCAAGGTCGAGGCCATTGACAATGCTCTGAGTCAACACACCGAGGTCCTCCGCCAACTCAAGCAAAATTTGAACATGGACCAGAATCGGATGTGCCAACAAGCTGATCAACATTGTTCTGAGCGTAGTTTTGATGTGGGTGATATGGTCTTCCTTCGCTTGCAGCCATACAAACAATCTTCCCTACAACTTCACAGGTGTCAGAAGCTCACTCTAAAATTCTATGGTCCTTATCAGGTTCTACAACGGATTGGCCCTACAGCTTACAAATTGGCTCTTCCCCCTACTTCCAAGCTCCACCCTGTTTTTCATGTTTCCCTTTTCAAGAAAGTTGTGGGCACAAAGGTACAGGTTCAATCAACACTCCCTGAATTGGATGAAGGCTTCATCTTACTTGCACCTAAGCAACACTTGGATCATCAAACTTGCACTCTACGCAACCATACCATTACAGAGGTCCTTGTTCAGTGGCATGGGCTTCAACCTGAGGATGCTACATGGGAGTCTCTCCATCAACTCCAAAGCAACAGTTTTCTCATTTTCAGCTTTGAGGACAAAGCTTCTTCAAGGAGAAGGGCATGTTAGTATCTCATCCTAACCCTTAATGTAATAACTTCCTTGATGTAATAATTCCTACTGAATGTGGGTAGTACCCATGATTAATATTTTGTAATGTTCTAAGTTTTAGCTTAGGTAGTGCCTATGACAAATGACACCCTTTTCTATGTAACACATGGGAGATAGGTTAGGTAAGGTGTCCTTGTGCATGTAATTCAAGTCGCACTATGCATGTAATTCGGGTGGCATTATGCATGTAATCCAAGTGGCATTTTGCATGTAAGCCAACCTTGGAAGGAAACTCTTTAAATACCCAAAAAGGCACCAATGTAATCACATTTTTGCAAATTAATGAAGTGTTGAAGGAGGTTGCCCCCTCGAAGAGGCCTGCGATTCTATCTATTGTGAGATTTTTCCTTTTAAGTAATTTTTGTTATCATATGCATTTAATTTTGAATATTGTTATAATGTTTTTGTGAGTTTATTTCCAAGCAAATGTGTGAGTGTGTTTATTTGAGTTGAGAGTGTGTTGTTTAGTATATTTTATAGTAGGTTCTTAACATACTGTATCTGGAAGCATGCACTAATGAAGCCTGATATATGATCTTACGCATCTTCATCACCTTTAAACTTATCCCATTTAGGTATTTCAAAATATTTAGGATAAGAAGGGCTTGGTACTGATGGACACAATGGTTGATTGTATATCTTGCTTAGAGTGGGCTTTTGACTAGCCACATATTGTTTCTCGAGAGATTTGATTTTCTTGGCAAGCACCTTGTAGGCTTGAGAAGATATGATCTCTTCCTCTTGAATGGATCTTCGAGGTGCAAGCAGAGGTAAGTTCCTTTGAGTGCGATGTGGTCAATTGTATTCATCGGCCATGTCTACAAAAACGGTTCAGGATATCATTGATCCTGGTCATCCAACTCTGATCTTTCATACTGCTTGTGCTCATGCTTGTTTAGAACTAAACGCTCTCGTGGTCAAGAAGCATGTTGTAAAGTATGGCAAACATAATCATCTACTCTCCTATTTTGTAGCTCAAGGTGCGAAGTAGCACGTCTCTCATTTTTTTGTTGCCTGTACTCACTACAAGGAGGTAATTCAAACCAAGCCAATCTATTTGATCACCTTTCTTGCTCTTTTAAATCGAGGAGGCGTTGCTCTTCTAAGTTGTGTTCATATAACCATTGTAGGTGCAACCACTGTTATTTTGCACTTTCTCATTCTAGATTTTCTAAACAGTCACACTCAATGTGCAAACCCTTCAATTGGTCTTGAAGCATTTGTTCTCTCTGGATTTCATCTTACCTATGTGATCAATTTGTTGTGCTAGGTCTAGGACTTTGCAACTCCTTGTGAGGGTTCTTGTTTGCTTCAAATTGTGCAACGAGGTTGGTAGCTCTCTTTCCTCGATGAGTTGAGCTTGCATTGATATTATGCTCTTCCTTAGGTGTGCAATCCTCATGCAAGGATGTTGTGGGGGTGTCACGTGTTCACTGGGAACACTCACTATGGGAACGAATAGGATGCAACTGCGTGACAGTTCCTTCATCCATGATGTACTCCTCAACGGATCTAGAAGATCCATGAGAGGAATGATCGTGATGTATGCTTCTATACTCCAATTTCCTATATTGAGATCTTCCAGCACCTTGGTCTAAGAAGTCAAAGTGATGAGACTTCCAAGGTTGTGCAAGAGGAGTACCTTCCTCACCAACACTACGATAAGACAAATGACATCCTCCATGATCAGAAGGATTTGGCATTATAATAGGCATGTGAATGGTTGTCTTACCTCTATCTTGCCCTTCATTGGACTGATTTGAACTCTCAGTGTAATGAGATGTGGTAGGTCTAGAGGTATTCTCATTTAGGTCACGAGAAGATAAGTTGTTAATTCTCCTGATTGGGGTTCCTTGATGAGATTCGCTGTGAGTGGTGTTGTCTCCTATGAGACTACCTGAAGTGCATTTAGGTATGTTTTGGGCAGGTGTTCTACCTCTAGGGTGATCCAGATCCTGTGGTGCATTGGGTGCAACCTCAGTCTTAGATCGGAGATGACCCCGTGCATTGACCATGACCTTATGAATTTTTACTTTCAAAAAAGGTTGTAAATGTTATATATCAAAATTATTAGTGTGATGAGCTGATCACAATGAGCTATAACTCAAAAAAGTAAATTTTGGGTCAAAATTTAGTATTTTTGGAATATTTGGCCAACCGAGGCTCGTGGTGAGTGACCACTTTTAGGAATTTTTGAAAAATTTTGAACCATGAAGATTTAGGACCCAAAATTTTTGTGAGAGGTGCACAAGGACTAAACTAAGACAACAAAATAAATTTGGCAAGTTTTGGAGTTGTCTAGACCATTTTATGACCGTTTTAGTGCAATTTTTCTCAGTTTTCGGCCTCGAAAATAAAGTAATCATAAAACCAAAATAAAATATTTGTTATAGCTCCGATTTACACGATTCTTGAATCGTTTGATGTAGAACCAATTTTTTTATTATTATTATTAGGGTTAGGGTTTGGCCCCAAATCAAGGATCTTATGTTGATTACCCAAATAATAATAAGAACACACAAAATAGACAATATGATTATCTCTTTTAAGGATTAAATGTGTGTCCTAAAACTAGTTTAGTGCATTTGATTTATTGTGAATATACTCTGAACTCTTATCGTGTTTTTCAAAAGTTGATGTTATACTCAATTTGTTCAAATGTTTTCACCTATATACTCGCACAAGCCGGATATGGTAGTGAAATCCATACTCAACGAGGTAGCATAGGTACTACCAACCCTCACCCAGCACACCATATGCAATGATACACTCTTTCAAATATGAGTGCATGCTATTTTACACAGATAGGATAGTTCTTGGGTCTGCCTTGGCCACAAGCGGGTCCCGATAATACAATTTCAAATGAGCCAACCAAGTAGTAATGACATCCACTGTTGGTCTCAATCAAATGGGTTGGATGTGAGAGCCCAACGCCACTAATGTTTAAATGAAACGTGGTGTGTGTGGTTCCTTTTAATTTGCATAAAATAAAAATGCATAATACAGTACAGTGATTGTTTCCTACATGTAATTTAAAAGAAACATTTTATATTTAGAGATGCATGCTATACTCTACATGATTTTTTGACAATGCAAACTAGTATGCAATTGGCCACTACTTGGGCCTCAAACATGCAAACCTATACACAAGTTCTAATATAGCACATTTTTTTCTATGGTGGACTGTAATAAGAGATCCACTATTCCTAGCAGCACCTATCAAAAATTTAGAAAAAGAAACCTAAGGACCTAATCTATTTTCAATTCATTTTAGCCTTAGTAAATTTATGTTTCAATTTTTGTTCTCTAGAAAACACAAACAGAAAAAAGAAAAAAGAAAAAAACATAGAGTGTGAAAATGGGGCCTACCTCAGGTCCTCATATGATTTGCACTATGTTTTCAGTTGTCTACTCTGTTAGATGTAAACCACAGGTCTAGTCTATGGTCTACACAGTAAACCACATGTTGAACTTGCAGTTCAATTGTTGGCCCGCAGTTGATAGTTGCAGTCTATACCTGCAATTCCAAAAATAAAAAAAACATCAGTTAGATCGCTTATTTTGTGGAGTTCCACCGTGATCATATTCTGTAACCACCAAAAAGGCTCACACCTGATGGCATCCTATTGTAATAAATGATAAAAATACATGCATACAAGAACAAGAAATTGACAACAAATGAATCAAGAATAAAAATTATTTATTCCATTGTATTCAAATTCAACATCAAATTACAAGTACATCCCTCTTAGGGATAATCATTTTGATACAATATTACAATAGGAGTGCACAATTATTTCTCTCTTAAGGGTAGGTGTGATTTCCAAATGCCTTTCAGGATGACACGAACTACTCTAGGATGGAGATGCCCTCTTCTTCGTGATGGGGAAATAACTTGATAGTTGGTTCTCCTTTGAAACTATTCCCTATGGTCAAGAAACAACACAAGAATTTCAAAAATATAGGTAGCCTATCATGATGAGGCACTTTTAGGTAAATTGCATAATGATACCATTAAACATGCATAATCAAGAAAACATGAAGAGTGCTTCTAAGCTATGCAAATCGAATCAATATTCATATAAGAATGTAAAGAAAAGTAGCAGTTACACTATGCATGGATAAAATGTGTAAAATGAAGCATAAACATGCATAAAGAAACCATTTTTTCCCTAATTGAAGCATAAATATGCATAAAGAAACCATTTAATTCCTAATTGAAGCATAAACATAAAGAAGCTAAACTAACCTAATTCTATGGTCAGAAGTCTGCTAAAATGTATTTAAACCATGAAAACAACTACTCTAAGCTAGTTAACCATACAAAAATGAAAAGAGGAAGGTGGTTATACCTCTATTGCAAATCGTAGCTTTGATGAAAGGTCTGCACTGTAAACCATGGTTAAAAGCCATGGTTAGCACTCTGATAGGTTTGCCCTCAATTCCAAGGGCAGTGTGCTTGACCTCCTTGTCCAATTAATGTTCAAGGGTCACCTTCGATGTCCTTATAACAGGTTTGGCAGTTGAATCACTATGATGAGCCTTCATTTACCCGGATTTGCGTTTCTTGATCCTCCTAGGCTCCTAGAACTTCCATGGTAAATTGATCGTTGGATAAATAGCAAAGTGGCATTCGAATGCATGAATTCAGTATGCAATCTGACAGGGCTTCATTGCTCGCTTGATCAATTCACACTCTCTCGATTATTTGTCAGTGCTTTGCTATACAAATCATCTATATCTTTCTCCCCATTTGGAGGGTGTATTTATAGGATGCCCTAGGACTAGGGGTGGCTTCCTAGAGAAGCCAAGATCAAGAAGAGGTGGTTAGGATAGTTGGAATGGAAGCCTTTGGAATATTTTGTTCATTAATCGCATTCTTCTAGATCAAATGGTCGTTCCATCGATTTGGCTCGGATTGAAGGCCAACTAAACTCCAGTTAAGACCGCAGGTCACAACTGTGGTCTGGACTGTAAACCATAGATCTCAGCCATGGTTCAGCTGTAAACCATAGGTCTGGGCTATAGTTTAGACTGGTTAGGCCAAGGAGCCCAAATTGAGTGGTTAGAACCACTGCTCTATCTTGGAGTTTGTCCAAGATATTCCACATGATCTTGTAGCATGTCCATATGAGTAGTCGTCCTCGACATGACACGTTTTAGGTGTCTATAGAAGGAATCAACAAAAATGGTGGGACAAAAATAGCCCACCCTTATTATTTTTAAAGTCATCGACCTTCCAGCAATATGGCCCCTAGACATTCTAGAATGGAACTCATCCAGGATTTTCTTTTTTTCTATCCCCTTAACACACCTCAGGAGGACACCGTCGATGTTTTTATGGAACAACCCCTCAAGAAATAATACATATTTATAGTCCTGAAGCCTAAAATATCTCCTTTGTGAAGAGTCAAGGCCGTTAGGGCACTATCTAGTGCTGAAGTACTCTACCAAGTCTTCAGTCCAATCCCTGCTATCTATTGACTGATCTTCTAGGTTGCTCTACAACAATGGATCTTTCCATTGGCAAGTTATTACCTCAGTTGCGGCACTCTTGGAAAGCTCCAAGCATAGAGCTTGACCATGGACTAAATTGGTGGGGTGGACCTCTATATCATATTCTTAGATCTTTGTGATCTAGCCTGCCCTCTTCTTACCAAGCTCACCTTGAATGATGAAGTTTCGAACGTCTAGGTGTACCATGTACACTATCATCTTGATCTATGAGATGAAATGATGAAATTTTTTTAGCACCCTCATTACTACATGCACCTGACTCTCAATTAATTTTTGCTTTTCTTCATGCAGAAGAATGACTTGACTGAGAAATGTTATGGGTCGCTCGTCCTCATCATCGTTTTTCTAGGTCAGCACAGTAGCATAGCTTTCTGGCTCCCCAACCGCATACAAGATGAAGTCTTTAAAATAATCAGGGTTTACCAGTATGGGAGCTTGGGCGATCCGATGCATTATCTCCTTGAACACCTATCTTCTCTCTTCTATCCACTATAGATAGTAGTTCTAAGCCCTAGGACTAATTGACACGTTCTCCAATAATTTTGTAATGTAACTGAGCAATTTTTTCTAAGTGTTTGCAATGTAAGTCATCAGACGTCCAATTTTATCAAATGTCTGGGCTAACTACCAAATGTTTGGACTTACCATCAGAGTCTAGACTAGCTGTCAAACGTCTGGTCTGACTGCCAGACGTCTAGTGTGGACTTGTCTTCAGACGTCTAGACTAGTTGTCATATGTCTGGTTTGACTGCCAAATGTCTAGTCTAACTACCAGACATCTGGGCTAGGAGCCTGACGGCTAGTTAGTGCTAGTTAGACGTCTGATTAGTTATTAGTTAAAATATTTAGTTGTGAAGTTGGTTGGGGAAGTTGGGGGAATTTGGTTGGGATAACCAACTTCCAGCCCTATAAATACCCCCTTTTCAAACATTTGTAATCCATCAAAATTAAGGAGAAGATAAATAGAGAGCATCAGACTCTGTTGTATGCTATAACTGTGAATGAATATAATACAAAGGTTGTTATTCTTATCCATATTCTTTGTATGCATTGAGTGAATGTTGAGTTGATTTTTTGGTTTGCTGCCATTAATGCAGTTGTTGCAAGTTTTTGAATGTTGATTTCCATTGCAGGTTTGCTATCTGTTATTGATGAATAGGTCCTAAAGTAGGAGCAGTTATAGCGGTTACAGATTCCCTAAAGTCTGATGTCTATCCAAATTTATGGTAACCACCACATGGCTAACCATTAGCCCCTCCACTCGATGTCTAGCCCTGACCATATGTCTAGTAGCTAGACGTCCTACCTGCCAGACCTGACGTCTAACCCCTAAACGTCTAAACCAGACGTCTAACCTTATCCCAAGCATCTATACTTGTGCACCTAATGCCTGGATCCTTGATGTCCTGATTGAGCCAACTAAAGCCAGAGTTAGCTTACCGACGAGAATCTTGTTGAGTTGCCTAACCCTGATATTAACTGTCATCACCCATATCGAGAATGTACTCACCCCTATCTATATTTGGTGTTGTTGCCTAATCAAAAACCTAAAGAGTCTAGATAAAGCGATAGAAAAGTGACTAGGTGAATGGCTTGTTTTAGGTCACAAAATAAAAAATAAATATCGATAAGAAGAAGTGCACGAATGGCGAACCTACGAGCAAACGAGGTCCCAGAGGTGTCTCACCTTGAGGTAGAACGAGTATGGAATGCTGAAGAGGATGAGAATGCACACATAGAAACTTTATTGGTGACTACAAAAAATAAGGAAGGGCAAATAGCAGAAAGAGTACCTATAATTGACAACTAGAAGATAATACCCAAACCGACATAAGATGAGTGGCCATAGGATACTGCAGGAGAGAACCTGATATCGAGCCACCGATGTAGAGGTTCATGGGGAGGAATACTGAAGCCACATCTGGTATATTCATGAAGAATGTCACGAAGCAGAGACCAATTGGAGACGCGTAAAAGGCTATTTAAGGCAGATTTTGCACCACCAATAGCTGATAGGCAACCACAAAGAACTCAACACAACCACAAAGAACTCAACACAACCACAAAGAACTCAACACATAGCAGTACCTGTATACAAGAACACTATGGTAGGAAATATTACCAATAGAACTATACAACAAAAATGCCCACCTTTCTCATGTGAATGGAAAAAATACCCAACCCGACATGTGGGAACTTGCACTACCATTTTTGGATCAAATAGGGTGAATCAAGACACACAATGGTTGCAATTTTTCCTAGCAACATTGCGAGGCATGGCAATAGAATGGTACTTGAAAAGATAGAGTATACAAGTATTTGCACAATGGGATGACCTGAAGAATGCATTCATAGAATAATTTTTACCAATGAGAGATGACACTGACATAATCACATAAATTTGCATCACAAAGCAGAAAACGGATGAAGATATCAAAATCTTCAATAGAAGACTAAAACAACTGATGGACAATATGGAGATGACACCTGTTGATGGTATAGTTAAGCGATGGTTTTTGGATGGACTAATCCCTAGGTAGAAGAATAATATGAAGGCAGTACCATCCTCAATGTATGCAGAAGCACTGGAGAAGGCGAAGAACTTTGAAAGTGAAGGCAAGTAGACAACCGTCAAAATTGGAGGATACTTAAAACATACCGAGGAATCATACAGTGATGCTGAATACAAGGTGTAGAGCACAATCCACACATTTCAAAAGGAAATTGAGAAAATACTAAAGGAGGCCAAAAGTAAATTATAAATATAGGAAGGAAATTTGGTGCTTGTATTGCAATACATAAGGGCACTCCAATATCGATTGTCCAAAGAAATATTATTGTAACATATGTGATATCGTAGGTCATCTAGTGGCTGAGTGTCCATTCAATATAAAGAAAAAGCGGCATCAAACTTTGGCCATACAACAAGAAGAGCAGCCAAACACAGGAAGGAATGGACAAGCTGCAACAAGTGGAGGATATAGGAATAACCTTCGAGGAGGAAGACAAGGAGGCCAGAGCCAATTGCAATATGACTCTAAGGGCCGATCGATTATTCAATGTCAAAATTGTCAATAATGGGGCCATTTCATAAAGAATCGCTCCAAGACGCAGAATGCAGGAAACAACAATTATGGAAATAATACCACACAGATGTGCAAATGGTGTGGTCCAGGAAACCACATGGAAGCCAATTTCCCAAACAAGGCAAGTACCAGTGGAACACAAAATATAAACCTGATTGGCATAGGAGAGGTGAAGGAACCAAAGAATGAAGTCCTAGCTATAATGAGGGCACATACCAGGAAGATGGAAGAGTATTCGAATCCTGCCAAGGAGAAGGCACGATGGAAGGAATCCCATGAGATGATAAGCACAAAATTAGCCAAGGAAAAATGTGATCAACTAATTCTATAGAAAGTGTTGAAATGACCGAAGATCATGCAAAAGGCAATAGTAGAAGGCTTTGTAACGGAGGTGTTGAACACAAAGGTGGAAATGAAGGTTGTCAGTTTGTTTAGCATCATACCTGAGTTGTATGCTACGATTAGAGAAGTTGTCAAGAATAGGGATGAATCTCGACAGGTAGCAATTATCAAGCATGACCAATTCATTGATCCAATAATCCTAATGATTAAAGTGATAAATATGTCAGCTATCATTCAAATAGAAGTTTTGGACCATAGGCTGAATCAGGTAATTGTTGACGGAGGATCGAGTGTGAATGTAATACTGGAAATGACTTGGCAAATAATTGGGCAACCTGCCTTACGATATTCAACCTTTAAATTATATAGATCTAACCAGTATGGAATTGAAACACTAGGTGTCTTAATGAACCAGAATATACGCATAGTAGAACAAGATTTTGTTGGATTTTGTCATTATTGCTATGTAGAAGTCCACATATGATGCAATCCTAGGATGAGGATGGTTGAGAACAACCAAATTTAACCATAACTAGGAGAAGGAAATACTATCCTTCAAACAAAGGCAACACTAGTACATCATTAATCTAAAGAATCAAACGATGAGATGGGATATAGTGACTTCAGATGATTCAGGGTCCTCTTCATTGGATGGTGAGGTAGGATATGAGCCCTACGAGGATGGAGTGTTGCAGCTTGATAACTGCACGGAGGATGAATATGACCAAGACAAGGATCTATTACACTGGCAGATGGAAGATTACAAAGTTTTCCCTCCCTAATGTTTGTGCCTAGAAACAAAAATAGAGACCAAAATGGATGAGGTGCAAGAACCTAGAAAAGATATCAGCAACAAAATATTGAAAGCAACAAACAAGGAAGAGAAGTGGACATTTCCTAAGAATTTTTTAGAATTTACGATGGGAGAAGCGGTCATTGAAGATAAACCTGCCCACCCCATCACGACACTAAAAGCAGTAGATGAACCTGAGTCAATCAAATATGAAGGTCCGAGAATGATTCAGGCAAATTTGGGAGAAGAGGGTGAAGAGAAGATAAAATGTGGAGATGATTGGGATATAGTCCTCAAAGCAGCAAAAATTAAGATTTTTATGGACTATAAGGATGTTTTTTCTTGGACGTATAAATATTTGAAGGGAGTACCACCCGAACTCTACATACACAAGATTTCTCTTATAGAAAGTGCGCAACCAGTGAGAAGGCGACCTTATAGAATGAATCCCAAGTATGCATCAAACGTGAATGCCATTATAAAGAACCTAATAGAGTAGTTCAAGATCTTCAACTCGCTATCAAGTTTGTACTACCCTAGAGCAAACGGGCAGGTGGAGGCGACAAATAAGGTCCTGCTTTCCATCATGTACAAGACATGTGGAGTATAAGGAGCCGACTGGGAGGAGTGACTACTAGTAGTTCTATGGGCGTATAGAACAAATTATAATCTGATCGCAAACAACACACCCTTTCAACTGATGTATGAGTAGGAAGTAGTGGTACCAGTTGAATTCCTTCTACCAAGCTTGAGAGTAGCAGTCGACAGTCGATTGAATGAAGAAGAAAGCATTCAGGAGCGACTGACAGCCTTGGTGTAATTGGAGGAGAAAAGGGTGATGGCTCAATGGGCAACAGAGGTAGCGTAGAAGAGAAGGAATTTTTGGCATGATAAACACCTTTGAAAGATGGATTTGAACGCTGGTGGACTAGTTCTCAAATACAACAGTAAGAGAGAACTTAAGACAGAGAAGTTAAAAATCTTGTGGCTTGGACCCTTCCAAGTAGACGAAGTGCTTGAAAACAGGACAGTTAAACTAAGGAAATTGGATGGAACATTATGCCCCAAGGTAGTCAATGGTTCCAAGTTGAAGGTATATAAGCCACGTGCTGAAGTCAACATAATAAATTTGGAGCAAATTGGAACTCCTAGGAGAGAAGAAGAGGATTCAAGCATTCAACCTTCTAAAACTAGCGAGCAGGGTAGCGTTGTTTGAGAGGAGGAAAATCAAAATCTAAATTGGTTGTTTGGAAGTGAGGAAAGACAAGACCCAAATAACAATGAAGATGACCGACCCCAAATGCCGATAGAGGTCGCTCAACAGGAAGTTCCAATAGACAAATAATAATACGGAGAAGTCAGAGTCAGGCTTATGCAACGAATGAGAATGGAAATACAAAGGTTACAATAAGAATATGAGACTCTAAGGCAGTATAATAATCAGCTACGAAAACAAGTGATAAATGAATTTAATGAAACTATGCAGCGGGTAAACTAGAGGTACGAAGCTCGCCTGGTAGAGTGGGCTAAGCTGGAATAGGGAGAACTAAGAAGAGAAGCAATGGGAAATTCCTCAGAGAGTAGTCTATTTTCCCTACCAGAAGAAGAACAAGACGATACTGCTAGCTCAGTTGAGACCCAAAGAGGAAAATACTTGGCAATAGATGGTCATTCCCGAAGTTCTTCACCTATATTAAACATTGTGCTCAATTCAAAATACTCCTCACGTACGAAATCCATAAAACATCAGGAGTTGGGCAAGTCTCCAAAAAAATCCAAGGTATGGGAAGTAGGACAAATCTTGACTATTGAATATAAGAAAAGTAGGGAGGAAATGGCAGCCATATTATGGAAAGATATTGAAATAGTACAAAAAAAACTAAAAACTAGAGGATGGTTGGAAGAAACAAGCAGTGATGACAATCAAAATCCTGATATTCCATATGCCAGTCCCAACCCGGACCGTAGGAGGAAGATAGATGAATATCACAGTCGACAAGTGGGTGTCAGATTTCTAGAAACCACACAGGTAATCGAAGATGGTGCTTCCATAAGCCCACAATAGAAAATAATGATGACAGTAAGCCAGAATTACCACCACACCATGAATGGAGAACACCTTATGTTGGAACCATGAGACGCCCAACTAAACGGGAATAAGTAGCTAGGTATTAGATGGCTGCACTAGATTTGTGACAACATAGAAGGGAAGTGCGAATATTGCAACAGATGGTTCAAGAAACTTCAGTATGACCCCTCAACACAGTAGGAGATAAAAATGACTCAAGTACCGACTCAATATTTTCAAAAGAGTATAGAGAGAATTTGGCTCATTGTACCATGCAACGACAATTTAAGCAAAGGATATGGAGGAAAATACTGATGAGAGCCGATAGGAGAATGAGGATGTTGTAGCAACTAACACCTGAGCCAAGACCACAACCTATAAATGAGTCATGTAGTAGAAACAATTTAGGTACCTTCAAAAGACCGCAAGGAATTTTGAGAGCACCTAACCAAGGGAGGAGCAAGGTTGAACTCCATCCCTATAGCTTGAGAGGAATAAATTCACCTCCAACTACCAATAGGTCGACCGGTTCTCAGTTTGGAACGCAAGGCCCATCTAAGAACCTATTCCAAGTCAACCCATTACTTCATGCTCTTGAGAATAGATCGAGACGTCCATATTAGCGAGCTCGTAGGAACCTAAGACGTCGTTAGGAACGACTGAGGGACCAATCAAATATCGATCATCTAGGAGTACAACAACCCAACATTAGAGATATTCGATCGAAAAGAGGTCGAGGACGTGATAACCAGGCCCACAGAAGGAGAGGTCGAGATAGAAACCCCAATTTAGGACACAGGAATCAAGCACAGACAGTTGCAGGAAATGATCGAGGTCAATTTTAAGGCCTAATAAATAGATGACCCCACCAAAATAGGGAATAGTAGAGAAGGAAAAAACCCAGGCCACATGAGCTTGATCAAAATATACAAGAAGGGGAGATATATAACTATATGGATGATTGTTTAATAATGCAACGTAACAAAGGAAGGATTGAACGAATTCCATTGGTACCTGCTCACCCGAAACATATGAATCTTGCAAGCAGACATCAAGAGAGTATAGCAGAACTTAGTTGTCCAAAGAATGTGGTACATCCAAGTACATGTGTGGAAACTAGCAGGGAGCAACTAGATCACGAGATTTCTGAACTGGGAGAGGCAAATATACAAAGGGTGGAAGACTGGATAGAACAGATTCACTAGATAGCAGCAAGAAATCAAGAAGAGGCTAATAATAATGATGGGCGATGGATAAATAACCACCAAGTCAAAGCGTTAGAAGTACGACAGCATCCGAGAGAAGTCAGACAATCGAACTAGCGTATTATTCCATGAAGAAGAGAAAGATGCCAACATCAACCATACCCGAAAACTACTCCAAGTCAAAATAATATAAGAAGATGTCAGAGGATGGAAGAACTTCATAGCAAAAGTATAGATGAATTTGATAGTTTCAAAGAACAAAGTCAACACTGGTAAAGGGAGACATCAGATGGCTGGGAACTGCGTATTGGCATGGCCATACGGTTCACTCAGCAGCATTAAATAATAGACGTCTAGCCAATTTTGAAAAAAAAAAAGTCAAAAGTCAAAAATGAGGAAAAATATGAAATAGGAAAAAAGACAAAATAGATAAAAAGATAAAATAAGGACACCTAAATGTCTAGGAAGGCTGACGTGTCACACATTCATGCAAACAAGTTAGTTCGAGTGTTTGAGAAACAGTTCTTGCAAAGCTATATAAGGAGGAGAGACTTCATTCTTCTCACATCACTTTCAGGTTGCAAGGGAGAGCATGTGAAGGAGGAGAGCACATGATATAAGGAGGAGGAGCATGTGGTAGCTGTTGCAGATAGATAAGGGCAAAGGAGGAAGGTTGTTGATGACTGGCGGCAAGAGTAGATGGTTGCAGTAGATTGCTAGCCGACCAGACGTCTAGGACCAGATGTCCAGCCAACTAGATGGTTAGGACCAGACGTCTAGCCAACCAGACGTCTGCACCTGACGTCTAGCCTAGCTGATAGCTAGCTGACTAGATGGCTGGAGTTGACATCTAGCTAGACCAGATGACTATAGAGCCAAACATCTGCAAGAAGGAAATGTCATAGCAACTGACATCTACTAAACTAGACAGTTGAAACACCTAACGTCTATGACTACTAGGTGGAAAAAGGGAGACATGAGGACATCACAACATAAAGTGGGAAAGACTTCTATGTAGAGTGAACCTGAATCCGAATCAGTGGTAGCCAAGCGGTTGCGGCACCAGTAGGAGGTAGCAATGAGAAGTCAGAATAGAAGTGCGGAAGTTGGACAATCCAGAGGTAGGAAAGAAGCAACAAAAGTGGCAACCCACCGAGGCAAAGAGATTCACTTGAGTGGAAAAGCACCCATTCTGGTAGAGGATATGACTTGGGTATGTCCGATAGGAGATTTTTATCAGCAGTAGTGGTCGGATACACCCAGGGATCATTCGGTGAAGTCCAAGATCAAGGCAGTGGGGGTACACTTTATTTTGTAGGCTCCTCACTTTGATCGAGAGATTTTTAAGGAATATCTAGTGCAGATACTAGAGACTTAAGATGAAATAAGACACAGTAGTCTAGTAGAAATAGATGATACTGCACTGGAGGTTGAATTCATTCCCGAAGCTTTCCAACACACTTTTGGGCTTCCTCTTAGGGGCCAATTGGTGTTAAATGAAAGATATTCAAAGAAAATCATGGATCTGAATATGAGTCTGACTAATCTAACAAAGGAGAAAGTAGATGCCATGCTCTGCGTCCACAATAGAAGAGGATTTAAGCAGCCATAACTTCATAATGAATGGTATGATGTGATCATGAATGTAATCATGTCTAGGCTGTCAGGAGAGTAGCGAAGTTCAGATCTACCAATTTGGTTGATTCCTTATTTACAAGGGATAGAGCGATGAGAACAGTATGATTAGGCAACGTATCTGTCTAACCAGATACAAACATTTCTACTAAGAACAACAAAGAATTTTTTGATGATGTTTCATGCAATTGGACTGATTTTGGATACAATAGTAAGAGCAAAAATTCCCATCCTAGAATTTGAGGCTTCAAGGGACGTGCCACCAAAAGGACCATCCATCTATAGGTGGATAGAGTTACAGCCAGCCAAAGAAGACACCAACAAATAAATCAAGGGTAAAACAGATCTTCCATAAATTGCATCAGGAGAAGCTGGTGGCTAAGCTAGAAGGGGAGGATAAGGGAGCCACACAAACTTGATTATCAGAAGTATAGAAACAAAAGCAAGCCTAATATCCAGATGAATCTAGACAGAATAAGAAGGGGTGATTTTATGTGCCACCACAGAATATCTCTTAAGAACCATTACAAAATATAACAACAAATCTAAAAGTAGCTCATAGTCAAGAACTACAACAGAGAGAGGAATTTGAGTTTTTTGCAGTAGCGACACTGCATGATTAGGCAGTTGGGACAAGTATAGCTAAACAAGATGAGATTGTTGCAGAAGAAGAGCACATAGGTCGCATGGATTCACCTAATGTGTTAGATAAACTAGTGGCAAGGCCAACAACATTGGTAGACACTTTGAGCACATTCTCTATAGAGGAGATGTTTGCTACAGCCAAGAAAGTAGCAGAAGCCAAGAAAGTTGTAGGAATTAGTGGTAGCTCTGGAGTAGAAGAAGGACTACGACCAGTAGCTATAGAATAGTGGGAGAAGGAGATGAAAGAGCCCACAAAGGAGACAATAACAAATATTTTGATAGCAGATATTACCAAGGATGAAAGAGAACAGTCACAGAAATTGGTAGACCTAAATAAAAATGAAGAATAGGAAGAACAGGATAGTGAAACCTTGGGACGGTCTACAGGAAGCCCATCTGTTCACCAAAAATACAAAGGTAAAGCAACTACATGGGAGACTGAACAGATTAATGTTTGGTCCCAAGAGATTATTCTCAGGTTACCAAATTTTATGGATCCCTCAGATGAGATGGATGAGCATGCAACACTCTGTTTTTAGAAATTGGCACAAGTGATGCAGAGTTTGAGCTTGTAGTTTAGCAATGTCTATATGGGCCAATGGAAGAAATGGTAAGGCATGGTGGAATATAAGCTTGACCGATTGGTTAAGTGGGTAGTTTAGGGACCTTTACAGAGAGATATTTCAAATATTTATGCAAAGCAAACGTGGTCACTACCCACGACCCAAGTGCAAACGATGGAGGATGTGACAGAATTGCTAAATAGGACACCGATCCTCTATTGTGAGATAGAAAAAATTTATGTTTGCAGCCATGACAAGAATCCACCATGGGCTACAGAGCACGACACACAGGTGGAAGTAGTTCCAGAACTGTTACCCATGTATACACAGCTGAATTTTCTCACACACTTGTTACAGTGGTTGGGCGAGGGAACCAAACACATCAGTTCAACTAAGGACATCATGGAGCAAGAGGTTACAAAGGCTCTTTTGGAAAATAATAAACTCTTAGTTGAAGGTATGGAACACATGGAACGAGTCCACAAAGGTCTTAGGGCGGTAAACACAAGTCTAACAGCTGATTTGGTGGAAAGAAACCAGTAATTACAAACAATAGTGGAGGAGATAACCTCATTTTTAGTCAGTAGAAGTCAACAAGAGCTAGTTTAGGCTTAAGAAAATGAAGAACTATTGAAAGAAAATGTAGCTTTGGAGGAAGAACTATGAAAGGAAAAATAGTAATCAGGTGCACCCACAGCTTCTCTTTCAGAGAAATTGACTAACCTGAAGAAGACATAAGAGATAAAATAACTTGGAAGTCGAATGGGAAAAATATTATAACTATTCCAAAAGACTCAAGGAGGAATGGGACCAACACCGTCAAAATATTCAGGACTATGAACCAACATTGAGGGCTGCTACACCAACAAAGGTACAAAAAACTGATGCTAGAACTTTAGCATCGGAGCGGAGAAGTTCACTGAGGACATCGACTTCTTCGAAGGAGAGGATAGATGTAGACAGTATTTCTAAGCCCTAGGACTGACTAGCACGTTCTCCAACAATTTTGTAATGTAACTAAGCAATTTTATCTAAGTGTTTACAATGTAAGTCATTAGACGTCCAATTTTGTTAGACGTCTGGGCTGACTGCCAAACGTCTAGACTGACCATCAAACGTTTGGACTGGTTTTTAGACATCTAGTCTGGACTAGTTGTCAGATGTTTGGACTAGTTGTCAAACATCTGGTATGACTACCATGTCTCATCTAACTGCCAGATGTCTGGGCTAGGGGCCTAATGGCTAGTTAGTGCTATTTAGATGTCTAATTAGTTATTAGTTAAAATATTTAGTTGTGAAGTTGGTTGGGGAAGTTGGGGGAAGTTGGTTGGGATAACCAACTTCCAACCCTATAAATACCCCCTTTTCAAACATTTGTAATCCATCAGAAGCAAGGAGAAGACAATCAGAGAGCATTAGACTCTGTTGTATGCTGTAACTGTGATTGAATATAATACAAAGGTTGTTATTCTGATCCACATTCTATGTATGTATTGAGTGAATGTTGAGTTGAGTTTTTGGTTTACTGCCATTAATGGAGTTGTTGTAGGTTTCCAAATGTTGATTTTCCATTACAGGTTTTCTATTCATTATCAATGAACAGGCCCTGGAGCAGGAGCGGTTATGGTGGTTGCAGATTCCCTAAAGTCTGACGTCTACCCAGATGTCTGGTAACCACCAGATAGCTAGCTGTTAGCCCCTCCACCCAACATCCAACCCTGACCAGATGTCTAGTAGATAGACGTCCTAATTTCCAGACCTAATGTATGACCCCCATACATCTAAACCAAACATCTAACCTTTTCCCAAGCATCTGTACTTGTCCACCTGATGCCTGGACCCTTGAAATCCTTACTGAGCCAACTGAAGCCAGAGTTAGCTTATCGACGAGAATCTTGCTAAGTTGCCTAACCCTGATACTAACTATCATCACCCATATCGGGAATGTACTCACCCCTATCTACATCCACATGAACTCTACATCCTTTCTGAGGAGCTCAATCATAGGCTTCACTACCTGGGTAAAGTCAAAAATAAACTTTCAAATAAAATTTATTTGCTCGAAGAAGGATTGGAGGCCCTTCTTGTTTGCCGATGGAGGTAGCTTGAGTAGGGCCTCAGCATTAGCAGGATCAATAGCTAGAAATTTCTTTGATATGATATGACCAAGGATTTTACCTTCTTTGATCGCAAAATTTAATTTTTTTGAGTTTATTGATATTCCAAACTCTGTATTTCTTGAAAACCTATCGCAAATGTAAATCATGCTCCTCCCTCCTGTGGGAGAAAATAGTCATATCATCTAAGTATACTACAATGACACTATTAAGCAACTCACTAAAGGCTAATTCTATTGCTCTCTAGAAGGTTGCTCCAACATTGGAGAGGTCGAATAGCATGTGTTGATATGCGAAGGTGCCCCACATGGTGGTGAAAGCAATCTTATACTGGTCCTGATCCTTGACTCAAATTTTGTTATAGCCTGAGAAACCATCCAGAAGGGAAAACCTCTAGGCATCTGCCACTACGTGAAGAATCTGATCAATTTGTGGAAGCGGGTAGTGATCTTTTAGGGATGCCTGATTGAGATTGTTGAAGTTGATGTAGAGGTGAATATCTCCATTCTTTTTTTGAACAGGGACTAGGTTCGCTACCTAGGATGAATGCTTGATAGGGTAGATTATATTTACCTCTAGCATTTTTAGAAGTTCAACCTTCATTAGTATTTCAATATTTGGATTCATAGGCTTTTTCTTCTGTCGGGTGGGCTTAACTCCCTCCTAGCGTTCAATCGCATGTTGAATGATGTTATTGTTATACCCATTTAGGTCATGGTAGCTCTGGGTGACGATGCCTGGATACTCTTTAGTATTCTCTTACATCCACTTTGATCTTGTGGGAAAGAGCCTTGTCATCCTGGTCAAACAAACTTTTATGGGTGATCAAACCCTTGGGGAGGTGGTTTTTCTTCAGCTGGACAAGGCCCTCGTATTCTTCATCATTGAGAGCTCTATATTCGATGCTTATAGCTTCATTCATCAAAAAATTGATGATCTGATCATCATTATCAAAGACTTTCTAGTGAATATTTTTATCTGGCACGGAGGGTCGATAGAAATTCCTCACTATTTTTAGCCTTTGCATCAGATTCTCGGTTGGGTAGTGTAGCACCCTAAAATTGGCGTAGTTAAACCTTTAGTAAAAAGATAAAATTTGAATTTTAACCCCAAAACCGCTTGTTAACCGCTCACCCCATTTTTTGTGCCATTTTTAAGAGTTGTTTTTACCGTTGGACGATATTGTTGCCGATTAGATGAAATCATCCCAGATAGAACGAATTTGTCTTGAATAGAACATCTAGACGATTTCGTCCCAAAACTAAATTTTCATAATTAGCTTCTGTTTTAACAGCCTCTCCAACTTGGGAAGAAGCGTGTCTGCGTAGTTGGAGATTCCTCCGCTGAGGATCTCCTAGATTGGGATGATCCCCAACCTCCTAACCTCCCCCTAATCCTATATAAACTAGGATTTTATCAGTTTATCCCCTTGGTTGGCTGATCCCATGATTCCTTGATTGATTTTCCCTACAATTTAGTTTTGATGTGTCAAGACGTCCTATCCACCATTGTTTGCACTTGTAGTTTTAAGTTTTCATTGCAAGTTTTCACTGTGCTTCAGTTGGAGAAAGCTCGGATCATCATAGGTGATTCCAGACGATTTCAAATGATCCTATGGCAGATCGGGGATGATCTCATATGATTGGAGGTGATCTCGGTAGCAGTTCATATTGGGGGTAACCAGAGCCCTGAGTTTGCATTTATCATCTTTCTTCTTTATTTTACTATGCATTAGCTTGATTTATTTTCATTCTACATCCTGGAGTTCACCTCATCTAGCATAAATGCATGATAAATTTAAAATAAGTTATTAAAACAATGCATTTCCTTTAATCTGCTATCCAAATTTATCAATTAGGCATTTACAGTGTCATTTCTATTATTTTGCATTATTCTAGTAGTTGCATTTTTGGTTTTTGGTGTTTGTTTTTGTGATTACAGGTTTCTGACGAATTTGTCAAATTGATGATGATCTTGTCTAATTTTAGATGATCGACTATAATCTGGGATGATTCTGTATAATTACAGATGATCCTGTCATATTCAGGATGATCTAGACTCCTACAAGCTTCAGAATCTTCATCAGACACCCGAAATTAGGTGCATTTTTTCTTATTTAATTATATTCCTGGTATTTAGGATTCATTCATGCTTTTTGTATTCATATAAGTCGAAATTTCATATAGAATAGCTTAGGTTCATTCTGGCCAACCTAGGATTATGAATATAAAATGAACACATCAAAACCATTCTCAACCTAGGCATGGAAACTTCCACTCAAATTTTTTTGGTGAACCCACCATCTGTCAAAAATTCACCCTTATACCCCCTCCTCGAGAGGCGTGACCTTCAAAGGGCTTCTCAATTTGAGGTATTATCCCATCATTCTTGCATCCCCCTTTCGGGCATGGATCCTATAGCTTGAAGGTAAGGATACGAAAAATTTGGAGCGATACATTTTGGTGAACCCGACGTGAAACAAAAACCTTTTGAAAATAATCCAAAAAAAAAAACATCTAGAATCATTAGAAAAACATTTAAATCTGCATATCATATTTATATGGTCAATTATAATAAAAGACGAGCTGTCACCATAAATATTGAAAATCAATTAACGGCCATAGAGATTACTTTTGTACTTAGAGTACCTCAAACAAATAAGATTCAACCTTTGTGGGACGAACTTGATAGGAGATTGGGTATCATTGAATCCAGATCTACAGAACTTAGGCAAATTAAGAGGTTTGTCCTAGATAGAATCCTGGATCCTGATCAAGTAACCTTATATCATGAACTTCAGAGAGCTTTCCATAGGTGGTTAGACGATAAAAGAGCACTTGTGTCTTCTAAATTGTACACCTTTGAAGAATATCTTGAGAATGCAGTTGTAGTTCATAAGTTTCTATCTCATATAGAGGATCAAGAATTCGTTCTTACAAATAGGAAAATATGGAATAGAGTTCCTAGAGTTGTGTTATATCGAGAATATTGCCATGAGCTTTATTTCTACAGGTCAAAATTCGAGACAGATCATATTACCATAGCACACTTTGTAAAAATTTTTAAAAACCATTTCCAATTTGAAGAGGAGCATTTCATGACTCCTTATGAACTTGATCTTATCAATGATATCCATAAATTATTTATAGAAAACTAAGTTATTCTTTTTATTATTACTATTCTTTTTGCAACTAGAATGTTATTTGTTATCTTTATAATGATATTATAAAACACAAAAATAATAAAAACAAAACAACAAATCAAAACATTTCCCTTTTAAGTATTATAGTAGGTATATAATTAAAATATATGCCTCTCAAACCTATCACGCATATATATATATATATATATATATATATATATATATATATATATATATATATATATATATATATATATATATATATATATATATATATATATATATATATATATATATATATTTGCTGAAATCTAAGTTTAAGCACAATGCCTAGACTTAGGAATGGAAAACAGACTGAAGAAGAAGATTGGTTAGGAAAACCATTAAATAACCCAGATGTCCTTCTTGAAGATCAAATTCCGGAAGAAGGAACCCTAGATCAGCAAGAAGAAGACCTTGTTGTAGGAAATGAACAAGAAGAAACTAATAGAGAGGAAGGATCCTCATCCCCTAAAATGTCTCCGAGAGGAGCTATTACTTTTGAAAACATGGATCAATTTTGGAAATTCATTAATACTAATATTGGTGTTCTTAATAGAGCAGTCCACATGGACAAGGATTGAATTAGTGACACTCAAGCAACTCTAGAAGACGTATTTCACACACGCACTAATCCCTTGTCCTTTATCGATCAAGAGAGTGATCAAGTTGGACAATCCAATTTGGATATGGTAGCTATAATCCAGAATATGCAACAACAACAGGTTACCCAACCATCTAAAGTGCCTGTTAGCAAGCCTAGGGTCATTATCGCACAAAATAAACCCTCATTTACTGCTCTATTTCACCAAGCTATTGAGCAATATACCTCAAATAAACAAAAACCCAAAACAAAACCAAACACCAATTACCAACAATCTGGAATACAACATAATACTACTACAAATCCTCTTCATAATACTATTCCTATCAATGCTTTGCATAATAGAAATATAGCATCTAATCCTTATTTCACACCGTCATACACTCATAAATCCCATACCTATGTCCCACCAAACCAATATGGTGGACAAACTAGTAATCTTGAAACTATGGTGAAACAGTTAGTTTCTTGCATGGATCAGATAGATCCCTATCGTCCCTCGTACAATTATCGAGAGATGTGTAGTCAACCTCTAGATCCTATAGTTGTAGCACAACCATATCCTAAACATTTTCCTATGCCTGTCTTGCCCATATATAAAGGAACCGAAGATCCCATAGAGCATCTTCGTATGTTTAGGATAGCATGTCATGATATATCACATGATGACTTATTATTGCTAAAAATGTTCCCAAAAATTATAGGAGGAATGGCATTAGAGTGGTATTATCAATTACCCACTAATTCTTTGAGGAATTTTGAAGAAACAATTGAGTCTTTTGTGCATCAATTTAGTGCCTACATCGAAAGGCATGTGACCATTAAAGACTTGTACAACTTAAAACAAGACAAAGATGATAGTTTTACCGATTTCTTAGCTAGGTGGAGACAATTGATAGTAAAATTTCACTTTGTGTTATCTTATAGGGAGATGTTGGACATCTTTATTAATAATTTACAAGACCAACTATCCTACGAATTATCAACTGCTACCTTGACCACCTTCGATCAGGCTATAGACTTAGCCAGATGAGTGGAAGATGCTCTCATTCGGAGAGGTCAGCTTAAAAAGAAATACTATGAGAAAACATCCAAAAATCAATATAAAAATAAACAAGTTGTGGGTGATGGAGTTACTGATAGTAGAAATATTGCTATGATTAATGCTGCGAAGACAACGGAGAAGTTTATACTGAAACCTCTTGATAAACCTCCTCAAGAATTTACTAGGTTGAATCAACCTTTATCAACCATCCTACCACAATTATTAGAACGAGGTTTGATTCAATTACCAACTATCCGGGAACCTGATCCAACTATACCCGGATACAGAGTTGATTTACACTATGAATTCCATAGAGGACCTGGACACACTACCAACTCTTGTAAAATATTAAAACATAAAATACAAGACCTGATTGATAACAATGAGATGGAGGTACAAGCCTTTCAACCTAAGCAAAATCCTCCTAATAATGCTCAAAATAATATCCCCCAAAACCAGAACCAGAATTCCAATCAGTCATTGGACATATTTCAACATACTTTACCAAAACATGGCAAGGAAGTAGCTAATCAAATTGAGCATCATAATGTTCCCTCTCCTATCCAATATGTAGGAACTATTAGTGGGCATTTACCTGCTCATGAGCCAAAAATATTTGACACAACCTTATCTGTGGTTACAACCAGGCCTCTACATAATATTTGGATACCTAATCTTAGTGATATAGAATATGAGACTGAGAGTGATATGGAAATCACCTCAAATCAATTGAATAGCTCTGAAGATGAATTAGATCCTATTCTCCCTATAACAAGTAATATGGTCCCAAAAGAATCATTTCCAAGAAGAGTCACTACTCAACCATCGTCTCACCAATTACTTTCTAATGAGCAAGCCATAAATGCTAGACCAAGACCCATTCATCATCCACAAAACAATATTGTGGGTACCATTGGAGTTGTTACTAGACAACAGGCTCAAAACTCTCAACAAGATCAAATGCAGAATGATGGATCAATTCCATTTGTTTTGAAAGTTCCTAATAAAGGAAATCAGACACCTAATGTTCAACTTAAACCTCCTTACAATATTAATAAGCAACTATCAAACATTACAACTAGAATTTCCCTTTTGGACCTTTTAATATCCTATCCTACACATAGAGATGAATTAATGCTCACATTAAGCCAGATGATGGTACCACAAGAAATTCAACCTGAAGCCATGGCTAATACTATAATAACTCATGAAGTTGATTTTATTGACTTTCGGGATAGAGACATACCTCAACATAGTTTACATAAGGATAACCCCTTATATATTACTGCCTTAATTGGATATGTAGCAGTTAAACGAGTCTTAATTGATAATGGTTCATCTTTAAACATCTACATTTTTTACTTCTACCAAATATTTGGGTTTAGAAGCGATGAAATGAAAAGAACTGATATGATCATAAAAGCCTTCAATGACGAAACACAAGAAATGTGTGGATTTATTACCATCCCATTGCAGGTTGGTCCGCGAACCTTGGATACGACTATGTTTATTGTACATTGCCTTGCATCATACAATATACTCTTGGGTCACCCTTGGATCAATGCAATGCGAGCTATTCCCTCAACTTTACATCAATGTGTGAAATTCAAATTTAAGAATTTGTTGGTTACCATTCATGGTGATCCTAGACCCTTTGATATGTGTGCTTTGGTAGAACCTGTTGGAGTTTAATTTTGCCCTGCTTTATCATCCAAACATCCTAATTCTCATTATCCATCTAAACATGTGAAACACGCACCCATAACACCATATACTTCTTCTCCATTAGTTTCACCTCTACACACAGCTCATTCATCCTCTAAACAAACCATGTTAGGACCTCAGAAAGATCCTAATCCCACAACCAAGGCTTCTTGCTCTACTCCTATAACTTTTATACCTATAATAGAATCATCCATCGACATCTCTACAACATCTACATCCACCAAAGGCATAGTTTCCACATTAGAAGATGTAGGAAATGTTCCTTCTACCTCTTATGCTCTTACTGACAAGCTCTTACCCGATTTATCTAAAATTATTATATCAGAGAAAACGAATGCTACTATGCAAGATTCCCTTATTTTAAATAATTTTCCACCATCTCCTCATACCTTGGGTCTCCCACAACCTATGGGAAGTACTTACAAATTCGGGAGTTGTGCTTTTATTTATAAGGGATATGACTGGGGTAGAATACATAGAAACATCAAGACTCATTACGATGGATATGCTCGATGTTATTTTACTAATGAATATGTTAAATCCAAATCTATAATGCTTAAATTGGGATATAAAGGGAAAGGTTTGGGACCTTTTGAAAATGGTATGAAAGAACCTTTTGAGGTAGAACCATGGCCTGCCCGATGTGGTGTGGGCCTATTTCCTAGTAAAGGTCAGCCTTCCCCATTTGAGGATGATGACCATCTCATATGTTATCAAGATTATTTGGATAAACATGATGCCTTATGTTTAATGAATAATCCATTTACATGTAATATGCTATCTATAACTTACCTTGACATGATCGTCGAATTCGACGATGAGTTGGAGGGAGATATCTTCCATGATGTCTCCGTTGAGGAATTGTTACATCATGAATTTTATTTTGATGGCTCTATACCCACTATAGCCCAGCTTGAGGCCATGACTCCTCAAGATGAATTATCCAAACTAACCTTGGAAGAATTACAAGAATTTTGCGTTTCACCCACCCCACCTAGTTTTGAGAAAAATCTACACATGTAAGTAGAGAATGTCATAAAAATTAACATTGGAGCTGAGGATAATCCTCACATAATCAACATTGGATCAAAATTGAGTCAAGAAAAATAGGATAAATATATTGCATTTCTTAAAGAGTACGAAGATGTCTTTGCTTGGACATATAAAGATATGCCAGGATTAGACACTTCTATAGCTATGCATCACCTAGTAGTCCATTTGGATGCTAAACTTGTTAAACAAAAACATAGAAAAATGTATCCTAAAGTGGCCTTACTAGTCAAAGGAGAGTTAGAAAAACTCCTGAATGTCATTTTTATACAAGCCATTGATTATGCTGAATGGATCTCGGATGTAATTCCAGTAACTAAGAAAGAAGCTACCAAAGTTAGGGTTTGCACAGACTTTAGAGATATTAATGTTGCATGCCCTAAAGAGGATTTTCCCCTTCCCAATATGGATCAGATCATTGATTTTACTGCTGGAAGTGGAATGATATCCTTAATGGATGGATTTTATGGTTATAATTAGATCAAGATAGCTCCTGAAGATTAGGCTAAAACAACATTTTTTACCCCTTGGGGAACCTTTTGTTGGAAAGTGATGCCATTCGGTTTGAATAATGCAGGTGCAACCTATCAATGAGCCATGACTTATATCTTTCATGATATGATGCATGATATACTACATGATTATGTAGACAACATTATAGCTCGTTCTACTAACGAAGATGACCATTTAGATGACTTGAGAAAAGTATTTAATCGGTTAAGGGAATATCTTAAACGATTGAATCCAGACAAATGTATATTCGGAGTTAAGTCCGATAAATTATTGGGGGTTATAGTTTCTTTACATGGCATCAAAATTGACCCTCTCAAGATTGCGGCTATCACTGATATGCCCGCACCCACAAACATATCTGAATTACGAAGTTTACAAGGTAAACTTCAAGCTATTCGTCGCTTCATCGATAAGCTGGCGGATAAAATTGGACCCTTTATTAAGCTTCTTAAGAAGGATGTCTTTTTCCATTGGGACTATGAATGTCAGCAAGCATTTGAACTCCTCAAACAATATCTTCTTAACCCACCTATGCTTTCGCCACCTAGACCTGATCGCCCATTTATCTTGTATATTTCTGCTTCAGATCTTGCCTTAGGAGCTATGTTAGCTCAACTTGATGATGAGAAGAAAGAACGTGTTAATTATTATATTAGCAGAACATTAATCAGTTATGAAACATGCTACATAGCATTAGAAAAATTATGTCTAGAAGTCATATTTTCTACGCCATTATATGCTCAGTCAGAAAACCTATGTTATTGCTAAATTCGATCCTTTGAGGTATCTCATGAGTCGACCTTATTTATCTAGTTGTACAGTAAAGTGGGTTCTTGCGCTAAGCAAGTTTAAGCTCGCGTTTATAGGACAAAATTCTGTTAAGGGTCAAATCATAGCAGATCAATTAGCTACTGCACCCTTAGAGTCTACCCATCCCCTCATCATTGAGTTTCCTAATGAATGCCTTAAATTAGAGGCAGACCATCCAGAGCAATGGTCCTTATACTTTGACGGAGCCCGATGCATGAGTGGGGCTGGTGCAGGTATTATTTTAATATCTCCACAGAAACATCTTATACCTTTGTCCTTTAAATTAACATTTGCTTGTACTAATAATACTGCTGAATATGAGGCTCTAATCCTTGGATTATGAGTTGCCTTGGCACTGAAAATTAAAAATCTATTAGTTTTCGGTGATTCTCAACTTGTCATTAATCAAATTAATGATGCTTATCATACCAAATATGATAAATTGCATCCATATAAAGCATATGTATTACAATTGATATCTTTATTTGATCAAGTTACCTTGGAAGCTATTCCTTGAACTAGCAATCGTGTGGCTGATGTTATGGCTGTAGTTGCATCTCTTTTACCCTTGGAGTTAGATGACAAATATGCTACCATCATTATTCATCGACTCCAGGAACTCGCTTCAAATAAATCATGCTTAGAACCTTTGGATGTGTTTCTAATCAACGAAACTACTCCTAAAATTTGGTACACTAATATCTTCAATTTTCTTCAAACTGGGACCTTCCCTGAAGGTTTTAACAGAAACCAGCGTCGGTTATTGCATAGACGATCAAGTCACTTCGTCATAATTGGAAATACATTATATAGGATATCTTTTGAAGGTATCCTACTGAGATGTTTGAATCTAGAAGAATCTAGATCAGCTTTGAGTGAAGCCCACGATGGATCTTGTGGGGGACACTTTAGTGGTAGTGCCATTGCTAAGAAGCTCCTTAGGATAGGATATTTTTGGCCTACCATGGAGAGTGATGCACATGATTATGTGTGCCATTGCGACAAGTGCCAGAAACATGTTGACCTTGTCCATGCGCCTGCACAAGAGTTACAGGCTATTTCATCCCCTTGGCCCTTTTCAAAATGGGGCTTAGACATCATTGGAAAAATTAATCCTGTGTCATTTGATGGACACAAATTCATCATAACCACCACCGAGTATTTCAAGAAGTGTGTTGAAGCTATGCCCTTAGCTTCTTGTACTGGAAGCCAAGTTTCCAAATTTATTTTTAATCAAATTATTTGTAGGTTCAAAATTCTTGCAAACCTCATCTCGGATAATGGAACTTATTTCAAAAATAAATATGTCAAGAAATTATGTCAAAAATATAAAATTCAACATCGTTGGTCCACTCCCTATTATCCTCAGGGTAATGGCCAAGCAGAAGCATATAATAAAACATTAATAAAATCTTCAAAATACTGGTCAATAAATCTGGCCGAGATTGGCACATTCAACTATATCTTGCTTTGTGGGCTTATCGAACTAGTGTCCGTACTCCCATGGGCACTTCACATTTTTTTTTGGTCTATGGTGTTGAAGCAGTTTTTCCCTTTGAATTAGAATTTCCTTCTTTGGCTCTACTACTTCAAGATACTGAAGTAGGAGATGAATATCGTGCTGGCAGATCTAGTCAACTGGAACTCCTAGATGAGAAGCACATCAATGCTTTAGATCATCTTCGAGCCTATCAGAACAAGCTTAAATGAGCATACCTCAAGAAATTTCATCATCGATCCTTTGAGATCGACGACCTTGCCTTGAAAGAAAATAAAAAAAATACTAATGCAACTAAAGATCTTAAAGGTAAATTTGAGCCCAATTGGCTTGTACCGTATATCATCACTACTAAATTCGGCTCGGGAGAATACATATTAGCTACCTTAGATGGTAAATATCTTAAAGAACCTATGAACATTATGCATCTTAAGCGCTATTATGCATAAATATTGTCATTTCATCATTGTATATATTATTGTTTTGCATGTTGTTTCATTTTAGTCATCTATATAAAAATTTCAAAAATAGTAATAGTATTTATTCTTTCAATTCATAAATTAAAATCAAAATATAAAAACTTCAAAATCTTCAAAAACATTTTTTATTTTCACACCTGTTAATTCTTGAAGTATTGCAGTTATATTTTCAGTTATTTTGGATAAATTAGCATTTATTTGGAATCCCGCACTTTCACTCACATGAATAAATATCTTGATTTTATTTGGTATGATTATTAATCTCTCTTATATCAAAGTCCACAGTTGAATTAAATAAAGTTCTGAGCATAGAGAATTGATCTTGTTATTTACTTTAACCAAGTATATCTCTTCACATTAAAATTATTTCATTGCAAATTCGATATGATGCTACATAGTAGAAGTGTTTTCTTGAGCGAAAAGTTTCCCCTGCTATCCTATCATGCATATGGTCTAGAATCTTTGAGAATTGACAAAAGTACAAGCTCATCCCTACCCAGAATAAAAATCCCTTACTCTATAGCCAATCCTAGCAAGTATCCCTAGTATAGGAAGAAAAAAAAAAGTCAAAGAAAATGAGAAAAAGAAAGAAAAATATCATTTTGTACCATCGCAACAATATTTCAGCATTATCTCAGTTCCAAGCAAAAATACAAAAAAAAAAAAAGCAAAAGCAATAAAATCCCTTTCCCTACCCCTTGAAAATAAAAGAAGGGTGAATGAGCTTGAATCCCTGGAATTCTCAATTATTCGAAAACTGTGAGGTAAGCCCCATAATAGGTGGTTTGTGCCCAACTCGCTTGGACTTGGGTAACTCCTAGCATGGTGATATGTCTGTCACATTAGCGACCTTCTTTTGTACAAACCTATATCTGCTTATGGATCAACTAGCTCTTGATGACCTGAATTACATAGTAGTCTGGTATGGTTACATGCATATAAATCATAGTCAACGAACACTTGTTTAGTTAATTCAAATTACTTGTATCAAATTATCTTGCTCAAAATTGGTAAATGAACAATACAATTGCACACACATTTATATTTGAGATATTTTGTATCATTATGATAAATCAAGATCGACAATGAACTCACATTTGCACATGAGGGTTCTTTATAAATCTACATTTTGTCTTTGAGATAATTTAAGATATTTATGCAAATCTTTTAGAATCATTTCATCTTCTTATTTGAGAACATTTGCTTAGCATAAAAACAATTAAATACATTTCTTTCCAAAATCTAAAATTTTCTTTCACAACATCTTCAAAAAATCTAGTAAATAAAGTCACGTTTATATATTATTATTTTTTGTTTATCTCAAAATCAAAAATCAAGTATGAAATAAATTTTTTTTTTTTGGATTTCGTGATGACGGTATAATTTTATACCTATAATTATATGCCTAGCGCAAACCATTGTTCTAATTTTATTTCCCATTCATGTTAATTCATACAAACATATGGCTTATATCATTATGTTACACAATTGTGCTTTAAAAAGGAACATAAACTTTTCTATTTCATTTCATTATGTCAACATTCCATTTTGCAACCATGGTATAACTCATAAGGATTTGTTCAAAAATTTATCATACTTAGGAATTTTATGCCTAGCAAAAAAATCATATTTTTAATATTTCATGTATAATATATTCATGGAAATATGAAAACAAATCATCACCATCATCATTTTCATCATCACAACACAAAGTCTTAAGATAGTCTCTTGAGCACTCTTTTACTTTTAACAATATTTCTATATAGGGATTAACTTGACGACCTAGCGAGCGGCGACTCCATGAAATGGTCTATAACAGCGACAATGTCCTTTGAAATTATTGTTAGAAGTACCTTTATTTTTCATCAAATCACACCACAAAAACAACCAATTTGTTTACATCATATTATTTCATTTAAATTTTACAGCATGACTTAAAATTATACTATTTCCAAATGACATAATTGCATGAATAATCAATCAACAATTCAAAATTTAAAGCATCTTAAAACACATGGACAAGTCATATCACAAAAGGATCATATATATATATATATATATCAAAATATATGTACATCATATCACAGCTAGATTGGTATGCCATATTCTATACCCTGGCATACTCAATCTTCTCAATATACAGTCTATAGTCTATAGTAGCTAGTCTCAAGAAGCCCTCGAGCTCTCAGCCTCATCTCCTCTTTCACCCTGAGGTGGAGGATGTGGCCCATCAGAGTTCGTCCTATGTTGCGGGTCCTCGACGTCAATTGTGAGGATGTCCTCGACGACCCCATATTGATCGGCTCTGCAATGTCGGCTAGTAGCTATAACCTCTGGCCCTATGGAACCAGCTAGAAGTATGCTCCTTGATAGAACACAGTCTGAGCGATAGCCCGTGCCAACTCCTGCATGCTCGCCCCTTTGCTCTGAGCCTTGAGTCATGTAGCCTCATCCTGCAGTGTCTGCACCTAAGCCCGAAGGTAGGCAACCTCATCCTGGAGAGCTGCCATCTTGCTGCTCTCCCCCACATCAACACCCTTGCCCTTATCGGGTGATGCTGGCCTACCCCTCTGTTGATAATGGAGTCCCTCCTCTCTCCTCTCTGCCTGTTGTGGTCTCTCCAGAGACTGTGGTGCTATCCGACATCTCTCTTGAGGAGACTGTCATTGCTCCCTCCCTTCGCAACCCCTCGTTGCATCAATGGCAGCAAAGTGCTACCTCCCCATCCATCACACCATGATGTGCATCGAACCTTGTGCCCTCGTCATCCAAGGAGGGCGGATGCCTACGTACCAGGCATCATATCTGTCTATGACCCCAATGTCATCCCCATCCACTAGCTAAATGGGGGCATCATTCCCATCCTGACTCTAGAATTGCTACATATCTAGAGTCCCACTCAGTGTAGTACTATCCCGAATAGTCCGAGAGTACTCGTAATCCTTGAGAGAAGGGATCCCCTGCTGTAGACCAAACTGTCACAAAACTCAATCATAGCGATGGAGCTCTACCTCTCCCCACTCCATCCTTAGCCAAAATACTTGCCTAATGTGAGCCAACTCTTGTTCGTCCTCTCCCCACCCTGGATGCTCTCTCCATGGCCTCTAGATGATATGGTCTGGGATGAGGTTGTCTAGCAACCTCCGGGACATTGGTATATCTATCCGCCATTGTGACCCTCTCTAGAGCCACCAATAGAAAACCCGGGGTCTCTCCTAGTCAACCCCTGTTAGTGGAAGCCCTATCGGCCTTCGCACCGCAATGTGCTCCTAGCACAAAAACTATAGCAGCGATGTCAAAACTAGACATCGACCTCCCTTGTATACGACCCCGTATAGGATCCTATACATGCGACATAGCATAAAGATGCCCCAAGAAAATCTGTAGTCGTGGTCTCTCATATCGTAGACCACATCTAAGAGTAGCCATGGCAACCTGCATCTGCTCTGGTGGCATAGCAGTAGGCCACCCTCCACCCCTGCAAAAACCTGAGTCAATCGAGATGCCCCAGGCATATGCCGCAATGTCTCAATGTTCACCCAACCCTTCTCCAGGGCGAAGCTAGGATCTCCGCACATTCACATCATGGCATGGCCCTGATTGGCCAAAGGAGTCATAAATTGCCCTTGTATGGGGATCCTCAAGATCCTCCATATGTCCTCTAGAGTGGGAGCCATCTCCCCTATCGGTAATCAAAAGCAAGACGACCCCGGATACCACCTTTCTGCTAGGGCTGTCAGTTGCCCCATATCTGTCGATATTTGTGGCATCTCTGCCACATGCTGTAGCCCAATCTCTGCTAGATGGTCTCGCTTCACCTGATCGAGTGTGGCTACATCATCTCTTAGCCCCCCGTATTTCCATTCCTAACATTTTAGTAATCCCCTCTGCAAAATCAGTAATCAAACAATAAAAATCATTAATAGATAATCATTAAAATCAATTTCATCTTATAAAACAAAATGATGATATTGTCCACTATTGGACGATATCATCCTAAATTGAGTCAAATCATCCTTTGTAAGATGAAATCGTCTCCGATTTCTCAACTTGGGGATCATCTCTATTTCGCTAATTTCGCCCCTAGACGAAATCGACGATCTAGGGACAATTTCGATGAAATTTGGACGATTTCGTCCTGACGTCGTCGACGGCCTAAAAAAGGTCACGATGTCCCAAAAATAGTCAAAATTTCAATTAAAAACCACACAAATCCAAATTAACAACATAATTCACCAAGTTTAGTTCCTTACTAGCAATCCGCGTTAGACCTATGTTGATCTGTGCGATGTTTCTACCATTTTGCCTATAGAGCTCTAAAAACAGTGAAAGTGAACGGTAACAATGAATTAGGGTTTTACCCTATTTTTCTTAATTAAAAACAATAACAACCTTTTAAATTTTTTTGTTTTTCTATGTTTTTACCTTAAACGTTCGATTTGGGTAAAAACTCGGAGGGGGCACCATAGTAAGCTGTTATACGATTGGACCTAGGATCATCGTCTAAAAAATTGAGTAAATTTTTGCTTTCTCATAAAGCATGAATAACTCGTCTTTAACGCATTTTCTTCAAAAAATTTGCTAAAGAGGGGGCAAAATGTAGCACCCTAAAATTGGCGCAGTTAAACCTTTAGTAAAAAGATAAAATTTGAATTTTAACCCAAAAATTGCCCGTTAACCGCTCACCCCATTTTTCGTGCCATTTTTAGGAGTTGTTTTGACCATTGGACGATATCGTCACCGATCAGACGAAATCGTCCCAGATCGGACGAATTCGTCTGGAACAGAATGTCCAGATGATTTTTGAAGAACACAAGCTTATACTGAGAGGGGGGGTGAACAGTATAAGACCTCTTTTTAATTTTTCCTTTATACTTCAAAATAGTAAAGCAATATATCCAAAGCAATATCAAAGCAATGCACAAAACCATCCATAAAGTGACACAACAATTTACATGGTTCATCCATAAAACTTTTCTCTAAAAGTTATCTCAAAGTTATTTGGGAAACCTTCCCAATTACAATGTTTATGAGCCTCGGCTCAAAGGAGAAACCTTCCCCCAATCTAAATTTATGAGCCTCTGCTCAAAGGAGATACCTTCCCCTACCTTTGCTCTGGCTGGTGATCCTCTAGAAGACCTCTACCTCCGCTGCCCTTAGCAAATGGAACTCTATCCACAGAAGACACCTGTCTTCCCTGCTCTGGCTGGAGACCTCTGTCCTCAACTCTATCACCTCAAAGCTGGTCCTTGAATTTGCACTAAACATAGTCCTTTGGTCTAGCACAAATGTCCTCATCCTCTGTCTTTGATCTACACCAAACACAGTCCTTCGGTCTGGTACAAATCTATCCTCAGGTTCTTCTCATAGAACCAATGCACCTCTATCCTCAAGTTCTCTAATAGAACTATCAACCTCAGCTTCACAAGTCCTCTGCTAGGACCTGTCCAAATCTGCTCACAAGTCCTCAACAAAACCTGTCCACAACCTGCTTACAAGTCCCCAATGAAACCTGTCCAAAACCTGCTCACAAGTTCATCAAGAACACTTGCTTGGCATGAATCCACAAAGAGAATGGTTAGAGACCCAATGTGATTCATCCACCTCATAGAAGCATAAAGAGAATTGTTAGAGACTCAATATGATTCATCAACCTCATAGAATCATAAATAGAATTGTTAGAGACTCAATATGTTCTATACTTAACTCCCAATCTCAATCTCAACTCAATCTCAAATCTCAAAAGAATAAGATAGATGTAGTATGCTTTTCTCAAGAACATGAAACACAACCCAAAAATTTCCAACCATGCAATATCTTATATAACAATGATACTCATGTTATTTCCAAAACCAATATCTTTTCTCAACCAATTGGGCTTCAACAACAATGCTCATAGACAAGGTTTAACCAACAACATTCAACTCAACATTAACCTTGAAGCATTCAACCAATCATCACAAGAAAAGGAAACAAGTAGAAATCCTTTTCCCTCCAAATATATTTGAACAAAACAGCCACCAACATAATATCACCAAATGCAAAGAATAACTTGTTCAAATCAACTCAATGGAGTAAGCCCAATATCATGACTCAAGTAAAAGCAATTACTTGATTAAACAACCTCTATGGAAGCAACTCATCCATCAATGTCAAAATAGCCAACTAAGGGTTTCACCATCTCAATGCAAGTAACAAACATAAACCCTAGTGCACAATGCTTCCATTACCCCAAACCCGAAATATGCATTCTCCAAAACTCTCATCAATGATAACAATGCATAAGTAGTCTTCAACAAACCAGAAACTAGGACTTACACCCAACCAAAGGAAACCTTGTTGAATACCTTTTCACTCCAATATTATTTCAGGAAAACATACACCAATCATACTCATAAGAAGAATGTGCCCATACCTTATTGAAGTGAAGGAACCCCTTTGGAAATCTGCCACAATCATAAAGTTCTTTTGCCAATCTTCACAAAGGTTAGTAGATCACAACATAATCAACATTAATCCACTTTTCAATAATCATCACCAAGGTCTTTTAATTGCACAAGGTCCTTATCTCTCCTAAAACCACTTGTACCATAAAATAAAATAAATCACAACTTTGCATAACATTATAACTCCCAAAACTTTAGTATAGAGCCCAACCAATTTTATGGACAACCTTATAGCTCCTCAAAAACTTAGACCATAGTGTTTAATTTAAACTTCAACAAAATGACTTACCTAAGTTCGTTGTCGTCACCGTAGGGAATTGAACCTGCATCTTATGCTAGCCTGCACCCTATCTTGAGAGGGTCAACCACGTGGGCTAGTACCCCACTTGACTCTAAGGGAGCACGTACTTCGATTTCACTCTCCAACCGATGTCAAGACCTTGACATCCGCGTGTCGCACGAAACACGAACTTTGAATGAATTACTGCCATGAATATCTAAAAATGAAACAGTCTATCACGCTACCACGCCGAGCACAAACCTTTGGTTTTGGTGCGTATTAGACATCATTTTCTATTTGATCACTTTTGATCGAGCACTATGGTTTTTCAACACATTAATCAATCGTGCATACCTTGCTACCCGTTTTCTTGATTTCAGCGTTGTTTTATCTCTTATATCGAATGCTTCTAGTTATGAGATAACGCAGTGATAAATTAACATTCTAAATGTTTAACTCCTCTTTGATTATGGACAAGTGTACAATGCTCGAATTGCGGTGTCTTCACATAATTCTTAAGCTTCACACCAACCAATCACCTGCCTTCCTCCTCGGCACCACGACCATTCGTCACAGCAAAGACTTGTCCATCACGTGCGCCTCCTTCGCTGGCACAGATGAAGACGAAAATGAAATGCACTCCGATTTATATCAATTCTATCCAACACTCATTAATGAATTTCATTGCCACATTTTATATGTACTTCGATGCATTACCAAACACATCGGCATTTCCAAACACTTCGGAAAATGCTTTAGTTTAATTTTAAAATATTAATTTAAATTTTAAAAATAAAATTTAAACTAAATATTTAAAATTAAATATCTTCATCACCGGGGCACCTTTTTCGACGAAACGAAGAGCCAACTTGGGTTTTAAGAAAAACCCATTTCAAATATGTTGTCCATGGTTTTAAATAAAACCTTTTATTTTGACTGCCTTGGTTTTCACAAAAACCCTTCCGCTTCTTGACATCAATGACACATCAACACTTGAGCAAAGGCAATGTACCCAATGTACCCAAAATTGCCAACAATCTCCCCCTTTGTCATTGATGGCAAAACTTTACTAAAAGACACATCTTCAAGAGCCAAAACTGAAATCACTCTCTCTGAAGTTTTGCTCCCCTGACTTGAAGCTTTCCTCTTCACTTGAAGCTCTCCCCCTTACTCATATCTCTCCCCCTTTGTCATAAATGGCAAAGGGCCACCTTTGGGGCTCAAAACTAAGAATGAGCCTCTTAGCTTATTCCCTCCCCCACATCCTGTTGAGGTGATTAATGCTGAGGTGGGAGTAAAACTCCCATTAGGCACTGATCATCATCAGCGTCTATAACTTCCTTGCTGGGCATTCTCTTGAACTCTTTGTCCATATTCCTGTTCCTATCATTGTTCTGATCCTTGGACCTGATCCTGCCACTGTTCCTATTCTTGTATTCTAGAATTTCACCTCTACACTGTCTAGCTATGTGACCTTCATTGTTGCACTTGTAACAAGTAACAATGTTATTTCTTTGAGGTATACCTATTCTTTGAATCCACCTATTCTAACTAAACCTGTTCCTGTTGTTTGCCTTGCAATGAACTGCCTTGTGCCCAAACTGATTGCAAGAGTAGCAATACCCATAAAAGAAATCACCACTTCTAAAACTGTTATTTACCTTTTTTATTTGAGCCATGCAATGTACAGCCATGTGACCAAACCTGTGACAAGAAAAACATCTTCCTTGAAACTTCCCTTTATTTGACTTCTTAGGTCCTGAAAACTTCTCCTTCTTCTCATTCCGAAATCTGTTTTCTGTTTCTATGCATCTATCATTCAAGGACTCATGATTTGAAATACTTTCCTCATTAGAAATCTCTTCCTTTTGAAATCTCTTACTAGACTCTCCAACTTGTTTCTTGTGAGGCTTAACAAAACCAAGACCTATTTTATCTATTGGATTTCTTTGACTTTGGATGAGAGACTTAACCTTTTTGGAGATTTCTTGAAACCTGTACAGCTTATCCTTGTACTCTTTATTTTCCTCTTTCAACGAAGCCATTTTCTGTTCTAATTCACTATACTCAAGCGCCTTAGATTCTAACTCATTCTTGAGTTTTTGTGCATTAGCCATAAAGACATCAAGACTTTCTATAAGTTCATATCTCTCCATACAACATTCATCTAACTTATCCTTGAGTCTAGCATTCTTCTTTCTTTCCTTTTTCAAAGCACTAAGAGCACTAATAAGTTCACCTTTAAGATCTACTTCACTTTCCTCTATATGTTTGCTTTTAGAATCATCAAAGCCTTTTTCGGATTTCTTATCACTAGAGGTGCTACCCTTTTCAAAAACCATACATGCATCTTTCTTATCATTTTCTGAAGCATCCTCATACATACTAGCAACCAAATCATCATTTGTGCAATCATCCTCAAGGTGACCAAAATTTCCACATCTAAGACATTTCATGATAATGAATCTATGTTTTGGTTCTTCCTCTTTTTCTGATATGAACAACATCTCATTTTCATTATCACTTGAAGAACTTTCACTATCACTACTAGAACACTTACTTGCTTTGTCTAGGTAGAAGCTCTTCTTGTGCTTGTGAGAATACCTCTTTCCTTTATTGTTGTGCTCATATTTGTTCTTCCTTTGATGCCTATGCCTTTCAGAATCCTTGCTCTTACAATCTTGTTTATCTTCATCACTTTCATCCTTGGCAATAGTACAGTTAGTAGCATAATGACCAAACTTTCCACAATTGAAATATCTTACATTTTTCATACTTTTGTGCTTTCTAGAGAACTTGCCTTTCTTGTTGTAATATACCTCTTCATCACTAGAAGACTCATCACTATCTTGAAGTTGATTACTTTTGGAATAATCCATTGTGTTCTTTACTAGCTTTTCCTTCAAGCTGTCAAACTTTCCAAAGGAACCGGCTCTGATACCAATTGAAGAACACAAGCTTATACTGAGAGGGGGGGTGAACAGTATAAGACCTCTTTTTAATTTTTCCTTTATACTTCAAAACAGTAAAAAAATATATCCAAAGAAATATCAAAGCAATGCACAAAACCATCCACAAAGTGACACAACAATTTACATGGTTCATCCACAAAACTTTTCTCTAAAAGTATCTCAAAGTTCTTTGGGAAACCTTCCCAATTACAATGTTTATGAGCCTCGGCTCAAAGGAGAAACCTTCCCCCAATATTAATTTATGAGCCTTTGCTCAAAGGAGATACCTTCCCCTACCTCTGCTCTGGCTGGTGATCCTGTAGAAGACCTCTACCTCCGCTGTCCTTAGCAAATGGAACTCTATCCATAAAAGACACCTGTCTTCCCTGCTCTGGCTGGAGACCTCTGTCCTCAACTCTATCACCTCAAAGCTGGTCCTCGAATTTGCACTAAACACAGTCCTTGGGTCTAGCACAAATGTCATCATCCTCTATCTTTGATCTACACCAAACACAATCCTTCGATCTGGTACAAATCTATCCTTAGGTTCTTCTCATAGAACCAATGCACCTCTATCCTCAAGTTCTCTAATAGAACTATCAACCTTAGCTTCACAAGTCCTCTGCTAGGACCTGTCCAAATCTACTCACAAGTCCTCAACAAAACCTGTCCACAACCTACTTACAAGTCCCCAATGGAACCTGTCCAAAACTTGCTCACAAGTTCATCAAGAACACTTGCTTGGCATGAATCCACAAAGAGAATGGTTAGAGACCCAATGTGATTCATCCACCTCATAGAAGCATAAAGAGAATTGTTAGAGACTCAATATGATTCATCAACCTCATAGAAGCATAAAGAGAATTGTTAGAGACTCAATATGTTCTATACTTAACTCCCAATCTCAATCTCAACTCAATCTCAAATCTCAAAAGAATAAGATAGATGTAGTATGCTTTTCTCAAGAACATGAAACACAACCCAACAATTGCCAACCATGCAATATCTTATATAACAATGATACTCATGTTCTTTCCAAAACCAATATCTTTTCTAAACCAATTGGGCTTCAACAACAATGCTCATAGACAAGGTTTAACCAACAACATTCAACTCAACATTAACCTTGAAGCATTCAACCAATCATCACAAGAAAAGGAAACAAGTAGAAATCCTTTTCCCTCCAAAGATATTTGAACAAAATAGCCACCAACATAATATCACCAAATGCAAAGAATAACTTGTTCAAATCAACTCAATGGAGTAAGCCCAATATCATGACTCAAGTAAAAGCAATTACTTGATCAAACAACCTCTATGGAAGCAACTCATCCATCAATGTCAAAATAGCCAACTAAGGGTTTCACCATCTCAATGCAAGTAACAAACATAAACCCTAGTGCACAATTCTTCCATTACCCCAAACCAAAAATATGCATTCTCCAAAACTCTCATCAATGATAACAATGCATAAGTAGTCTTCAACAAACCAGAAACTAGGACTTACACCCAACCAAAGGAAACCTTGTTGAATACCTTTTCACTCCAATATTATTTCAGGAAAACATACACCAATCATACTCATAAGAAGAATGTGCCCATACCTTATTGAAGTGAAGGAACCCCTTTGGAAATCTGCCACAATCATAAAGTTCTTTTGCCAATCTTCACAAAGGTTAGTAGATCACAACATAATCAACATTAATCCACTTTTCAATAATCATCACCAAGGTCTTTTAATTGCACAACTTCCTTATCTCTCCTAAAACCACTTGTACCATAAAATAAAATAAATCACAACTTTGCATAACATTATAACTCCCAAAACTTTAGTATAGAGCCCAACCAATTTTATGGACAACCTTATAGCTCCTCAAAAACTTAGACCATAGTTTTTAATTTAAACTTCAACAAAATGACTTACCTAAGTTCGTTGTCGTCATCGCAGGGAATTGAACCTGCATCTTATGCTAGCATGCACCCTATCTTGAGAGGGTCAACCACGTGGGCTAGTACCCCACTTGACTCTAAGGGAGCACGTACTTCGATTTCACTCTCCAACCGACGTCAAGACCTTGACATCCGCGTGTCGCATGAAACATGAACTTCAAATGAATTACTGCCACGAATATCTAAAAATGAAACAGTCTATCACGCTGCCACGCCAAGCACAAACCTTTGGTTTTGGTGCGTATTAGACATAATTTTCTATTTGATCACTTTTGATCGAGCACTATGGTTTTTCAACACATTAATCAATTGTGCATACCTTGCTACTCGTTTTCTTGATTTCAGCGTTGTTTTATCTCTTATATCGAATGCTTCTGGTTATGAGATAACGTAGTGATAAATTAACATTCTAAATGTTTAGCTCCTATTTGATTATGGACAAGTGTACAACGCTTGAATTGCGGTGTCTTCACATAATTCTTAAGATTCACACCAACCAATCGCCTACCTTCCTCCTCGGCACCACGACCATTCATCACAGAAAAGACTTGTCCATTACGTGCACCTCCTTCGCTGGCACAGACAAAGACGAAAACGAAATGCACTCCGATTTATATCAATTCTATCCAACACTCATTAATGAATTTCATTTCCACCTTTTATATGTACTTCAATGCATTACCAAACACGTCGGAATTTCCAAACACTTCGAAAAATGCTTTAATTTAATTTTAAAATATTAATTTAAATTTTAAAAATAAAATTTAAACTAAATATTTAAAATTAAATATCTTCATCACCGGGGCACCTTTTTCGACGAAACGAAGAGCCAACTTGGGTTTTAAGAAAAACCCATTTCAAATATGTTGTCCATGGTTTTAAATAAAACCTTTTATTTTGACTGCCTTGGTTTTCACAAAAACCCTTTCGCTTCTTGACATCAATGACAACATCAACACTTGAGCAAAGGCAATGTACCCAATGTACCCAAAATTGCCAACAATTTTATCCCAAAATCAAAATTTCATAATTAGCTTCTGTTTCAACAGCCTCTCCAACTTGGGCAGAAGCATGTCTGCATAGTTGGAGATTCCTCCACTGAGGATCTCCTAGATTGGGATGATCCCCAACCTCCTAACCTCCCCCTAATCCTATATAAACTGAGATTTTCTAAATTTATCCCCCTGGTTTGCTGATCCCATGATTCCCTAATTGATTTTACCTACCATTTAGTTTTGTTGTGTCAAGACGTCCTAGCCACCATTGTTTACACTCGTAGTTTTAAGTTTTCATTGCAGGTTTTCACTGTGCTTCAGTTGGAGAAAGCTCAGATTGTCATAGGCGATTCCAGATGATTTCGAACGATCCTGTCATAGATCGGCGATGATCTCGTATGATTGGAGGTGATCTCAGTAGTAGTTTATATTGGGGGCAACCAAAGCCCTGAGTTTGCATTTCTCATCTTTCTTCTTTATTTTACTATGCATTAGCTTGATTTATTTTCATTCTACATCCTGGAGTTCACCTCATCTAGCATAAATGCATGATAAATTTAAAATAAGTTATTAAAACAATGCATTTCCTTTAATCTGCCATCTAGATTTATCAATTAGGCATTTACACTGTCATTTCTATTATTTTGCATTATTCTAGTAGTTGCATTTTTGGTTTTTGGTGTCTATTTTTGTGATTGTAGGTTTCTGACAAATTTGTCTGACAAATTCATCAAATCGATGATGATCTTGTCTGATTTTAGCCGATCGACTGTAATCTGGGACGATTCTGTATAATTGTAGATGATTATGTCATATTCGAGACGATCTAGACTTCTACAAGCTTCAGAATCTTCATCAGACACCCTAAATCAGGTGCATTATTTCTTATTTAATTATATTCCTGGTATTTAGGATTCATTCATGCTTTCTGTATTCATATAAGTTGGAATTTCATATAGAATAGCTTAGGTTCATTCTGGCCAACCTAGGATTATGAATATAAAATGAACACATCAAAACCATTCTCAACCTAGGCACGAAAACTGCCACTCAAAGTTTCCTAGTGAACCCACCATCCATAAAAAATTCACCTTTATACCCCCTCCCCGAGAGGCACGACCTTCAAAGGGCCTCTCAGTCTGAGGTATTGTCCCATCCTTCTCGCATCCCTCTTCTGGACTCGAATCCTATAGCCTGAAGGTAAGGATGCAAAAAATTTGGAGCGATACAGGTAGCATCTTGCTCCGATGGATGCCAAAACATCAGCATATTTATTCTACTCTCACAAAATAAATTGAATATTAAGAGCCGAGAAGGACTTGAGCATGTCTGATACCTTATTACGATATACCTTGAGGTAGTGTTGTTTGGCAACACATTTATTTGAGACTTGATTACAGATCAATTCGGATTCCCTAAATATTTGTAACTATTTTATTCCTAGCATATTCGCCTTTCGTAACCCCAAACATAGGGCTTCATACTCGATAGAATTATTGGTACAACTCCAAGTGAGCCTATACGAGTAAGTTTTTTGAATTCTGGATGGAGATATGAGGACAACTCTAGCTCCAATGCCATTCTTGCATTGGGTGTCGTCAAAAAAGAGCTTCCATAACTGGTCGTCCATCAGGTCAGTGTCACTCGGTACCTTAGCCTTTTTAGGCTTCATAATAGAGTAACACTTGATGTTTGATTATATCATAGCATTAAAATCACACATAGAGAACTCATCCTCCATGCGTAGCTCATCAAGAGTCTCCTCCATCAGCTCCACTTCTTCTTCCACCCTGTCAATGATATTGATTGAGTCCAAGGGTTTCTCCACATCCTGAACTCTATCAATAATAAAGGTAGAAGGTTTTTAATTAAAAAAAATTACCCTCTTCCCCTTGAAGGGGACCTCCAGGTGTGAATAGTCAAGAGACAAATAGCCTCCAAGCTTGGCAGTGAACTCCCTTGATAAGCACATGCTAAAATAGGGCTCCAAGTCAACTACCACAACTTCTTGGATTACTATGATCTGCAACATCTTGTGCAGCATGATCAGGATGTCCTTGATAACCCCCACTACCCTAAATAGAGTTCCATCCAGTTGGAGAACTCCAATACTGCTCCTAGTGTACTCCATGCCCATGAATTCGCATACAGCTTTGGGCATTACAGTGGTGGCAATACTGAAATCAACCATGTAGTTGTGCACTACCCATCCTTCCATCCTGATGGATAGATAAAATGGTTATGGCATGTTCTTACCGATAGCAAAGGTGGTCAATGACTATACCAATATGGTTTGCGTCGGCCTCCCATTTTCCTTAACAGACTTGATATATTCTTGTAATAGGTCCACTTGAACAGGAAATTGGAGCGCGATGAAGAGGCTTACCTTAGCCAATTTTTTTCTTAATTCTTCGATGACATTGTGTGCTCCTACTCCAGGCTGGCCTCCCTCTTTAGAGGTCTCATACTAAGGTGCAATATTGTTGCGTTGCCTCCGTCCTCTGATGCTTGGTGATTGAGGGATATCGCAAATTTTCCCTCACCTTATCTCTTACTTCTGCTAAGGTCTAAGAGGTCGAAGCTTGCGACTGAGGGGTACTCGCTCTTGCTCTTAGGGGCAGATAGTCTCTTAATCGAGCATTTTTTGTAGGTGCTGGTATCTGAACTGGTTCTCTTTCTAGTGGCATGGTCATCTTTTCTCTTGGTATCTTAGGATCAACATGTACCTTTAGTGGTTCCATATGAATTGGGTCAATCTCAATCAGCTTTTTTCCTGTTCGCATCAAAATGGAGACCTATTCGATAGGGGAGATTATAAAATTTCTATCAGTTTCCCTAATCATGTTTACCTATCCATCAGATGCATCATTTGCACATAATTCAAGTGAACCATGAAAGTTTCTTCACCATGAGGGTCATTGTAGGTGGAGCACCAGTAGGTCCTAATGGATGAGCTAGCTTCACTACACTTTGGGATCATGGAATTTCTATCCTGAGGCCTTCTGATGGAAGCAACTTGCTCCCTTGTGATCATAGGCAGAGGTCTTCTTGGTGGATAGTTTTGATCCCTGAGCTAGATTTTATTCATGATATCCATGTCATTCACCATGGGCTTCATGAACCCATACACATCTCGCAACTCCTTGGCCTGATCTGCATTTAGAGATGTCGTGGCTGCGAGAGTGGGTAATGGTAACAATGCTAATGATGTTGGCAATGTTGGGTACTGAGAAGGAGCCAAAAGCTAAGGAACTACAGGGTTTGGATATTGAGGGACTGGTACCCAAAATTGAGGAGTGGGTATCACCTGATTTTATGGGTTAGGAGCCCACGGCTGATTAGGGTACATTTGAGGCGCAGAGGAAGCGGATGCACACAGGTACATATTCTATAGGAAATTTAGATAAATTGGTGTGGTTGCCTTTGGGGGAAAATTCTTGATAGCTACCAGGTTGGCTTTTGCCTTTTGTGCCTATTGGTATAATTTTGGAATTGTGTTAATATTAGTATACCAGATATTCATGCTAATATCATAGTGGAACGCTCTTAGGAAATAGAACATTTCCTGCTCAGATGTGAGTCGAAGGCCGGGAGTGACTCTATCAGGTTCGAGTGAACCTAACATTAAATTTAGGTATCTCCTCCTACATATGCCTTTGGATAGAGGTGAGCTGATGTAGAAAGGAGAAGGGGTCTGCTTTCTCATTGAAGCCCATTATAAGTTGACTAGCCAAGTGGTCCCACAAAGTTATGGTGTCGATCGGGAGTGATCGGTACCAATAGAGGAGCTTTCCTCTAAGTGAAAGCACTAGCAACTTTACCATGATATCTTCATTGATAATTTGGTGGATATTTTCTAGTCCCACAACGTCTTGAATGTGCTCATCCACTATCTTTCCCATGCCATCGTAAGTGGGTAAATCTTTCATGACGATAAGTAGTACAGTGTGTTGAGCTTATAAGGCAAGAGGTCCGATGTGATTCTAGGCTGGGAATATCCTGGGCAAATTTTGCTACACCATATGAGGTGGTAGATTCACTTGGAGTGGTGGCTGTAGTAGCTGAGATGGAACAATAGGAACACCCAGAGCACCTGGATCAACATTAGGTGGAACTAGAGTATTTCGATGATCTGGAGAATTTGAAGGAACTAGGGGCAAGCTATTTGTTGTGTTGTCGGGATTTGGATTCCATGTAGCAATAGTAGCTTCCTAAAAATAAGTCCTATCTATCGATATATTTGGTCTGACCACTCTGGGATGCTCTCCAAAAAGGTCGATGTCAAGTTCGTAGAACTCAGCTTCTTCTTTAGTATTTCTAATCTGCCACCTTGTACGCATGAAGGCATAATATTTTAAGCTGGTCTGCGAGGTTCAAAGGTATTTGAGTTCAAATGAGTCACCAGATGTTCAGATTTGTTAGAAATAAGATGAACATCAACTTCTTAGTGCTGCTCATGCAGTGGAACATTTGCGTCCCATCGAGCGTGCCAAAAACTGTTGGTCAAAGATCTGCCTTAGGAAATGGGTTGTCTAGTTATGCGCCCTAGAACTGACCAACATTAAAATGTCGGGAGGAAGAAATGCCTCCCATGCCAATATCTAGAGATGGGCTGGTTCCCTTGCTATTCTATCTGGGGGGTTGAGATAAGAGAACTAGAAAGAAATGTAAATGACTAAAAGAAATGGGAAATATGGCCATAGGCCGGATAAAATAGGGGTGATGGGCTAACAACATGATAACTTAACTGTACGTCGAATCAAATAGCCATTTGATACAAATGCTAATAGAAATTAAAACTAAACATCTAACATGCATAATCTCCAAGACTACTCTAGAGGTTCACATTTTATCAGAAGCTAAATCTAGATATTAGAATTCAAGCCTATAGACAAACCAGAGAACTTAATAGAAGATAATCAATAGAAGACACACACAATCAGAAGTCCAGAGTTAGAGCCAAACACTATTTGCATTTATAGCAGAATCTGAGTTACAACAAGCTTCTAGCAAACACCCATTCATTTTACAATAAGAAGGCAGGCTTATATAGAGAATTTTTTCGCTTGAACATCAAATGCACACCAATCAAACTATGGCGGTGGTAGCCAAGATAAGGATTACAAGAGAGTATAGTCATGAAATAGTTATTAGGCATGGTCAAGAATGATGACTCCTTGAAAATTTAGTTGAGCTCCTTCAATCCTCTGACAGGCTTGGCTTACTAGCGCTACCTCCTCACTCACAAGGATCGCTTCCATGAAAGATAAGCTCATAATCCTGGGATGTCCAATCTAAAAGCTTCATAGAATTATTGTGCTCTGGTATATAAGGATTCACCTTAACTTTGTTGATGTGGAGCGTAGATGTCTTATGCAACAGGAGAGGTACACAACAACTTGGCGTTGGGAGAGACCAATACAAGGGTTGAAAAGTCAACAGACGGGGTGCAGTGAGAGGGTGCACAATAGCCTTGCACAAGAGAAAAGGTGTGCAATACCTGGGTGCACTTCAACATGTGCACTAGATTTGGGTGCACTTCAACATGTGCACTAGAGTTGGGCACACTTCAACATGTGTGCCAGAGTTGGGCGTACTTCCTCCTATGCACCAGAGTTGGGTGCATTTCAACATGTGTGCCAGAGCTAGGTGCACTTCCTCCTGTGCACTAGAGCTAGGCACATTTCAACATGTGTGCTAGAGTTGGGCACACTTCCTCTTTGTGCCAGAGTTGGGCACACTTCAACATGTGCACCAGAGCTGGGTACACTTCAACATGTGTGCCATATTTGGGTGCACTTCCTCCTATGTTCCAGATTTGGGTGAACTTCAACATTCCTCATATGCCAAAGTGGAGTGCATCGCTCTTCCTTGGTCCTTGGGGCTGAAACGCATCAGGGTACTTGGCACAAAATATCATCGCCATCGAAATGGGGGATTTTCCTGCATGGACAGTAGACAGAAGCAATGGAAAAATTAATGTACACCATGTTGCATAAGTGACAACAATCAGTGAGAGTACCTTAAGAGTAGTATGTTCCACATTCAAACCTTGTTGGTGAAAACACATTGCCCTTTTTGCCTATGGGATAAAATGCATAGAAGTTTAAAACTAGAAAGTTGCATTTTCATCCCCAATGAAAGCATTGGAATGTTGGATAGCAAATTGTGTTTAGCTCTTAGTCAACTTACTATTGAACCTCACCAATTTCTAATAATTAAAACTAGAAGGATGCCACTTGCATTATTGGTGATGTGACCCGGGTTCAATCCCCATGGTATGTGTATAAGAAGTATTACTCAAAAAAAAACTAACATTAAAGTAATTAGAAGAGGAAAATGATGCAACCACAAACAAAGTGACAATTTAGCTATGACTGGGTAGCACAAATTGAGTGGTGGATACCTACAAGTCAATTAGTGAAATGTGGTGGCCTAAGATTTAACATAATTACTTAAGTTTTGAGGCTTTAATTTTTCATTTTTGGAGGATTATTAGGGAAAATATTCTAGAGGTTATAATTGTTACAAATAGAAGTGTTTTGGTCCCTTTTTTCAAATCATATAATTTTTTGAGCTCTATGCATTAGTGACATCATTTAATGAACCATTCCAATGTCAGTGTTCAAATTGTGTGGAATAATCCTCAACCCTATTGTGCTATTTTGAAATAAATATATCATATTCTATGCATCAGAATCTTGATCTACTTTTTTGGAAAATGCAGTTAGATTTGTGACCATTGCAATAGATTTTAAGTCTTTTGGAGGTATATAGAAAAGGATTCAAGGTTTGTTGTAGTCAATCTATCTTCCTCCTTTGAGTGATTGGTTTAGCTAAATCATTCATGATCTCTTATTTTTTCTATTTCTTTTCTAGGTACTCTTCAAAGTTTTTTATAGCTCTTATTTTAAGTAGGTTCATGCAAAGTCTTTTTTGGTGATAGAAATAAAGTGGTCCAAGGGCAAGCAAAAGTTTTCAAACAAGGTGATGTATGCATAAAAGGAAAATTTATGCCTTCAAATCATACCTTATATGACTATGGAAGATTAAAGCATCTTATATTTAGAGGTGGGTGGTAAACATGACTTGTCTTATTTATTTGAAGCCTTAGAAAAAGTGTTTTTTGGATGTGCTAAAATATCTAATAGTGGTAATGATGACTACAGCCCATCATAAGCAAACTCTTATGCAAGAAGAATTTTTGTAGTAGCAAATTTTAGATGATGAGGGAGACTCAGATGAATTTACCTCTAGTATTGAGCCCCACTAGAGAATCCATTATGGGGGGTAGATATTATTGTCACCAATGTCTTCTCTCCTTGGTCCCTTAGTTTAGATTATGGAGTTGTTGAAAGTGTAATATGACTTATGGCTAAGGTTGACATTGTATGATATAATTATGTATAGCCTTTTTTTCTTTTTTTTAAAGGATGGTTTTAAAAGGGTTGTCCTTTCCATTTTCTATTGACTTAATCACATTGAGATATTTGGTGCCATTGATATTTGATCCTTAGTGTGGGCTACATCAACTATATGTCCCAAATGTTGAACCAAGGGCCTATTGGCATAATGATGTATAGCCTTAAGGTAAATCAATGTACAATGTATTTAATTTACTGTAGTATCGTATTATGTAAGCCCTATGGGCACAATTAACCTTGTTAAGATTAAACCCACTTTATAATTTTTAATTAATCTAAAGCCCTTTTGTTATGTCAACTTAGGCTAAAGATGTTGATGTAATTTGGGGTTCTAGAATTGGTATAAATACCCCCACCACTCCATTTATTATCAGAGTGTTGTGATTCATATCTACTGTCATTATAGTGATTATTTATGGTGCCTTCATGTGCCCACTTTATATTTCTCTCTTTCATTCTTCTTCACACTTTATGTATAATATTTGAGTGGATGGAATGCTTTTGTTCATTTCTAGAAATAGGGATGAATTCCAACAATCATCTCCATAGTTACCTTTTGTAGCACGTTGAGCTTCTTGAATTATGAACTCTATGATTTGTTCATCTTGTTCAATACTTTCCAATGATTTTAGTTATCTAGTACTATAGGTCTAAAAACCACCTCTAGCTCTTTGGGTTCATCCCACATGTCTATGGTTGGATCTAATCATGTGGCCATGGATGCTAAATTCTTGGCCTTCATATTATGCTTGTTTGGAACCATTATGGTTTTATTATGAAACTCTTGACTAATTCTCATATGTTCGTATAATTTTAACTACTTGCTTTTGGTTATACACATTGATTTTACTTTATTTATGAGTAGTTATGTATCACTCAAACACTTTAGGTTTTCAATGCCAAGATTTTTAAAAGCCTTCTATAATTTGACACATAATGCTTCATATTCTACTATATTGTTGGTACGATTGAAAATTCATGCATAGTCAACTTGATTTCCTTAAGGGTTCATGAATTGTATCCCTACCCTACACCATTTTTGTCCTAGATCTATCAAAGTGAATGATCCATAGGTCTTCAAATCCTTAAGCTTGTTATTTGGTTGGGTTAGCATTTTATTTGGTTTTTTGAACACCAAATAATTTTTCAACTTTGTTTCTTCAAATAGCTCTTCAAAATCATCACCTTCACCTTCTTGAAGGATGCTTATAATGATGTCCCTTTCAACATCGTCTAATTTATGAAGGAGGTACATATATTGGTCTCATTCTAAAATTTGTATAGTTTTACCATCCTTTGGCACTTTTATGTGTGTGTAATCCATGGCTAAATATCCATTTCCAAAAACCTTTTCCATTCACTCCCATGATAAAAACATTTTGAAAAAGGTTGCAAGATCTACTATAATGACTTCTTGGACCACTATAAGCTCAAGGTGCTTTGCTATAGTCATAACTAGATATTTTAGAATTTCCATGGTATTTATCTTTTTCCATCCATCTAAATTGGTACTCTTGAAGTTTTGGTATAAGGGAGGCCCATTTCCTCACATACAGACCTAAGCATTACTATGATAGTTGCCCCTGGGTTGACTATACAATTTTTTTTTGGTTTTAGCATATTCAAAATATCAGTCGTGTTCACCTTAATATCTGGTAAGTCCTCAACCATCAAATTTTGTTGTTTACATAGGTTAGATTGCCTTAGAGGCTATTTTGGCATAGTTGAATTACCTTTAGCATAATTTCATTCTTGCTCTTTCAAAGCCTTTTCTAGTAGGTCTTTCTCTCATGGTAATGATAATTCTTCCAACATGTTTATTTTAGTCTATGTTCTTTTTTATTTGTCTGCTATATTAGATTTTGCTTATGTAACATTATCTTCATTGCATGGCATAAATTTCTTGAATTGCCTTGCAATAGTTGTTTGACCTTCATTGGTTAATCATGGGTACTTTGAGTTCTTTTTGGTAGTTATGTGCAAGACCTTGCCTTTCCTGTGATAGAATCATTTATTTGTGACAATTTTGGTTGTTATGTTTGTATCAGTACTATTGTCTATTTATTATTTTGTGTTGCAAGTTTTTTTGATGATATAGGACCTTTATCTTTGAGATGAAGAAATGGTCTTCCTCTTATCAACACTATGATAACTTGAATTTATTTTGATTGGTGTGCCACTAATTGGTGTTGTTATTCTATTGTTTTTCTTTTATTTCATATTGTAACCCATTGCTATTTATTTGTTAACACTACTTGATCTTCAAAAAGGAAATCTTTGGCATTTTCTAATATCCCAAAATTGGCAAAATTTGTGTTATTAATATTAGATATTGATTTTTGTCCTACCAATGATTAGTCTATTTCATTGGTTGATTTACTATTAGTGATTGGACCTGTTGGTAAAATATCTGCCTAATCAACAAAACTACGTTTTTGCACCCTAGATACGACCAACATTGAAAGGTCGAAGGAAATAAATGTCCTTTGTGCCAATCTCCAGAGGTTTGGTTCCCAAACTAAATCCTATACTGGTTGAAGACTAGGGATGCAGGAAAGAAATTAGAAAATGCGAAAAGAAATTGGAAATATGGCCACAGGTCGAAGTGCAAGATTTGGGGTAGACTAGTAGCAAGAATTCTACTAAGTTTATGATAGCATGTAACATGAAGAAGGCAGAAAAAATTCACTTATATACTTGCAGTAACAACCTCCAAATTGCATTCCAAAACTGACTCATCCACTAGCAATGTTTTAAATCTAGAAATAGAATTTTAAACTCAACATAAGGAACATGAGCATAAATAGAAATGCTTAAAAATAGAAGGACATCACACACACATAAGAATGCCTGTAAATTTCAGAAGCCAAGTCTCTCCTATTGATGTAGAGGAAAGTTTTCTTGTAGAATATCCCACCTCCTCCTTTACAATGGAAATTTGATTAGTATTTATAGAGGATTTCGCCTCTTTCATTAAATGCACCAGAGAACAAAATGATTGCAGATTAGAAACAAGAATGAGAAAATCCTATTTCCGTATGCTATGAAATGTTGTGTTGTTGATTTTTCTTGTCATTAATTATTCTTTGTTCCTTCAATTGCAGAATACCAGTGTTGTGCTACATTTGGTGCCATTGTTGTCTAAATTTCAAACTAGTGACAGTGTGGACATTGAAGACGGGAGAAGTGAATGAAAGATAACCTGATACAAGATACAAGGACATGGGAGACATGGACACGCAAGGACAAGTGAAGAGCCGACAAGAAGAGGATTGTGCAACAGCAAGTGTGAAGAAATTCTAAACATGTAATGTGCACAAGAGAGTTGCGTGTCGATGGTAGAAAGTTGAATGTCGACAATGGAGAGTTGCATGTCAGCGGCAAAGACTTGAATGCCGACGGTAGATAGTTGCATGTCAGTGGTGAATTGCATGACAACAAAGAAGCATGTGATGTCAAGTTACTTGATGGCGATTTGAATAGTGACAAAGAATTGCATGACAACAAAGTTGAGGAGGTACACGCACCTAAAGTGGAACGTGTGTGACACCCTAAGGAGGAGAGTAGTTCCAACGAGGAACAAGTGGAAAGGTGGCATACATTTTTGGCAACGGAGGATGACGTGCAAGTGGAGGCGCAACATGTAGACAAAGGTCAATCCAATGAGAAAAATCATGTAAGTGGTGAAAGAAGTGCCAACATGGAGCGTGAATAGGCCGAGGCAGAGCAACTAACTCCAACACAAGTGTGTGGGGGAAAGTGCATAGAGGTGCGAAGGACAAGAGTCAAGCAAAAATGCAACCATAGAAAAGTGTGCTCAAAAGACTAGAGCCAATGGTCATTATTCATGAAGGATATTGCGGAGCATAAGCACACCAAGAAGGAATCAATGATTGTTTGAAGACAATCGATCGTCAACAAAAGGTTCGTTGAGCAAAGACCACCAACAACAAATATAATTGCAGCAATAGCGAGCAAGCAAAAGTGCCCAATGTTCAAATCCGCTCATGTAGAGGATTTGGAGAGCAAGTGGGTAGTTAAAACTCTCTAGTTGAAATAGAGGCCCAGGTTCAAATCTCTCCACTCACATGTTGCGAATATTCTATGTAACGGTTATATCGTGACCACATAATAATATTTACCCCCTTTAAAAAAAAAAGTGCCCAATGTTCATAGAAGACAACAGGGAGGACTTGTTAGCTTTTTGAATAGGTTAACTCACAAAAAGCTTCAACTAGGATCTAAAGATAAACCAAACCAATGCTACTAACAATGAAACTTAATAATAGCAATATCTTACAAATAATATCTCACAAAATATAACACAAATGAACACAATATACAGAGATTACATTAATGATACAACTTGGTTACAATGCATGGAGCTTTGCCTCCAATATATCTTTTTTCATGACTTTTCAATTCTCTAACTATTGTTCTCCTCTTTCATTTGGGAGATGCAACCTTTCATATTCCTCTCATAAATATAAAGCTCTCAACTTGCCACATATCATGTGACTCTTCATACTCTCATGACACTTTGCACTCTTTCTCATATTGCCACATATATTATATAAAATATAAATCATCTATCAAACTAATATTGCAAGGGGGCCAAATAATGTAATATCTCCAATAGGATCCTGAATGTAATATTGGTACATGTGAAATGATATGGAAGGAAAATGGCGTTACTAATGAGGATGCATGGCTGCAATTGTTCCTAGAAAAATTTTGCAGTGTGGCAATTGATTGGCACTTGAAGCAAGAAAACTCGTTCACAGATGGGGTTGATTTGAAACAAGAATTTAACAAGGTGTTTCAATTGCTTCGTGATGACATGAAGATAATTGGCAAAATTTATTTTTCAAAGCAAAAGAAAGAATAAAATATCAAATCCTACATTCCCTGTCTAAAGGAGCTAATCGGCAAGATGGAAGTGAAACCAATAGATGGGTTACAAAAGCGATGGTTAATGGATGGGTTGTTTTCAAGATATAAGAAGATGAAAGTGGTATCACCAACCACATACCAAGAAGTATTGGACTAGGCATTAAACCTGGAGAGTGAGATGAAGACAGTAGCAACAAGTGATGGAAGCATGAGTCACAATTGGGATGACTCTGATTGTGATCAAGACAACCTTAGCACAACGATCCAAGTGATGTGGAAGGACCTGGAAAGGATGATCAGTGATGTGAAGACAGAGGACATTTCGTGTTTGGACTACAAGTCCGAAGGACACAAGTGAATTGTCCAAATAAGGCACATTGTAGCATTTATGAAATTGCAAGACATGCGACTATAGACTATCTTTTCAATCTACAAGGTGCAAGGCACCTAACAATGACGATGTAGGAGGAAAACAAAGAGAAACCAAGCACTTCGAAGAGCGGATAACGAGCAACTAGTGGTAGATACCAGAACAACCGCCAAGGTAGATGACAACCACAATTGGGGAATCGAACCAATGGAAGTGACAGTAATGGAAGGTTGTAAAATGACTTGTACAAAAGGTCAATCATCCAATGCAGATGTTAGGATTGGGGTACACTTCGCATGGAATTTCATGAATGCACCAATGGGAGAAATCGGGAACAACATGGCAATGATGTGCAAATGGTGTAGACCTAGCAACCACAAGGAGGCTAATTGTCCAAATAAAGCGAGTACCAATAACTCACAGAATGCCAATTTTATTGACATGGAAGAGTCTCAGTTGGACCAACAAACAAATAAAGAGAAACACATGCTAGTGGTGACTCGAGCACAAAGAAAGAAGATGGAGCAGTACCCAAACCTTGCCAAGGAGAAAGAGAAATTGTAGGAGGCACATGTGCAGTTGGAGGAAGAAATGCAAAAGACCAACAATGAGAAGAAAATGAAGAAACCCATTGTCATCAAAGAAAATGAGATGTAAGCAAACCAATTGGCGGTACAAGTGTTAGACACAAATGTAGTAAATATGTCCACTTTACTTTGTGCATTACCAGAGCTTTACCCAATGATCAAAGAAGTGATGTGGACGAGGAAAATAACAAAGCCGCAACACCAAATGGAAGTAAGGAAGATTATTAAGGATTGGTACATTGACTTGATAGTGTTGATGATTGACATCAGGAAGAAACCAGCACTGATCCACACTAAGTTGCTCAATCACAAGCTGACGCAAGTGACCGTGAATGGGGGATCAAGTGTGAATGTATTGCTTGAAAAAACATGGAAAGACTTGGGGGCACAATTTTTGTGGTCTCCCAATTTCTAATTGTATGGCATGGTTCAGTATGGCATCAATATGAAGGGTGTCTCGATTGCACAAAAAGTAAAAATATTTGATCAGAGGTTCATCTTGGATTTTATAGTCATTGTTGAGAAAAAACCATCCTATGATGCACCGTTAGGATGTGGGTGGTTATGCATAGCAAAGGTAAATCACAATTTGGAGGACCTCTAGACACTTAAAAAGGGCCAACACAAGTACATCAAATCAAAAGAAAAGTTTGTTACCAAGGAGTTGGCAATGTCTGACAAATCTAGCGACTCCTGAATAGATGAAGAAGATTAGACAAGCGGATAGGGACCAAATGAAGAAGGCGTGTTGGAGTTGGAAGAGTGCACGGAGGATGAAGGGCACTTGGACAGCAGACTACTCCATTGGGAGATGGAAGACTTAGAAGTTTTTTAGGCAAGTTGTACGTGCATCAACACATAAGACAAAAACTAGGATGATGGACTTCATAGTGTGTATAAAGTCAGAAAAAGTAGTCAAAGTTTGAAACCAGCCATAAAAGTTGAGTAAGAGAAGATGTCCTTTCCACCAAACTTTGCGGACGATAATATCGACAAAGCACATTCCTTTGATGTGACAAAAGTGATGGAAGAACTTGACACCATAAACTACAAGGAACCAAAAATGGTGCAGGTGAACATTGGCAAAGGTGAAGAAGAGAGAACAATCCATTGCGGAGACAAATGGGACCCAGTTTTAAAAGCAACAACTTTTAAAATTATCATGCAATACAAGGAGCTCTTCACATGGACATACAAGGACTTGCAAGGGATTCCACTAGAGTTGTGTGTGCATTAGATTTTGTTGATTCCAAAAGCACAACCTATGAGAAGGTGATCGTACAGGATTAAACCGAAGTACGTAGATTTAGTCAATGCAGAGATCAAGAAGATGTTGAAGGAATCCTCAAGGTGACAATGAGCGAATGGGTGTCACCCATTTTCATCAACTTGAGGAGAGAAATCAAATCCGCATCTATGTGGACTTTCGAAATTTGAATGTAATGACAATCAAGGATCCCTTTCCAACCCATTTACTAATTTGATCTTGAAAGAGGTAGCAGGGCATGAAATCTATTCATTTTTGGATGAATTTTTAAGATATAATCAAATCAGCATTGCTAAGGAGGGCTGCCTAAATACCACGTTCACTTTTGAGAATGACATCTATGCATATAATCAAATGCCTTTCGGTTTATGCAATGCCTTTGCCACATTTCAAAGGGTCATTTTGTACATATTTGAGCAAATGTTGATGGGCAAGTTTAATGTTCCTCAATGACTGGTCACTGTATGGGAAGAAGGATGAGCATATGAAAGTGTTTGAGTGCATATGGTTATGCATGAATGCTTGACTATCCTTAAACCCAAATAAGTGTAAGTTCCTAGTCCCATACAAGAAATTTTTGGGTCACATGGTGTGCATGGAGGGATTGAAGACCGACGTCGACAAAATTCGTGTTGTGATAAGCATGGAGTCGTACGACGTAAGCTCGTTGATGTCATTTTTGGGGTATGTCAAGTACTATCAGTGATTCATCAAGAACGTTGCACAAATGTCATACCCATTGGACACATTGATGCATAAGGGTGTTTCTTTAAGATGTATGAAGGAACACCAAAAGGCCTTTGAGGAGTTGAAGGCCAAGCTGGTTTGCACAAAAATTCTAGTTTTTCTAGATTGGGAGGAGTTTCACGCCCATGTGGATGCATCCATTTTTACAATTGGATGCAAACTTGCACAAGACAGACAATATAGGATAGATTAGCCCATATACTTTTCAAGTCAGTTGATGTCCAAGGCAGAGAAAAATTACAACATGACAGAATGGGAAGCACCAATGATGGTGTATGCGATGCAAAGGTTTAGACATTATCTACCCACAAACACCTTTGCTTTATATGTGGATCATCATTCGTTGTTGTACCTAATCAACAAGACTACCATTCACGACAAGTTAGAAAGTGAATTGTTACGTTGCAGGAGTTTGTGTTTTAAGTGGTAGTCAAACCAAGGAAGAACATGTGATAGCAAATAAATTGTCAAGGATTCGCTTAGGACTACCTATGGAGGGACTGTCGGATGAATTTTTGAAAGCTCACTTATTTTCAATCATTGCATTATCATCATGATACAAGTATGCAAGATAATACTTGCTAACATGCGAGCTACCAAGGGAGTTGTCAGCAGCAAAAAAGAAGATAATCATAAAGTCAACATCATTCCAATTGATTGTTGGATTGTTGTACAAAATTTGACCAAACAAGATTTTGCAGAGGCGCATGATGGATGAATAATTGAATGCAACATTGAAGGAGGCTCATGAGATATTGGCCAAAGGGCACATGGGGCCAAATGCGACTGCGAGGAAGGTGCTTCTAGAAAGGCTATGGTGGTCCACCCTTGATCATGATGCGAAGTAGTTCCTAACCACATGTGATACATGCCAATGAGTCAGGAAGTCGTTGGAGAGGGACTTCATGCCATTGCATCCATCATAGTTGCAGGAGTTGTTCAAAAATTGGGATCTAGATTTTGTTGGAATGTTGTGGTACATTGTGGTGGCAATTGAATACTGACAAAGTGGATGGAGGCAAGAACATTGCTAGATAACTCTACGAAGAGCATTGCACAATTTTTGTATGAGCAAATCATTACAAGGTTTTAAGAGCCTCTTTAGTTGACGAGCGATTGCAAAGGACACTTTATCAATGAGATTATTTAGAAGCTAATGATGAAGGTGAAAATCTTACACTTGTTGTCAAGTGCTTATTATCGCAGGGTGAATGAGAAAGCAAAGGAAACAAACAAAGTTTTGGTTTCCATAATGTATAAAACATGTGGAATTTAGGATGTTTATTGGGAGGAGAAATTTTTGGTAATCCTATGGGTGTACAAGCCAACAACAATTCACACGCCATTCCAATTGATGTCCCGTTAGGAGGTGTTGACAATTTTGCCACATTTTGTCCAAGGGGTAAAATTTTGAAATGTTGTTTATTTTTCATGTTTAAATTCTCCTTCTCTTCGTTTTGTTTTCTCTGCTCTTCTATCATTTTTATGGCACTTCGGTGCCACCAATGTCCACCTCTCGGTCGCCCCCGTGTCCATTTCAGATGCAGGAACAACTTCGCTGGAAAAAACGGGCAATAAGGGGTGGCTTCACTTAAAATAGGGGTCAATCGACAGCTTTGCTAAGGAAAACAAGAAGAGGTCCACTTTGGACTTGAAAATATTCTAAGGCATGAAAGGCGCTTCGCTCGGAATGCCCCCGAAGTTGCCACTTCGGGCACTATAGCTGTCGAACCTCCATTTTGGCTAAAACTCCAGCGAACCTCTCCCTCGACGACGAAAAGAGGAGTCTAAGCCAGTTTATTGCTTCACCAAGAAAGTTGTCGAAGTATCACTTCGGCCCATATCTTCAACAAACCGCCTCCAAAATGGTACCAGTTCAGGCCCAAACTCAGCGAAGCAGGCACTTAGGGCACTAGGTTCGTCGAACCTTCATTTCGACCCTAGTACTAGCGATCTTCCACTGGGAAATCGGGGAAAATTCTTAAGGAAAAAAGGGGCACTTCGCCCAGAACTCGACCGAACTGTCACTTTGGGCCTCATCTTCAGTGAAGCGCCAGTTCGAAGCGAAGCACGAGCTTAATTAATTTTTTTCCAGGGCAAGGGAGTTAGAATCTTCTGTACTCTTCCTCGCTAGCAACCAGCCACTTTGGGTAACTCCTTTCTGAACTGTCACTTCAGTCCCCCATTCTAGCGAAGCGCCAGTCTTCGACGAAGTCATAAAGCAAGGAGGATCTTTGGCTTGGCCCTCAATGATAACAAGCTTGCCTCCTCGGGCTGGATCCCAATCGAACCTTCACTTCGATTGGCTTTCCTGGTGAAGCCCCGCCTGGGGTCCAATCTCAGTGAACCATACCCAGTGAACAATTTTTTGGACTTCTGCAATCAAGAATGAACCTTACCCCTAGCTGCTGCAGACGGTCACTTCGGCCAGATTTTGTGGGGAAGCTGCACTTCAGGTGCAACCACGGTGAACCTCCTTCCAGGCATGGTTCAGGCCAAATTTTTTGCGAAGCTCCCCCTAAGTCTTTCCTGACACCAGTGCTACTCCTAAAGGGCATGCATTCACAGAAAAAAGTAGACGGGGTATGAATCCAAGATATTTTCGCGGCGCATAAATGCAGATCTTCCGCCTAAAATAGTCCCATAACCAATTGTGGTAATGAGATGGGAGTTTTCAGTTGTGAAGCGTGGCGAGCGTCAATTTCCAGCCGCTCTGATTTCCTTGTGCGCTAGTTCATTAATGGGTCATAGGGAGGTGTTGGTTATGAATCTGCCACTAGGATAGGATTTTAATCTATTTGTGCCCTAGATTCACCCAGCAGATTGAAAGGCCGAAAGGAAGGAATGACTTCAGCGCCAATCTTCGTAGAAGGTCGGCTTCCTATGTTTTCTCAATTGGGGGGTTTAGCTCAGAGTGTAGGAAAGAAATTATAAAGTACAGAAAGAAACATAAATATGCTCGTTTCGGGTGGGGAAGATAAACAACACAACAACTAACCAATCACTACTACCAACAGTAATCAAAACAACGTATGTAGCAAAAACTATTAGAGAAATTCTATCCTATGTATCCTTTACTTCAACATTCTAGATATACTTAATCACCAATACTGATATCCAAAAAAGCAGAATAGCAGTAATCAAAAATATAAGCAACATGAGGCAAAAATACTTAATAAATGCAGCATACAAGATAAACACAACTAATAGATCCAACTATACTTTGCATTCAAAAGCAAGTGCACAGCTACAGAAGTTCCTTAGCAGTATATCCCCCTTCCACCCTTGTACAATGAAATGAGACTGCTATTTATAGCACAATTTTCCCCCTCGATTACAATTTGGGCACAGAATCCCAGACTTGACAAAAGCTACAAAAGCTGACAAAAGAGGCAAAAGCGGTTGATGTTTGACCTCTACAGGCAAGGAATGTACTTGCAGCAAGGTCCACCTAAAAATATGGTAGCTACATGGCAATCTGGTAGGTGAGAAATCGAGCCAGTTTGAATGGGGGTAGATGTGGTACAATTTGTCAATTCACGCTCATCTGTCCTATACCCTGGCGGCACACCTTCTGTCACATCTTGACCTGGATCCCAAGACCGAACACCTGTCAGCATCTAAAATAGGTTGATGGAGGGGAGAACAATTGAGCTTAGAAGCTTATCTTTTGCATTTTCTATCCCGCCCGACTGCGCACAAAATTGGAGCGTAGTCGGATGGCGCAGGATGAAAATAGCACAGTTGGACAGGCCTTCATGCCTTAGAATCCTTTCAGCAGCCCTCTACTTCTCGTCCGATGGCGTGGCTAAACAGGAGTGCAGTTGGGTGGGGCAGCGCAGTCGGACGGAGTCCGACACTTAGAATATTTTAGCAGCATTTTCCTATCCTTCCGCCCGAGTGCGCACAATTAGATGAGTGCAACTCGACTTCGTTGCGCAGTCGGGGCAGGCTCAATACTTAGAAACTTTTTTGATGTCTTCATAATGCCGCCTAAGTGCGCACCGTCTTCAGGGCGCCACCCGACTTAGTTGTAAAGTCAGGCAGGCCCAACACTTAGTCAAATTTTTGCTATTTTTTCCATGAGGCCGCCCAGGTGCTCACCAAACTATGAGCACCGCCCGACTTCATTGCGAAGTCTGCTATTTTTTCCATGAGTCCGCCCAGGTGCGCACCGAACTATGAGCACTGCCCGACTTCGTTGTGAATTTGGGCAGCCTCAGGACTTAGCCAATTTTCTAGGCAGTCATGCCAATACTGCCCAGGTGCACAAAAGTAGACAAGCGTAGCCCGACTACGCTGCGCAATCAGGTGGATCCCAACACTTAGAGTATTTTTGGGCAAATTTGCCCACTTACAGAAATAGTAGGAAACATGAAATAGAAGATGGAGAACCTAAAATTTGATGGTTGAAGAGGAGAAGGGACATGAAGAAGAAAGGGAAAGAAGAAAGAGGGAAGGTAAAGCAAGATTCCTGGTGGCTCGTAGGGTGTCGAGCTCGCCTCGATGCAATGAACCAAGCCTTTATCCCTTGAGCACAGAGGCACTCCCGACACCTGCATCCTTCTGCTGCTGCTATTGATGCTGTTGAGCTCCTTGCTTTGGCAGTTGTTCTTCCTCTTGGCTACTCTCAGTGGTCTCTTCTTATATACCTTCATCTTCCTCTCTCTGAGCCTAATTGCTCAGCGCCACTGTTCCCTTCTTGCACATCAGGATGAATCCACTCACGGACGTGCTCATAAGTAGCCTTAGCCTGATCCCAAGTTGCTTCTTGGAAGGGCTCTAAGTCGTTGATATCCTTCAACACCTTTTTGAATGTCGCAACCATATGCACATCGATGGTTTCGTACCTCTCTTTCAGCTCCTGGAGGCAAGTATTGATCTTACAAAACTTAGACACCATCTGGGTCACCTGTGCCTCTTGGACTGGGTCATACCAGCTAGCAATTTCGGAGGTGTCTACCTCATATACCTGCCAGTCCTGCTTTACTTGCTCCAGAGGCAAAAACTCTCCATATTCCTTGACAAATCTCGAGAATCAGAAAGCAGAAAGAGTGTTAAAGGGGGCTAGGCAAATGTTCTCCTCATGGGTCAACGTATCCATCATCTTTCTGGAAGCCCTAATTTTTTTAGATTTTTCAACATAATTTTGCAAGGTAACCCTTGCATCTGCCTAGTCTAGGGCAATTTGTGACATTGGTGGGAATCGGAGGCCCTTGTGCTCATATTCCTCAATTTTTATCACCATGTCTAGCCATTGCTGCGCTTGACATTCGGCCTCCTCTACCGTAGGCTTTCCCTCGGCAGAAACTTCTTGTATCTTGGAGATGAAATCCAGGACAGATAGGGACTTGACAACATTGGCTCTACAACCTGTCAACAGGCTGACTCTCATTTCTTTGATCCTGTCCCTCAAAAAAGCGGTCACCTGAGATGCCTTCTCTTCTAGCAGCGCCTGAGTCTGCTAGAGCTTATTTTGCAATTGGGCAACATGCAACAGCGCCACTTTCTTATCTTTTGCTAGCTGATCAACTGCTCTTTTTTGGGCCATCGTCTCTTGCTGGAATGCCACAAGCTGATCCTTAAAATTTTTTACTTCCTCCTGAGCGGATTCCAGCTACGTAGTCGTCTTGGCCAGATTCTCCTCCAGTTGTCTTGAATCATTATGAAGCTGATACAGCTTCTCCTGGGTTTCGAGCCGCTTGATGAGGAGATTGTCAGTCCTTCAGCGGATCCTGCTTATTTTGTACTCCTCGTTTATGTCATCAAATATTTTCTCTTTGATCTGGTGCTCATAGTATGCCTCGATCATCTCCTGGAGGGGCTTCTTGACTTTAGGTACCAACTTTTTTGTTCGGAGCACCCTTCTGTCCAAGTCATACTTGGTGCGCTTTACTGGTATGGCAATCTCCTCGGCCCTTCTCTTTTTTACGCCCTGGAGGAAAGCAACAGAACCCCCTATGGCATTTGCAGCTAAGGGTTGATCATCTGTGACTTGTAGTTGTTTATCCATCAACTCTAGTCTGTTGCGGCATCCTCCCTAAAAATAATGAGGCGGGTGGTATGCCAGAATACAAGGCCGCTTTTGAGGGCAACCGGGACCTAGGGGAAGCGATCGGTTGCTAAGGAGGTGGAGATGGGGTTTGGAAGGTGGTATCAGTAGTGGGTGAGCATCGTGGGAAAAGGGATACTGCTTCAGTGCTAGCTGCGGGAGAGAGACCTAGACCCAGGGTCTGGAAAATATTAGGGTCTTGGGCATAGCGGCCAAAGGATTGAGGGTTGTGCTGGGACTACGTGATTGGTGAAGAGGACAAGGCAGCTAAAATGTTCCCAGATGTGGAAGATGAGGGCGTAATAATAGGGCTAGCTAGGGTTTGTTGCACAGGGGAAGAGGACATACCTGTGTGCTCCGCCTGAGCTGGTGCTTGAATGACTCCTATAGTCCAGGCCTCTGCCTCTCTCTGAGGACTATCTTCGATCGAGATTATCTCATTTGCTGTTGAAAAGTGCCAGGGCCATACCCAGAAATTTGAAATTAAAGTCATAATATGACCCCTTCTTGTACAACAGTTCTGTCCACTCATATACTAGCAGCGACGTGCCCTGCTCGTCCACTTTCTTAATCTTGGCGATATTCATCTGGTAATGCATGTGGTACAGGCACAGCCATACAAGAAATGAACAGTGCCTAAATTCCTTTGCCTGCTTCTGCTACAACTTCACCAGACTTGAATGAATGGCGTACGCCACCCAGTCTGCCCAATTGAAATAGATTGGGCACCTTCTACATTTCAAGGCATTGGGGTCATACAACTCCCCATGCATAATACATTCTGTGAGCGCCAGCTGGTATGGGTGCACTTCTACGTCAGTGTCGCAGCCCAAAACCCAGGAAAGAATAATATAGATAAACTTGCTTTTGAAATTTTCCAGGGGTATAGGATGCGACGACCATTTTGCAGGCCATTTTGCAGTCGGTAGTGGACACTTCAGCTCTGAATTAAGAAACTCCCTCATCCTTTTGCCTTCGCTGAATCTGCCTGCTTGTTCGTCCAAATTGACCCTCCTAACAATGGCGTTCGGGTCAAATTCAAGCCCCGACGCGAAAGCTGGCTATACGCTCTCCTTGAAGAGGGTAAACAACATCCTCCCTTGGTAATCGCAGACCTTCTAGGTGGCTGGTTTGTAATATGTTACAATCGACTCGACCAACTCTAGGCAGTGGTGAATAGGAGGGCACAAGAACCAGTAAAGGTTCGACCTATAGGCGGCCCCGAGATGGTGTGAGGGCGACACCTTGTCTTCCCAATGCTTGACATTAGGGCACAGCTTTGTGATACTAATCGAGTAATCACCATCTCTGTACTTGGCTAGGTGGTCTATAGGAGGCAGGGAAGGACCTTGCTTCTTGGCGCTTCTCGCCCTAGATTTTCCTCTCTTTTCCTTCGACGCTTCACTTTCATGAGCACTCGAGTCGGTTTGCTCCTCAGGTTCCTGCTCTAGATCACTAGAGTCCGCCTGCATGGTCGCTTTCCCTTTGTCTGTACTCGGCCTCTCACTCATGGCACTGGGAATCGACAAAAATTACAGTTGTAACTTAGTAAAACTTTGCACTTTCTCCTCTTTCACAATGCAGCTCGAATTCGCTTTGGTAATTCTGATGCTCTTAGTAAGTGAGAAGCCTTTTTCTAAAAATGAGGAAAGCAGCATTAATGGTGCGAGGGGAATTTAAATTTTTTTGCGTGAGGGGAATTTAAAGTTTTTTGCCCGAAGTGGGTGAGAAGAGCCTTTATTCCTCGACGGTCGCGTGTGGGATCCACTGTTGGAAAGCGTGACTTGTACGTCATTGCACCCTGGTGCGCTTTTTTATTTATAACATCTACTTCAAAAATTGTGCAATCATTCCTTAAAATCTTCAAAACCCGTGCTTTTAATGATGTCATGAGTGCCAACTGGGCACACGCTTCGAGGCATTTAACTGGGGAAGCATGCTGTAAAACCTTAGGCAAGCTAGAAATTTTTTTTAAACTCCCTGACCAAGTGCACCCAAAAAACAAGCGTTTTCTGACTTTGCACTGTGGAATACGTGCCTTTGGGAGACCAGCACTTAGAAATTTCTTCGTCTACATCATGCCTCTAGGACGCGCCCATCGTAGTGCACAAATTTTGCGCATGCAGTCGGGCGACGCAGGGAAAAATTGCGTAGTTAGGCAGGAAAATTAGTCGATTTTGTGTTTTCTTGCTTTGTTCCCGTCCGGCTGTGCTCAAGACAAGGTGCACCGTCCGAATTCGCTGGGAAGTCGGGCGGCTTCCCCAACAGTTAGAAAAAATTTTGAGCCTTTTCCCACTTGCTCTTGCCTTGGAACCTCCCGACGTCGCACAAATTTAAGGGTGATGCCCGACTTCAGGACAAATTTCTTGCGTGGTCGAGCGACTTTTCCTGCCTTAGCCATTTTTTGGACTGCCATGCACCTTCCTTTTGAAGACATTCAACTCTCTTTTTTGAATAAAAGCAGGAAACTAACTAAACTGAAAGCAATATTTACATTCAGAAATAAAATGAACTGAGCTGCAGAAAATAAAATATGTACAAGGGAAGACCTTTGGTAACCTTCAGTGGTAGTAGGCTTTCAGATGAAAGCCATTAATAGGTATCGGGAGAATCTGGCCCTCCATGTCTCTTAACATGAATGCATTGAATTGGTTTACCTGGGCGATTTGGAAGGGGCCTTCCCATAAGGCATCAAACTTGTCATGGTTTCCTGGTTTTGCCTTAAGTGAGTCCCATTTCAGCACTAAGTCTCCAATCTTGAAGACTCGAGCGGTGGTTCCCTTCGAAAACTAGTTCTGGGTCATCTCGGTGTGCTTGGTAAAAGCCTGATACACCTTTTCCCTTTCCTCTTTTAGTTGCAGCAACTGAGCCAGTCGGCATCTACGGGGTCCCTGTCGCCTTTCTCATCTTCTAACAACCAGAGTGCAAGCATTTCTATGTGGGTGGGTAAGACAGCCTCCTTGCCATACACGAGTGCATAAGGGGACGTCTTGATGGATTTCTTTCAAGAGATAAGGTCCGCCCATAACACTCGGTCCAGAAGCAGGTGCCACGACCTCTTGTTCCTTTCTACAGTCTTCTTTACAATCTTCAAGAAATTTTTGTTGGTGAACTCGGCCAGGCCGTTTCCTTGCAGATAGTAGTTTGAAGACATCTTGTGGTAAATGCCATACTTGCTGGTAAACTCTGTGAGTACAGCACCTACAAACCCTGGACCATTGTCTGTGACAATTGCCTCTGGAATCTTGAAACGGGTGATGAGGCTCTCTAGGAAACCAATGACCGTTTCTTGGTCGGCATGCTTTGTAGGCGCTATCTCGGACCATCAGGTAAAATAATCTATGGCAGTTAGGATAAACTTATGCCTCGTCGAAGATTTGGGCATTATTGTCCCGATGAAGTCCAGACCCCACTATTGAAATGGAGCCTTAGCTTGAATTGGCTGGAGGGGCAAGGGTGCTTTCTGATTCTTGTCGGCAAACCTTTGACATTTCTCGCATTTTTGACAGACTACATGCGCGTCTGTGAAGAGGGTGGGCTAATAATAGCCCGCTCTGATGATTTTCAAGGTCGTCAACCTTCCTGAATGATGTCCTCCTAGCATCCCAAAATGGAATTCATCGAGGACTTTTGGTTTGTCTTATTCTTTGACGCACCGCAACAGGATGCCATCAATATTTTTGAAATACAGCCCCTCAAGGTGTAGTACGTACTTCAAGGCATTAAGCCTAAACCTCCTTCTTTGTGAGGCATTGAGATGATCTAGACATCTCCCTGTGTTAAAATACCACACCAGGTCATTCGTCCAATCACTCTCCTCTGATAAGGAGTTGGCAAGATTGATTTCTGTCATTAGATTCTCCCACTGGCAAGCAGAGACTTCAGCTGTGGCACTTTGGGACAATTCTTGGCATAGATCCCGAGCACGGATTAACTTTTTTGGCCATACCTCTATGTCAAACTCTTGGATTTTGGCAATCCATCCTACCCTCTTGTGACCAGGCTCCCTTTGGATGATGAAATTTCTGACATCCGGGTCACGAAGATAGTTATCCAGCTCTTGGAGACAAAGTGCTTGAACCTTCCTAGGGATCTCACAACTGCATGAACTTGCTGCTCAATAAAATTATACCTTTCTTCGTGCGGTTGGATCACCTGGCTTAGGAATGCTATTGGATGCTCCTTGCCATCATCTCCCTTCTGAGTCAGAACTGCAGCGTAGCTTTCGGGCTCTCCCACCGTGTAAAGGATGAAGTCCTTGGAGTAATCTGGATTTATTAGCACTGGTGCCTGGGAAATCCTGGCCTTGATCGCTTCAAAGGCTTGCTTCCTTTCTTCTGTACAGACAAATTCACCATCTTTCTTCAAGAGCTCAGCCATGGGCTTGATTACTTGTGCAAAGTCAGGAACAGACGTCCTTACAAAGTTGATCTGGCCAAAAAATGACTGCAGCCCCTTTTTGTTGAATGGGATGGGTAAACGAAGAAATTCATGATATGTCTCTGCCCATTGCTAGTTCGAAACCCTGAAAAACTATTAGTGCACTGTCTAGTGACCCTGCTTCTGTTCGAATTGGATGATGTGGGACGTTTCTGATCGAAGTCACCTAGTCCGTCGAAGTTGGTGAAGTATGTTATGATGAGCCGATATTAAGGAGGGTGAGATCCATTTGGAGAATTTTTCTATCGTTGAAGCTGAGTTATCTCCCTAAGAAAGTGTGTGAGACAACATTGGTCTGGGTATCTGAAGAAGGTAGAAACAGATCGAGGGTTGTCCCTGAAAAGGCAATGAAACCTACCCTGGATCTCATAATAAATGGGACAACAAAAAATAAAGTGATGAAGAGTTTCAACTTCACCCATGAAGCAAAAAAAGCAAATCTTCTCCTCCATCAGAAGATGGTGATTTGACTCAATTCGGAGTTGGTGAGAACACAACTATAGCAATTATTGTAGCCCTGACAATAGCAAAAACATCATCCAATGGGTCAAGGTGCCAAAGTGTTTTTTTCAAGACCGCCATAGCATGCCATGGAGAGGATGGTAGTTGATGGAGATTCACCGAGTCATGGCAAGTCAACATCTCAATCGCATGGATCGAATAGAGTTGCAATGCCATTGGCCACTCCATCACAACAAAGAAGCCAAACTATGCGAGGAGACACTATAGGTGCCATTGTGGGTACTAGAGAAGAGGCTTCAAGTGAGGCTACCAAAAGAGGTCAGCATCCAAAAAGATATGAACTTGTTGGTCAAAGAGTTGGATGTATAGGAGGAGCAGCACATTAGTCTGGGAGAAGAAGAACTACGCAACAGCAGGTGCAACACACTTGTCATTGTAAATGTAGATGACAAGATATAGACTACAATAGATGCGATGGAAGCATCACCACCCATGGAAGAGTACCTAAAGGAGGAGAAATTGTTGATAATGTTTTGATACCAATAAAGTGGATACAAGAAAAAGCTATGCCACAACACCATTGAGATAGTTTGCACATAAGGTGGAGAGATGGGGGTTCACTTCTATTAGATGAGGTACCACCAATCAAGCTTACATTTACAATCACATAGACCACGACACCAACTTCATCTATGCCAGAGAAGCAGAGAAAAGAGAAAGGAAAGCAACGTACATCAAAATACAGTTTATGGTAGAACGACCAAAGTAGCCAACCACCTCCGGATGAACCTGATAAAGGTAAGAAGACAGTGGATATGGTTGGGGAGCACACTAATGCAAAAGGAAGTAGAATACTAGAGATTTAGGAGGTAAAGGTCAAGATGGGGAGGAAATTGAAGAAAAAAAAACCAAGGATGACACAAAGGACAAGTTGGAACAAGGAGAACCGAGTGAGCATTTCATGATAGAAGTGCCTAACTTGAGGATGCCTCCAATTCAAGGTGAAAATATCAGTGAATAGCTTGACACATTTTTCAAGAAGGTGAATGGATTGTTCAATAGGGTCTGGAGTGAGTTCCATGTGGGTTGTGTTGGGAACTGGTGACTTTGGCAATTGAGGATGAAAGTAGAATTATGGTGAGTTGAGGTCAACATGAAGATCGAATGAAGAAGTTTGCAAAGATCCATCACATGCAGCCATGGGAGCTAGGTGTTTGCAATAGCAATGTCCATTAGATGCTAGAAGTGAAAAAATTGCTAGATGAAACTTTGGTCCTATATAGGCACCCACCACGATTTTATGTTGATGAGGGAATTATAGTGCCACAACCTGAATCTCCAGGTGTAAAGACAATAAAGTTGGCACCTGAGTTAGTAAAGTCGTATGCCAGAATGAACTTCTTGGCATATCTGATGCAACGGTTAGCAACAAGGTTAGAGACATTTCAGCAAATATTTTGTGGCTTGAAGCTAAAGGAAGAGGAACAAGGTAACCAAGGATGGTGGAAGAATAACTTCGATAGGTGCAACAAGATGCCAAAGCAGAAATAGCAACATTGAGAATAGAGATGAAGAGCATGAGGCAAGTTCGGGAATAGCAAGATCATTTGATAGGTCAGTTGAAGTTAAAATGTGCAGTAAGGGAGAAAACTTTTGAGGTGAAGATGCAAAAGATTGCTCATTAGAATCAATTGATTGCTGAACGAAATGAGCAACTAGCATTAGCTACAAGGAAGGAAGCTGAAACAACAAGGGAGGCAGAGTTGAAGGCTAAGCTGGTTGAATTTTAACGAAATTCGTATCACTATGGCTTCCAGTGCGCTCATTACCAGGCCTATGCAAAACAATTGAAGGAAGACACTGAGACCTTGAAAGCTACAGATTCAGGAGCTAGGACGAGTACCTGTTCCAATACCTCATCCTCAACATAGTCAAAGCCCCGAATAATATCAACTTTCATCAATGAGGATGTCAACCAATATAGAGGGGAGGGCAAGATTTAGATGCTAGTTCTAACTTGCCACCTCAACACACACGATATAGTTTTGTAATAAGTGCATTGGAAGTCAAGTACGTGCATGATATAGTTTTGATATAAATGATGTTATAAAGTGATATAATATTTCAAGTGATAATCTATAATGTTGAGTGAGTTATTAGTTATCTACAAATGAGTCATTAGTTCTTAATTGTCATGCAACTTGTCTTGTCGTTGGAAACGAAATGAAATGTAAATGCATGACAAATGTAATGTGAATTGGTAAGGTGTTGGAATGGTAGTTGGGAATAACTACCTCCCCATGATTTTAAATAGACCCCCTCATTCATTTGAGTAGATACATTGGGTACATACACATCACATGCACATAGGAGATATTATATGCACAAGACATAGATGTTGTATGCAAAGAAGCTAGAGAGTGCATCCGTACAAGCATAATTGTAATACACAAATGTATCTTTGATAATAAAAATAAAGAACAAGTTCCTATGAAAAGAATAAAGAAAGTACGACAACCAAGAATAAAGAGAAGTTGAAAAATATAGTAAGTATAGTTCGAAAATATAACAAGTTTAGTTAAAATCATAGAAACTATAGCTGGAAAATATAGAAAGTATTGTTATCAAATGGGATGAGCTTAGTCGGTTAAATACGTCAACTTTCAAGTAGAGAACCAGGTTTAAATTTTTCCTAGAAATATATGCATAATTGCTAAGTTGTTGTAATACCACTATATGATCACGATGTAATATGGGTGGGACCTGTTTCAATCCCATATAACCAGTTAAATATATATATATATATATATATATTATTGTATACATAGAAAGTATTGTTGAAGGATAAACCAAGTTGACCTCGAAGAATCAAGCAAGAATAGAATAAAGCACTCCCTCATCTATAAGTATGAAGCACTCTCTATAAGTATGAAGCACTCGGTGACTAAGGGATCTTTATACAAACAAAAAATTAGTATTTGCACAAGAGAGGAAAGAAGATTGGTTTTCTCAAATTTGGAGTGGCTCACCTGCAAGCTTGGGCTATTTTTTTCATTGTCTTCCCGAATCTAGAGTGGCTCGACCGTGACCTTGAGCTATTTTTTTTATTGGTTGTAAGCAGAATAGATTTCTTTTGCTTTTCTAATAGGAGTTTATTTTTCAGATCTGTTTCATTGTATGTTTAATCTCAGCATCTATAAGAAAAATTGTGTTATGATTAAATGATTCAATCCAAAATTCAGATTTCAAAATTTTGAGTATTTTTAATCAGCTTAAGCGAGTTTCAATTTCAAATATTCATAGGTTCATAACAATTAACCTACGAAGAGTCTTTACTTACCATTTAGCCTTTTGCTTCTATTGTTAAAATTGACATTGATTCTAAGCTTCCAAACATATTTGACAAGATAAAAATTCTTCCTCATGAGTTGTTTAACTTGCTCCCAATGTGTCATCGAGTTCTTGCATTGTTGTTGGTTGCATTCAATAGAAATCCCCCCCATCCCCCACCACCCAACCCTACTAGTAGTGCTTGCTCTATCATTTTAAAATAAGTACATTAAATATTTCATTGCCTACAAGTATGCAATTCAAGTTAAACTTTTATTGATTGCACCACTCATTTAGCTACCTTTCTATCCTATGGTTGAATCTCAATTTTCACTTCAACATTTAAGGAAGTCAAGGGCATTCAAACTCAAAATTTTCAAGCCTCTCTTCTTATACTTCTCATCCGTTCTTCATATTTAATGAAAAACGGATCAACGCCACTTCATTTGGACATAAGGGTCACCATTCATGCTATAGGTTGTGGTGGTATTCCAATCACACACAAAAATGCAATGCACTATAATTCCATCACATATAAAGAAAGAAACACAATGGGAAGAACTCAAAGATACATGTAAATACATAGCACACAACATGTATCATTCACAATCCAATCATTTGCAATACATCATGGTCTAGTCGAGCACACAACACAAACCACATATCTCCACATTGATTACCACATACATGACAAACATAGACAATGAACATACAATGACGACATTGATTTCATGTGCATTTTCTCTTGCATTACGAAATAGCTTATAACTCTAATTTAGCCGACATAATTGAATTACATGACTTTATTCTTACGTACAATATTAAATTGCACTTTACAACATTATTATATATATATATATATGCATGCGCATTTCATCAAACACTTTGCGTACATTTACAAAATAACACATAACACCAAAATTGGTTCAGCAAATAAGGAGATCTCAATTTGCCTGTCTACATCTATCCCCTCCTCTAAACTAGTCGTTGTCCTCAACGACACAAGCTAAATACTAGGAATAGAAGTACTGAATAATGTAACAGGATCTCTTGTCACGCTCCTTCCTCTTTCTCCTGTTCCATACATCTATTGCCACTTGAAACTGCTCACATCACCTTATTCTCTGATTGTGCACTTCTTCTGCTGCAAGCAATTGTAACATTAGCATGAGCAATATCATCAACATCATGAACATGACCGGCAATACATCTATGATGAGGGTCAAGGAGGTGGGAGTCCCCTTGCAGGGTCAAGGGACAGCGTCTCTTGCAGGGCCAAGGGGCAGCACCCTTGTGGGGTTTGGGGTGAAGCCTCGAAACCTCAACGACAAAACCATTGAAAGCATCAATGTCCAAACTTCATTTTTCTCCTCATAAACCATGTGGAAGCTTTCACTCAATCTATTGAAACTGCTTCCTCTCAGCTCTAATTCACTGCTTTCATGATCCAACTGGCTTCTTATCAACCTCTGATAGACATTTCCCTTATCAGATTGTACTTTTGACGGGAAACTGCTCTAACTACTCTGCCTCCGATAGCAACATTTCTAATGACAATCCTTGACGGCTTAGTCTTGATGGATTGATAAGTCTGACAGGTGCAATGTCTAGATGTCCAGGACAACGGGTTAGATGACTCAGATAGATAGACATCTTGGACAGATTGCACACAGGTAGACGTCTCATATGGGTAAGGGTAGACGTTGTAAACAGATGGGCTAGACGTCTGGACAGGTTGCTAAACGTCTGAGACGAGTGGCCAGACGGATGGCCAAACAGACGGCCAGGTGTCTGGGACAGATGGCCAGGCATCTGGGTCATACGGCCAAACGCCTAGACTAACAGACGACTAGACATCTGGTCTAGATGGCTAGACGTGTGGGCTGGATGGCTAGATGTATGTACTGATGAATGGCCAGACGTCTGGGACAGACAAGTAGATGTCTAGGCTGGATGGCCAAACATCTAGACTGACGGATGGCCAAACGTTTGGGATAGACGGATGGCCATACGTTTGGGACATATGGGTAGACATCTGGGATGATCGGCCAGAAGTCTGGACTGACGGATGGCCAGATGTCTGGGACAAATGGGTAGACATTTGGGCAGGTTGGCCAGACATCTAGACTGATAGACGGCTACCAAACGGGTAATTTGCCAAATGTCTAACATCCTAAGATGGGTATGCTTCAGACGGCTCCATCTTAGACTTCTCTTTTTCAACTGGGTCTTCCTTCAACAGATGCACTTCAAACGTCTCCACCTCAGATGGCTCCATTTCAGACATCTCCTTCTCAAACGGCTGCACCTCATACATCTTCTTCTCAGACGTCTCCTCTACCTCCATCCGCTTGCATTCTCTAGTCGTCTGAGTCTCTTTCATCGGTGAGGTTTTTGCAACATTTTCCCAAGTCAAGGCATAATCCAAAGTCTCTTGGTATGATCTTGGAGAAAATGTCTTCATCTTCTTTTCATACACAGGGAGAAGTCCATCTATGAACCACGTAGTCTTTGATTCCTCTGAGTGGCCTTTCTCCACATAGTCAAACAACCTACTCAACCTTCGATTGTAAGAACGAATAGGCTCCTTCTCTCCTTGTATGTTATAATTTTCATCAGTCTCATATTCTCGAAATTCTTCCACAAATGCATCACGCAACTCTTCCCATGTCTTGTACTTATCTTGTGGTAAGTATATATACCAGTCCATTGTAGATTCTCGAAACGTTGTAGGAAACCACCTCCTCCAATATTCTCCATTGTTCTGCCTAATCGCTTTCCATTCCATGCGGCAAATTCTCTAATGCCTAATCAGGTTTTCCTTCCCTTATCCTGTGAAAAGTGGCAAATTTTCCAATGCTTTGGTGGCTACATTATCCATTGGTGGGGTTCCTGCTATGCTGCTCCTCATCGGATGTTTTTAGCCTAGGTACCTTATTCTCACCAACCAATCTTCTCTGATTTCCTGTGCGTCCTTACTTCGCGATCTCCTTCACTGGAATGTCGATTGTGGCCCTGGTCTTCCTTCCTGAGACCTCGCGCACTATTGCTCTGTGCCTGACTCCCGTCCTTTGCACTCCTTTGCAACCTTCCTGCCGCTTGTTCAGGTGTTACCATCCACTCAACATCTCAATGTCTTCCTTACATCAATGTTTTCCTTGACTCTTGGTGATCCTTGTACCCATTCTTTTGTTCCTATCAGCAATGTGTCGTTCACCTCCTTCTTGCTCTGCTCTTGGACTCTACTCTTCCAAACAACTGACTGATCTACCTATTCTGTTGTTGTAGACGTCAGGCAAACTAGATGTCAAGTCAGACTGCAAGGTAGATGTTAGACTATAGACGTCCAGATTGCAGACGTCAAACTGTAGACGTTTGCGAATTCTCAACCTCAAAGTCTTCACTTGCATTTTTCCCTTTGATTGGCATGCACGTCCTTTTTGACAACCCTTCATCTACATCACCAAAAAATAAAAAATAAAAAAATATGGTGCGTCTTCACCTACGTCTTCGGCTGCATTGCGTTGTTTTTGCATGTCTCCCCAAGGGTTTTACTTTTTAGAACTTCTTGTCACCAATATTGGACCCATATTCATAGCAGTAATGGCGCCAGATGTAGAAATGAAATTTCACATGCTCACAAACAGTTCCATTTCCACTTAATTAATCTACACATCTACTATCATTGTCGTGTAGCAATAATAATGCACAAAAATCTGCAACAACAATAACAATAGCAGTAATGACAGAAATAGTAGTAAATACAGCAGTTTATATTAACAATGGCATTTATGATACAACATTACAATCTCAGCCTACAAACCCTAGGCTGAACATCCTTCATGGCTGCATACAACAATGGACTGCATCAATCTCCATGTATTGCTCTCCTTACTGCCTCCACATCTTCTATGGGTGACGAATGAGGGGGGGATTTATTTATACACAAAAAAGTATTTATGTCCAACTACCTCATAACTTCCCTCAAATTACATTTCATGTGCATTTTCTCTTGCATTACATGACATTTCCCACTACATGACGAAATAGCTTATAACTCTAATTTAGTCGACATAATTGAATTACATGACTTTATTCTTATGTACAATATTAAATTGCACTTTACAACATTATTAAATATATATGCACACGCATTTCCTCAAACACTTTGCGTACATTTATAAAATAACACAATACCAAAACTGGTTCAGAAAATAAGGACATCTCAATTTGCCTGTCCACAGCAATTCCCATCACCAACTATGATGGGGGTCAAGGTGGCAAGATCCCCCTTGTCAGGTCAAGGGGAAGCACTAAATCCTTTATTGTCTTGTTCGAACTGTCCTCTTCATCAACTTTTTCTAGGCAATAGCAAAGCTTATATCTTTAACCAAATAACAATCTTCCTAGAGGGGTGTTGCCATTCTTGCCACATTTTTTCAAAATTCATATTGTATGCAGTTTTTGAGACTAAATCATTGTAAAACTTCTCTTTTTCCATTAAAAATGGTCAAGACATTGTTATGTTGTTGTGTTTTCACCAGTTGTCTCTCTTACTTAAAACTGTATTCTTCCACATTCTGTGATTTCTCTACTTTTTCTGCACTTTTCCCATCGTATCACATGCAAAATTGTAGATATTTTAGCATGGGTGATGTTGTGAATGTGTTTTTCTTCCTTACAAGTTGTTTCGTTGTGAGTTCTTTTCAAATCTGCGCATATGGTATCGATTTCTAGCACTTAGTCATTTTTTAGAGCATGTTTTCCTGGTAAACTACAGTACAGAACAAATGGTTTAAATCCTGACAGTTGAAGGCCTTGTCACTCCATCAGTGGAGCGAAGGTCCAGAAGAGTGCAAAGTTGAGAACTTGCCAAGTCAAAACCCGGTCAAAGTAGCAAGCGCTCCACCTATGGAGTGAATCTCCCTTTTGCTCCACCAGTGGAGCGAAAGCTAAATTGAAGGCAAGTACGAAGCTAAGTTTAAACGGAAGTGAACTTTTGGGTCAAAGGTCATGTTGCTCCACTAGTGGAGCGAAAGGCCCCATCGCTCCACCAGTGGAGCGAAAGGCCTTGTTGCTCCACCAGTGGAGCGACGCTCCGAGAGGGCGCAAAGTTAAAACGTTTGCCAGTGCAAAGGAAAGTCAAAATGGTCAAAGGCCCTATCGCTCCACTAGTGGAGCGAAAGGCCTCGTTGCTCCACCAATGGAGCGATGCTCCGGGAGGGCGCAAAGTTAAAACGTTTGCCAGTGCAAGGGAAAGTCAAAATGGTCAATGGCCCTATCGCTCCACTAGTGGAGCAAAGGTCCCAGTCGCTCCACTAGTGGAGCGAAAGCCTCTATCGCTCCACCCAGGGAGTGACAAGCTTAGAAAGAAGTCAACAAGGCAGTCAAAGTGCCTGTCGCTCCACTAGTGGAGTGAAAGGCTCTGTCGCTCCACCCAGGGAGCGACACCCAAGGCAAAGGCTCAAAAAAGTTTCTAAGGCACGAAAAGGACTGTTGGCACTCCAGTTATGGAGCGAAGCTCCTGGTGGACCCTAAAAACAATGTAAACTGCCCTGAACCACCATGAAATGCCCAAAATTGTCAGGGACTACCCAGATCCGCCATTGACTGTTAAAACTGACCCCAAGCTACGCTCTAAGTCGTTCGATCATGGTGGGTCACCAGAACCTTCTACCTTCAATGTTGAGATAACTGCAAGGATGAATTAAATGTTGTAAGTCAGTTTCGGATCAAATACGCCTGTCACTACTAGGGAACTGGTTGGGCATTAAAGTTTTAGGAGGTAGAATTTCCTATAAAAGCTGCTCTTTTCTCTGTAACTAAGGATGGACAATCTCTGCTTGAAAAGCAGCAGTACGCTTTAAAATCTGCTTTCGAAATACAAACTTCTGGCTCCGGATTTGAATCTTCTATCTCTGTGTATGACTTCTATCATGTTATTTCTTTTAAATTAGCTGCTTTATCATATGGCTTTAATTATGTTATCTAGATTTAGCTATCAGTAAAGGACGAATCCCTGGAATACCCCTAGAGTTTATGCATTTCTGAAGATTTAACGTTGGTTTCTATTAAAGGTCTATTGTTTTTATTGTTGTTGGTTCAAGTGTTAGGTTGTCTATCATTCTTCCTGTCCATCACCCGTATCTCTAGCTTTTACCCTTTCCCATTCCTTTCAGTATTTTCCCTCTCTTTCAGTATCTTCCTAACAATTATCTCAAAAAACCCCATTTTTACTTTTGAAACCAGCCCTACTGGAGATTGTCACGGAGGACGTTCCTTTCCTTTAAACATTCAATGTTTGGCATCGGGTCTAGGGCGTTTTAGACTTAGAAAATCTATAACTAGTCTGATTCAATCGCCAACAGTTTCTGGCATGCCCGGTGGGACACAAACGTTCCATGTTAAAGAAGTGATGTTCATCTTATTGCTGTCAAATTTGAACATCTGGCGACTCAGCTGAACTCAAACACCTCTGAATATCTAAGACCAATTTAAAAGCCTGCCTTCATGCACACGAGATGGAGAGTTAGAAATATAGAAGAACAAATCGAGTTCTTTGAGCTTGACATCGACGCTTTGGGAGAACATCCTAGGGTGGTCAGAGGTCGAATATCCCGTTAGACAAGACATCTTCGCAAGAAGTTGTTGTTCCTTCACGGACTCCAACTCTCGACAGCACAGCAACTAGCTTGCCCTTGAATCATCCAAATTCCCCAAATCACAAAAATACTCTAGCTCAATCGAACGTACAACCAAGTGCTCCGAGCATTTCGAATGTTCTGGTCTAGCAAGTTCTACCTGTTGGTTACGAATTTGCCATGAGGAAAGGATTTGTTGTTAATGTGCCCAGATTCGCCCACTAGATTGAAAGGCCGAGAGGAAGGAATGCCTTCCATGCCAATCTCCGAAGAAGGCCGGCTCCTATGGGGGGTTGTGATAAGATAAGAGTGCAGGAAAGAGATAAAAAGGGTACAGAAAGAGATAAAAGGGGTACAGAAAGAGATAAAAGTGTAGAAAGAAATTCCAAATGTGATTGGAGTTGGGTGGGGGGAATAAGCAGCATGGCGATGAATCAATCACCACTACTAATAGCATTCATCTACAAACACACACTGAAACTATAGCTATCAGCGATCCCATGTATCCTCTATCTATGCATTCTAGGAATACATGGCCATAAAATGCTGGAGTCTAGAGTTCAGTACAACAACAAGCAATGACACAAAAAACATGAGGCATAAATGACAAGGAGAGGCAACATGCAAGATAAAAGACAATAAGCAGAGCCAAGTATATGTCTGTATTTGAGGGGGTAGTAACCTTCAAGGGTGATTGGGTCCTAGGAGTGATAGGGGTTTGGCTAGACGACGTTGGTAGGGTTTTAGTTGGCTAGGGCAAAAGATGTGGAGATGAAGGAGCGGCTTCAGCACTAATCACGGGTGAAGGCTCTTGGGTTTGTCCCAGGGATTGGAAAGCATTGGGGTCCTAGGCAAACTGATTAAAAGAGTGAAAGTCGTTGGACGGCGAGGTGGCTTGCGATGCGGAGGATGTGGCTATGGCTTGCCCTGATGAAGTGGGAGTTGGGGTTTTTGCAGGGCCGACATGGACTTGGGCAAATGGCACAGAGGACATACCTGTGGGCTTCGCCTGAGCCGATGCTGAAGGAATGGTTGCAGCCTGGATGTCTGCTACTAGTTCGGGGCTATCTAAAGAGACAACCTTTGGTGCTACTGCTAGTGGCTGTTCTGCAGGTGTCTGCTACACTGGCTCCAGGGGTCATTTGGTCCTTTTGACCCTTTTCTTTTTCTTTTCTCCTAATGTCGTGGCTGGTTCAGAAGGGAGCGGCAATAGAGGGGCGAGAAGCGCTGATGTGCCCACGGTAAATTTGTACCTGGGTCGCGTTGGTAAAATACCTATCGCACTTGGTCCACTGGCTGGCGGTGTGAGCGTCTTCTCTGTTGATGGAGGGGCCAGCTCAGGAATTGACCGCTCTGAACCTTGCGCCACTTCGGGCGCTGCCACAGAAGCAACAAGCTGCATTGGGCCCACCTGACTGCTGGAAGGAGTCAAGCTGGAAGTCACCGGGGTTGACAATGACTGAGGGGTAGCCCTTCTTTTATGCCTTATGTTCATGCCTCGGGGAACGCAAACTCAAAATTTGAGGGGCTACCACATGTTGAAGTTTTGGTCATATAGTGTCAAAAACTCGTCATCAACGACAAGATTCCTCCAGCTTGACTTGTCGTGTTGCGTGCGACACCTCATTTTCCAGCATTCAAGGATTTTGTCCTTATTCTAGTTAAGCGGTGCCACCTTAGCAAGGAACTTCTTGAATCCTGCTGACTCCATTCGGTGGTCCGGGTTCCGTTCAGGATCATAAGTGACCTCCTCATAGTAAAATCCATGCCATGGTGGCCATGATTGCATCAAATGAATGCGCCAGTGGAGGTCTGCACCTGTTAAGTTCTTTCTTTCATGATTTCAGGTCTTGGACAGATGTGTGTGAATTTTCCTCGGACTCCGATTGGGTCATATTTCCAGCGTTGTGGCAGCATTATCAGGCCCATCTCCAACAGCTCTTGCTCAAGATAAACATGCTGCCTAATTTCGAAGACCTAAATATTGGCCCAGGTCATAGGATATTTGAATATGTGACCTCTCTTCTTCCCCTGGCCAAATTCCTCTTTGACGTAGTCCATTTGCCGTGCCACCTCCATCCCGAAGTGATGGTCTATGCAGAAGTAGGGCAGAAAACATGGCTTCCCCTTGAATCCGTAGATTCGAACAACAGTGCCTTGAGTCAGCCGAAAGGTATCACCAAGCTTGTTGTCTATCAGATGCTTCGTCATAGCTGTTGGTAGGCGAGTCACGCCACGGTTGAACAGTCCCATTGCCTAGCCCAAAAAACTGACATTAAACTCATAGAATGAACCTTTCCGGTATAGGGCCTCAGTCCATTCGTACATGGGGAGTGGCTCTCTTTGCTCATTTGTTTTCCTCAGGTTAGGGACGTTCATCCGATAATGCATATGGTACAGGCATAGCCATGTGAGGAATAAGCAAAACTGGAAATCCGTTGACTGCCTTTGCTATAGTCTTACTAGGCTCGCATGAATCGTGTAGGCCAACCAGTCCGCCCAATCGTAGAATATTGGGTGCTTCCCACTCTTCTGCGTCGTGGAATTGTAAAACTCCCCGTGCAAGATGCACTCGGACATTGCTAGCTGAAATAGCCACACCACTCTATCTGAGTCGCAGCCAAGGACCCATGCCATAATGATATAAATATATCTATTCTCGAATTGGTCTAGTAGTATGGGACCTATCGGCCACTGTCCAAGATTCAGCAGAGTCTTCAACTCTGAGTTAAGAAACTCTCTCATCCGCTTCATCTACGAAAATCTGTCGGTCTACTCCTCTATGTTCACCATTCTGATAATTGCATCTGGGCTATACTGAAGCCCTGGGGCAAATGTCGGTTGGATGCTCTCTCCAAAAAGAGTGAACAACACCCTTCCTTTGTTATCGCAGACCTGCCGCACAGCTGGTTTATAGTATTCAGCAATTACTTCAACCAGCTCCGGACACCAGTGAGTCGGAGGGCACAGGAAATAATGGAGATTTGAATTATATGCGGCTCCGAGGTGGTGAGAAGGTGGAACCTTACCCACCCACTTTGCGATAGTCAGACGCAGCTTCGTGATGCTGATGGAAAACAAACCATCCTTGTATCCAGACAGACGATTGATTGGTGGCGGCGGAGTCTGACCAGCTACGCGCCTCTTCGTTCTGGATTTTTCTTTCTTTCCCTTTTGAGGCGCTGCGCTCTCATGGTCACTAGATTCTGTAGATTTGTCAGCTTCGCGCGGACTTACACTTGATTGCGTCTGTACGGGCGCTTTTCCCTTGTCCATCCTCGTTGAAACAATCAGATACCGAGACAAATACTTCAGATATTGTCAGGCTTATTCTCTACAGTCCGGGAGTCAGCTTCGAACTTATAAATTTTTTGGCTGGTGCCAGGGTCTTTTGTAGATGGTGACTACTCATTAATGGCATGAGGGAGGAAGTTAAAGCAGTTAAATCTGGATTGGTGGCGACGTTATGACCTTGGCGGCTGCGCAGGGGCCCGTTTTTTTGAAAAACGTTCCTTGTTGGCCCAGGGCGCACTTTACCCTTTAAATGCGTCACCCTTGGATATTGCGCAAGGTTGCCCATTAAATGCGCCATCCTTGGTTATTGCGCAATCATTTAAAGCCTCCTTGGACGTTGTGTCATTGCTGACATCGCTGTCGCCGTTGGGCACACTTTTCAAAGAGCTTTGCAATTAATTAACCACACCTTGCCATGTGTCGGGCTTTGCAATGGGCCCATACTTGGTGTCGTCCGTGATGAGACATTCGTGCTCTACCCGAAATCTAGGGCGCGGTCTGACTTTTCCTGGAAAAGGGGCGCAAGTCAGACTTCACCCGTTTTTTGGGTGCAACCCAAACTTCACCCAAAAAATGGGCACGGCACAAACTTCGCCAAAAAAATGGGCGTAGCGTGGGTTTTACACTTTGTCTTTTTTTCCAGCTTACTATTCGGACTTCGCCAGCGTGGACTTCGCCCAAAAAAGGGGCACAGTCCAAGGTTCGCCCCAAAAGCGGGCGCAACGCGGACTTCGCCCGAAAAAGGGGTGCAGTTCGACTTTGCCCACTAACATGGGCAAACTTGGATTTCAGACTTAGTGCTTTCAGCTTTCATTGGATTACCCAGGGTGCACCTGAGAATGGGAGCGCACTTAGACTTCGCCCGAAATTAGGGCGTAGTCCGACTTCGCCTGGAAACTAGGGCGCAGTTTGAAACTTGGCATTTCCTTGTAGCTTGCTACCCATCTGCGCCCTTTGGAGAGGGCGCAGCCCGACTTCGCTATGAAGTCGGATTGGGCAGCCAGACTTAGACATTTTTAGATATTTTTAACTACTTTCTTCCCTTCTTCGCCCCATTTGATGAGTGTTGCCTGACATCGCTGCGAAGTCAGGCATTCACCTCGGACTTACTTGGGCTACTTGGAAAACTAAAAAACTTGAAATAATTACATGCTAAAAACTTTAAAATGCAAAAAGGGAAATCTGTACAAAGAAGGGCCTTTTCGGGCCCCTTCAATGGTGGTACAATTTGAGGTGGAACCCGTTGACGGGAATGGGGAGAGGATGTCCCTCCATGTCCCGAAGCACATATGCATTGAATTGATTAACCCGCGCAATCTGATAGGGGCCCTCCCAGAGGGCATCAAACTTTCCATGGTTGTCGGGTTTGGCCTTGAACGAGTCCCCCTTTAGCACCAGGTCCTTGATTTTGAAAACTCGGGCAGTGGTACCTTTTACGAACCAGCCTTGAGTGGCTTTGGCGTGTTTTGTGAAGGCCTAGTACGCTTTCTCTCTATCTTCCTCCAACTGCAACAGTTGGCAAATTCTGTCTTCTATCGGATCCCCATCGTTTCTTTCCTCGTCAAGCATCCAGAGAGCGGGTATCTCAATGTGCATTGGCAAGACAGCTTCTTTGCCATACACGAGCGCATAAGGGGATGTTTTGATGGACTTCTTGAATGAAATTTTGTCCGCCCATAGTTCCCGATTCAGGAGTAGGTGCCAAGTCCTCTTATTTTTCTCCACTGTCCTTCGGATGATTTTCAATAGATTTTTTTTAGTGGACTCGACGAGACCATTCCCCTGTGGGTAGTAATTGGAAGACATCTTGTGATAGATGTCGAATTTGCTAGTGTACTCCGTGAGCATTGCGCCTGCGAACCCCGGGCCATTGTCCGTTACTATTGATTTCGGGACCCCAAAACGGGTGATCAAACTCTCAAGGAACCTAATGACCGTCTCTTGGTCGGCGTTCTTTGTGGGGATCGCCTCTGCCCACCGTGTGAAGTAATCGGTGGCAGTTAAGATAAACTTGTGGCCCGCTATAGATTTTGATGAAATCACCCCAATGAAATCCAGACCCCATTGCTGAAACGGAGTCTCGGCTTGAATCGGTTGGAGGGGGAGGGGTGCTTTTCCATTCTTGCCAGCAAATCTCTGGCATTGATCACATTTGCTATAGATAGCATGAGCGTCTGTAAACAGAGTGGGCCAGTAGTACCCAGCTCTAATTATTTTCAAGGTCGTGGGCCTTGTAGAATGATGACCTCCAGGCATCCTGGAATGAAATTCTTTGAGGACCCTGGACTGGTCTGCTTTTCTGACACACCGCAATAGGATGTCATCGATGTTTTTAAAATAAAGCCCCTTGGGGCAAAGAGTGTATTTCAATGCACCTAGCCAGAACCTCCTTCTCTGTGAGGCATTCATGTGGTCTGGATATCTTTCGGTGTAGAAGTATCCCACCAGTTCATCTGTCCAATCGCATCCCTCAGGTAAATAGTTGGCTAGGTTGATGCGCGTTGCTGGATCCTCCCACTCACAGGCGGATATCTTGGTTGCTGCACTTCGGGCTAGCTCCTGGCACAAGTCTCAGCCTCTGATTAGCTTGGTTGGCCACACTTCGATGTCGAACTCCTGGATTTTGGCAATCCATCCTACCCTCTTGTGACCCGGTTCTCCTTGTATGATAAATCTTCGAACGTCTGGGTGTATCACGAAGATGGTGATCTTGCTCTGGGATACAAATTGCCTGAACTTACGAAGAGATATCATGACAGCATGTACCTACCACTATATAAATTTTTACTTCTCTTCGTGTAGCTGGATCACTTAGCTCAGGAACGCTATGGGGTGCTCCTCGCCATCTTCTCCCTTTTGGGTCAGGACTGAGGCGTAACTCTCTGGTTCTCCCACCGCATACAGGATGAAATCCTTGGAGTAGTCCGGGTTGATCAACACCGGTGCTTGTGCAATGCGAGCTTTGATTTCCTTGAAGGCTTGTCCTCTTTCTTCAGTGCACAAAAATTATGTGTTCTTCTTTAGCAACTCGGACATAGGCTTGATTACTTGTGTGAAGTCCGGTATGAACTTCTGCACGAAGTTGATTTGACCAAAGATGGACTATAGCCCTTTCTTGTTGATTGGGGCGGGCAAGCGGAGAAGAGCCTCTGCTCTGTCAGGATCTATATCCAGGCCTTTCTCGAAGATGACATGCCCCAGTAGCTTTCCTTCTTTCACCACGAAGATAGATTTCTTCGGGTTTATGGAGATGTCAAATTCACGACACCTTTCGAATATTTGCCACAGGTGGGGAACATGCTCTTCTCACTTGTGAGAGAAAACAGTCATGTCATCCAAGTAGATGACAATCACTTTGTTAAGCAACTCTCAGAAGGCCAGGTCCATGGCTCTTTAGAATGTGGCGCCAGCATTGGATAAGTCGAATGACACGCGCTGATAGGAGAACGTCCCCCACTTGGTAGTGACCGTTGTCTTGTGCTGGTCCTCATCCTTGACCCATATCTGGTTGTAGCCAAAAAATCCATCTAAGAGGGAAAATATTTGGGCTCCAACAACTATATGGAGGATCTGATCGATCTGGGGAAGCGGGTAATGGTCCTTGAGGGAGGCCTAGTTTAGATTTCTGAAATCGACACAAAGATGAATGTCTCCGTTCTTCTTCCTCACAAGAACCAAGTTCGCAACCCAGGATGAATGCTTGATGGGGTAGATGATCTTGGCCTCTAGCATCTTCAAGAGCTCGGCTTTCATCATGGCCTTGATTTTTGGATTGATGGCCCTCTGCTTTTGCCTGAATGGCTTGGTGCCTTCTTCTAGCTCAATGGTATGCTGGATTATTTCTCTATCATACCCCTTCAAGTCTTGGTAGCTCCAGGCTACTAGGTCAAGGAACTCTTGACATAATGATCTGATCTGCTTGAGTTCCTCTGTGGTGCAGTCTGTCCTGACCTTGATTGATTTACCAGGTTCCAGTTCCAAATCGGCATATTGCTTAGGGTCTACTTTGATCCAGTGAGATATGGCTCTGTCATTCTAATCAAATAGACTCTCTAGAGTAATCATTCCTTTTGGGACATGATTATTTTTTTGTTGTATCAACCCCTCATATTTCTCGTCATCAGGGTCTCTACCTTCGATTGCATAGGCTTCATTTACCAAAAATGTGATGATCTCCTCGTCATAGCTAAACACCTGCCAGTGGGTGTCTTTATCAGGCATAGAAGGCCTGTAAATGGTATGGACCGGCTTCGACTTCTGGACAGTGTCATCATCCGAAATGTACCTGGCTCCAAAAGACGCCAGAATGTCAGCATGCTTGTTTTTCTCTCGTGAAATAGCCTTGACATTCAACGAGTCAAAAGACTCCATCAGATCCCAGACCCGATTTTGGTACACCTTGAGATAGTGCTTTTTGGAGGTGCACTTGTTCGTGATATGGTGGCACACCAACTCTGAGTCTCCGTAGATCTATAGATGTTTGATTCCCAACCTTTCCACCTTTTGCAACCCCAAGCATAGGGCTTCGTACTCTGCCGCGTTGTTGGTACAGCTCCAAGCTAGCCTATAGGTGTAATCCTTCTGGATCCCGGTTGGGGAAACTAAAAGAACTCCAGCACCGACGCCATTTTTGCATCATGCACCGTCGAAGAAAAGCTTCCACAGCTTCTCAGGTGCTGGTCCTACTTCTCTCCTTGCTGACTTGTCAACTCTCTCAGGCTGAATAATGGTGTAATCGCCTTGCTTTGTTTCAATCACGATGTTGAAGTCCCACAAGGAGAACTCATCTTCTACTTGCAGCTACTTGAGAGCTTTCTTCGTCATGTCCACTATCACCAGTTCTTCCTCTGTCAGCTAAACCATGCAATCCTCAGGCTCTTCTCTAGGCATCTTCTCTACTAGATAGGTGGAAGGCTTTTCATTAAATATTTTCAGTCTCCTTCCTTTGAAGGGCACTTCCATGTGCGAGTAGTCCAGAGAGAGATATCCTCCCAACTTCGCAGTGAACTCCATAGAGAGACACATTCTGAAGTAGGGTTCCAAGTTGACGACCACAACCTCTTGGATGACCACAATGTCGAGAGCTTTATGCATCCGAATGGGGATGTCTTTTATGACACCGACTGTCTTGACAGGGGTGTCGTCTAGTTGTAGCACACCTTGGCTGCTCCTTGTGTACTCCATCTCGATTTCATCCCAGACGGCTCTCGGCATTACGGTCATGGAAGCACTAGAGTCCACCATGCAATTGTGTACTATATACCATTGCATCTATAAAGATAGATAAAAGGGAGGTGGTCTATTCTTCCCAGTGGTTGAGACTATCAGGGGTTGCACCAGGACAACGGGCTATATCTGCTTGCCATCCTTCATGATTTTTAGGGATTCTTACAGCAGATCAACATGGCCTAGGAGCTGAAGAGCATCATACATGTTGATTCTCGTGGGAGTTCTCTTCAGCTCGTCTACTATACTATAGCCCAAAGTGTTTGCTCCTTCCGCTTTCTTTTGCCGACTCATACTTTGTTAGGTACTATTGAGTCGCCTCAACTCTTTGCCTCTTGGTTAGAGATGGATATCTTAGCCTCTCCTGAGATTGTTCTTTTGTTTTGGTTGGAGGCTGAGCAGTGGGAGCTTTAGTCGGAAGAGCTTTGGCAACGGGAGGCTTGACTGTGGGAGTCTTCATCTGGAGGAGTTTTATCTTTGGCTATGTAAGGCCACAGCCTCTTGTATGGTGGTATCTCCTCGGGTTGCGCCTTGTCTCTTCTGGCGTACACCTTTAGGGGTTTGGCTGCAGCTTCGATAGACTTCTTATTTTCCTTGGCGGGAGGCGGCATTGGAACTTCGTCTGAAATGGAGAAATTACTTTCATCGCCCAGGATCATGTAAAGCTCTTCGTCCTCAATGGCATTGTTGGCCAAGGTCTGGAGGTAGTGTTGATGCAGTGTACAGTCATCCTCATCATGCGGGTCATTGCACGTGGTGCACTAGTTGACCTGGTCAGAAGTACCAGGCTCATCCTCTATGGCAGCATTCCTCGGAGGGGGCCGCCATTGCAAATGTTGCTCGAGGGGTCGATCCTTTGTCAATGTCAAGGGCGGATATGGCCTCCTTGGAGCTAGGTCCATCTGGGCCTGCTTCTTTTTTAGAACAGTCATGTCGTTAGACATGGTATGATAGCCAGAGGCCAGGGCCCATACCTCCTATAGGATTTGATTTTGAATATCGTGGTTAGGAGGTGGCGGCAATTGAGCTGGGGGAGGTAATGCAGCCAATGGAGGAGGAGTGGAATATTGTGCATGCTGTGGGGGAGTAGGAAGTGCTAGAAAACATGGAGGACAAGGAGGCGGATAATGAATTTGAGGCAGGCCGTAAGGGTTCACGGCCGGCGTCGGGTTCCATTGCTGCTGGGGTTGTTGTCCTGAAGTGGATGGCTCCGAACCAGAAGCTGAAGGATACTGCGATTGAGGAAAATCAGGGTAGATGGTCGGTTGCACTCTGTGTGGAAGTCTGTCGATGGAGATGATATCCATTTTAGCTTGTTGGGTAGCTTCGTACAGAGCAGGGAATGTGTTGATTCTAGCAACATTCAGCAGCAGGCAAATGTTTGAGTTGAAAGATCTCAGGTAGTAGTAGGCAGCCTGTCCTGCTGACGATCGGAGTTCACGAGGGACTCATTTCCAAGACCTCACAAACTTGATATTGAAGTCTGACACCTCCTCTTGGGGGTGTCTCTGAATACTTTGGAACTGATGCAACAAAGAAGAGGGGTCAGCAGACTCATTGCATCCTTTCACGAGCCTGTCGACTAACTGTCGCCACCCTGTGATGGATCCCTCTTCTAGCAGTGATCTCCACCAATAGATAAGCTTTCCCCTTAAGGAAAGGGCTAGCAGGCGGGTCTTCACACTTTCGTTAGTGATGGAGTGTAATGCAGCCAGGGCAAGAATGTCCTAGATGTGTTCATATGTCGTCTTGTCATAGCCGTCGTATGTAGGGATAGACTTAAAGGCAGCAGGGGGCATAGCTTACTGTCCGAACAGGGCCAAGGGCCCCATAGAATCCACCGTTGGGAAGAGGTCATCTTCATCTAGATGATCAACCATTTTTGCTTCTGATCCGGTAGTGTATTCGATATCGAAACTATCCAAAGAGGTGGATCCTTCTTCGGCCTCAACTTGTTCAATCTCAGCTTCGACTTCTTGGATTTTGGCCTCATATTCTTGGATTTCTTCTTTGCGAGCTTGATAATCAACCAACCTGATGCGCTCGCCTGGAGCGTCAAGGTCAAGTTCATAAAATTTGGGCTAGTTCTCTAGATTCCTTGCTTGCCACCTTCTTATTTGCATGAAGGCGTTAGGACCGGTCTTCATGGACTCAGAGAGTATTCAGGTTCATGTAGAGTCGCCAGGTGCTCTGATTTTTAACAGCAATGAAGTGAGCACTAGTACTTTGATTCTATTTGGGATGCGGGAAACTACCATGTCCCACCACTTAAGACCAAGAAATTGCTGGTGCCAGGTGGAGACGGGTTAGAAATTCTCGTAAAGTATGGGACCTTGGTCCCACTGGGCGTGCCAGAGAAAACTGTTGGTTACGAATCTGCCATGAGGAAAGGATTTGTTGTTAATGCACCCAGATTCGCCCACCAGATTGAAAGGCCGAGAGGAAGGGATGCCTTCCGTGCCAATCTTCAAAGAAGGCCGGATCCTATGGGGGTTGTGATAAGATAAGAGTGCAGGAAAGAGATAAAAAGGGTACAAAAAGAGATAAAATGGGTACAGAAAGAGAAAAGTGCAGAAAGAAATTCCAAATGTGATTGGAGTTGGGTGGGGGGAATAAGCAGCACACCGACGAATCAATCACCACTACTAACAACATTCATCTACAAACACACATTGAAACTATAGCTATCAGTGATCCCATGTATCCTCTATCTATGCATTCCAAGAATACCTGGCCATCAAATGCTGGAGTCCAGAGTTCAGTACAACAACAAGCAATGACACAAGAAACATGAGGCAAAAATGACAAGGAGAGGCAACATGCAAGATAAAAGACAGTAAGCAGAGCCAAGTATATGTCTGTATTTGAGGCAAACGCACAGCTACAATTGTCCCCTAGCAATATATTCCCCTTCCACCACTTACATTGAAAATGTGGTGGGTATTTATAGCCCAAAACTCCCCCCGATTACATTCATGGGCACAAAGTCCTAGATAAGACAGTAGCTGACACGAGCGGCTAAGGAGCTGCTGATGCTGACTTCTATCGGGCCGGACTATCCTTGCAACATGGTGTCCCTGAAGGTGGTACAACTATGTGGCAGTGCATTGGGTCAAGTCTTCGGTCAACAAGAATGCGGGTAGGTGCGGTAGGTGGTACTTCACATCGGCTTTAAATGTTGACAACTGGCACCGATAGTGAAGCCCATGCTTTGTCCTTGCAGCGGTCAAATCTTGGCTCGAATCCTGAAGGTGGATACTTGTCGGATGCTGAAGTGTGACACGTGTCTACCTTGAAATGTAGTTTATCCAACTTTGCCAAGAATTCGGGCACCATCAGGTTGCACAGGAGGAAGACAGTGTAGTTGGGAGGCCTCATTGCCTTGGCATTTTTAGAGTTGACTTTACCAAACTACGCATCGATCAAAGGGCACACTCAAATTCGTTGCGAAGTCGGGTTGCACACCGATGCTTGGCTATCTCCATCCACTGTACAGAATGCGCACTGGAATAGGGGCGCACTCCGACTTCGCTACGAAGTCGGGTTGCACCCCAGCACTTAGACATTTTCCTGATTGGTCATTCCCCTAGTGTGCCCAGGAAGAAGGGCGCACTCCGACTTCATTGCAAAGTTGGGTTGCGCCCCTAACACTTAGTCAAATTCTCAATTATTTCCTATCCTACTATGCACGGGTTACCTACTGCGCTCCAACTGAGGGGCGCACTCCAACTTCGCTGCGAAGTCGGGTGTCGCCCCAACACTAGGAAACTTTTCAAGGTACACCTGCTAAAGTTTACTGGGGGAAGAAAGGGGGAAAGAAGAAGAGGGAATGAAGCTACGAGGGAGAGGAAGAAAGGGAGAGAAGAAGAAAGGGAAAATGAGGAGAAGGAAAGGAAAAGAGTAGCTTACATGCAAAAACCAAAAACATGGCATCCCCGTGCAAAATGTGGCAACACTACCAACTCCTCCTGCTCAAACAACTTCGCTGGCCCAGATGGCGCTACAAGCTGTCCATAGGCAGTTCCCCGCATGGAATCATTTGGGGCCACTTGCCCTGCAAGCTCAACACCAAGTACCTACCGCAGCACTGAAACCCACATACGACGGTATAGGAAAGATGGCGCACGAGCATATCCAAGACGTCGCGGGACTAGCGACCATTCATCATATCACTAAAGAAGACATTATGGTGAATTTGTTGGTGCTTTCACTGGGAGGTAAGCTCCTCTACTAGTACCGATAGCTCCCGACCGGCACCATCACTTCATGGGATCAACTGGCAGAACAATTAATAAGGGGCTTCAATGAACAAGTCGACCCCTTCTCTTTATTACACTAGTTTACCACCATCTAGAGGAACCCTCTGGAGGAGGTAGTCGACTTCAATGTCAAGTTCGCCCGAACTTGGCAGAGAGTCATTGTCGGCCTTTGGCCCACCCCGAAGCAGGCAACGTTCTATTACCTGAGGGCTTTTCATTCAAATATTAGCATGAGCATCCGACATGCTAATGTCAATACATTCCCTCACTTGTACCAGCAAGCGTAGAAAGCGAAAGTTGACCTAATAGCTATCAGGAAGTTGCCTCCCAAGGTAACGACTCCGATTTACCCAGACTTTTTGCAAAATATGTACCCGAGCGCATCCGCTCCGCCTACATCCCAGATGTATCCTAGTCAACCATGGAATCCAACCCCTCAGTATCAAATGGTACCCACATTGTCATATCAAGTGCCCGCCATTCCTCAGCTCCTAGCTCCTATCCAACATCCGGCATTACCTGCGTCGTTGGCTCCATTGCCATTACCTCCAAATCAAGCAGCTGCCAATCAGGCAACCATAATGGCGGACCAAGCCAAAGAGTTGCAAGAATTACGGGCATACATGAAGACAATTGTGAATCAAATGAGCGTCATGAGAAGGAGGCAAGATGACCAAAGCTTCCAACAAAGAAGATTCCCTCCTCCACTGATCACGAGAGAGCAAGCATCATCCGCTCATCGGCCTCCCAAAAGAAACTCAGCTATAATGAGCAGCAAAGATGCACTTCGGATCTAGTGTATTGGTGTACCACATGTAACAACCCACACAGTGAAGAAACCTGCATGGTGCACCTCAATTATGTTCAAACACTGTCCGATGGTGCTTATGAGCAAGTCAATATGATCAGGGAAGCTGGTCATAATTTCATGATGTCTTTCGCCAAGCAAGTCTCAGTCCTCACCAAGGCTAGGAAGAAGCCTATCGAGGTAGACTCGGCCTAGATGGATCCATTAAAAGTGCCTGTTGCACCTAAGCCATGGAGCCAAATGGCCTAGTTGTCGACAAAATCTTCCAATCCAACAACAACCTCGAAGCAGTTTGACTTGCTGAAAGACCACCTGTCGCCTCACGCTAGAGAAAGGGTGCTCCAACCCAAAGCTTCGACTTGTCAGCCGCAAGCCGATAAGCGAGACTAGGCTAGGGAGAATGTTCGATACCCCTCATTGACCAAGTGTCAGAGGGTGGATGCTACCCAGCAGTATCGAAAAACATATGAATCTGTAAAGGGATTGAATATTCTGGCACTTTGGCATATAGCATTGTCAAAGAAATGAAGGCACCCACCAAAGTAAGCCTTTATGATGCCCTCTAACTGTCGGTTCAATTTGACCTTTTGCAGGAATCTCTCAAGTTCGTTAAGGACAAGGAGAGTAGGTTGCAGACGATGTTAGCACAACCGTTGACGACTTTGGTCTCTGGTAAGAATCAACCCCCGCCATTCTACCTTTCCCTTCGAATGGAAGAATGGATCATGCATAACTGCATGATCGACTCTGGCGTCGCGACAACCGTCATGCCCAAAGCAGTGTGTGAAATCATGGGCATGGGGTATACTCGAAGCAGTCTTGGAGTGCTGCAGCTAAACGAGACTCCCGTGAAGACGGTGGGAGTGATCAAGGACGTTCTAATCCAAATCCACAAAATGCCGCAGGTCACAGTCATCCAAGAGATCGTGGTGGTCAACTTAGAGCCATACTTTAGTATGTGCCTCTTGCGAGAATTCATAGCTAAATTGGGAGGCTATCTCTCCCTTGAATACTCACACTTGGAGATTCCCATCAAGGGAACAGATTTAAACTCTTCAACGAGAAGCCTACCAGTTTTCATGTTGAAAAACTTGAAGATGAGAAGGGCTTGGTATCTGTCAACCTGATGGCAAAAGATCAAGTGGACCTGATGGAAGAATCTCTCGGCGAGCTTCGGATTGAAGACGAGTTCTCCATGAACGATTTCAACACCATTATCAGGATGGACCTGGGATGCTATTCGCTGACCAAGCCTGAAAAGGCTGAAACAAAGGTGCCCATAGAAGAGACTCTCGTACTCGACTAGCTATGGAAGTTGTACTTCGACGACGCGTGATGTAAGAACGACGCAGGAGCTAGCATCGCCCTCATTTCCCCATCAGGGGAACAAAAAACTTATTCTTATAGGCTCGCATGGAGCTGTACGAATAATGCAGCAGAGTATGAGGCTTTGTGCCTCAGACTCAAGAAAGCCAAAAAGCTCGGCATTAAGCAGTTACATATTTTTGGGGATTTCGAATTAATCTGCAACCAGGTTACCAATAAGTGCGTCTCCAAGTAGCACTATTTAAAGGTGTACCGCAACAAGGTGTGGGATTTTCTCGAATCCTTCATCGCGCTCAATATCAAGTCTATTTCGCGAGAGCGAAACAAGCTTGCGGACATCTTAGCCTCCATCGACGCCCGGGTTTCACCAGCTGATAATATAATGCATAAGCCAAATACGGTGAGGCTGATTTACAGGACTTCTATGCCTGATAAGAAACTCCATTGGCAGGTGTTCAACAGTGACGAACAGCTTGTCAATTTTCTAGTGAGCGAAGCGTCCTCAATCGAAGAACGGACTCTGCACGAAGAAGACCGCGAGGAGTTAATTCAACTGAAAAATAACCACATCCGAAAGGGTCTGATCACGTTGGAGAGTCTATTTGACCGAAATGACAGGTCTATTGAACACAAGATCAAAGTGGACCGAAAAGAGTTTGTGGACCTAGAGTTAGAGTCAAGAAAAGTTATCAAGGTAGGGGTCGACTGCACAGTCAAAGAGCTCCAACAGATTCGCACCCTACGCAAGGAGTACCCACATATCATCGCATGGTGCTATTGTTGGTCACAGACCCACCATTAGGAAAGGATTTTGGTCTATGTATGCGCCCTAGACCCGGACCACAGATTGAAATGCCGGAAGGAAGGGATGCCTTTCGTGCCAATCTTCGGAGAAGGTCGGCTCCTATACTAATCTACTTGGGGTTTAATATAAGGGAACTGGAAAGATAATGTAAAATGTAGAAAGATATTTAAAAGCATAGCAATAGTTGTGGGGAAGAACAAGCAGCACAATCGCTAACTAATACCCAAACCAGCAGCAATCAAAACAAAACATGTAACAGAAACCAATACTATGATTCCTCCCTATGTATCCTTCAACAAGCATTCTAAATTCACTTAATTGCCAATGCCCTAATCCAGAGTTCATAATTATAGCAATCAGAAAAATAAATGAACACGGAGCAGAAATACTTGCAGAAGGCAGCATAAAAGAAAGAGACAAGAATTGGAGCCAAAGATGCCTTGTATTGAAGCAAAATGTTTGTTTACAGTAGCTTTCTTAGCAATATGTTCCCCCCATTTTACAATGAAAGTGCACTACTATTTATAACAGAATTTTCCCCCCAAATTACATTGAAGCACGGAACCCCAAACTTGCAAAAGCTACTGAGATTTGACACCCGCTGGTCGTGAGCGTACCTGTAGCATGATTCACCTAGATTTGGCACGGCTTTAGATGGATTTGGTGGTTGGAAGGGCTCGTCTCGTTAATGTGGTAGGTGGAGTACAGTTTGTCTTTGGAGACATACCATTAATGCTTACCTACTCTATCCTTGAAGTACGCCTTCAGTTCTGCTAAGGCTGGTCCAAATCCCGAAATCTGCTTGCTTATAGCCTCGGGTCTGAGGTTCGCTGGTACTGAGCGATGCTGAGAATCGTTCGGCGAAGGAGCGACCTTAGGAGGATCTCTTCTACTTTGCAATCGTCGAAATGAAGGGAGATGATGAGAGTCGCTCGAAAATGAGAGCGATCCCGAGAGTCGCTCTAGAATGGATTCAGGCGGCTCGCGGGGTATCGAGCTCGCCTCGATGCAAGAATCCATGCCTTTATCCTTTGGGCCCGGAGTCACCCCCGGACTCTGTTTCCTTTTCCTGTAGGCCCTGGTCCTGCTGCTCTGTATCCTGTTGCTCTTCCTTCGAAGGACTTTCCTCCTCGGGTTGATTTTCGTTCTTTTCTCCTTGAGACCCCTCTGTTGATGGCTCTTCTCCTTCCTCTGGATCTTCGTCTGGAGTGAACTCCCCGGAGGCAAGGCGAGCCTTAATGCGCTCATATGTCTCTTGCACTTGAGCCCATGCATTTTCAGAGAAGGGCTCCATATTACGGATGTCGCTAGTTAGGTACTTGAAGGTCTCCAGCTGAACTATGCCCATCTGCTCGGCCCTCTGGCCCAAATCCAACAAACAAGAACGAATTGTACAGAATTTTGAGGTGAGCTCCATCACTTGCTCTTGCTGGATAGGATCCTCCCATGCATCGATCTCAGAAGTGTCATCAGCGAAGGTATCCCACAACTGGCGCAGAGCTTCTTTTGGCAAGCACTCGCCTTCGCTATCGGTGAAGTTTGGGAATCCATGTGCTGAGAGAGTCAGGAAAGGGGACGAGCATATGTCCTTTTCTTGGTTCAACAGGTCCAGCAATGCCCTGGCTTTCTGAATCTTCTGAAATCTTTCAAAGAATGTGTGCAAGGTGGCCCTTGCGGCTGCCCAATCAAAGGCAACGGAATCTGTAGCAGGTACTTGGAGGTTCTGGCGCTCAAGGTTTCCTGCCTTGACTGCCAGATCGAGCCAGCGATCTGCTTCACGCTCTGCCTCCTCCAACACAGGCTTACCCTGTGCGGATGCTTCTTGAATCTGGGTGAGAAATACAAACACCCTGAGGGCTTTAGAAGCCCGCGGCCTGAAATTTTTCAACAACCTGGGTTCGGATCTGTTTGACACTATCCTTGGAGAACGTCTCCACAATCTTTTCTTCTAGCTCCTGCTTTGTCTGCTGAAGTTGATCTTGAAGCTCTTTGATTTGACGCTCGGCAGCTTCTTTTTGATCCGATGCCTCCTTCTGAAGGCTTGCCAGCTGCTCTCTTAGTTGCAGGCGCTCCTTTTCAGAATTCTCAAACTGAGCCTGCGCCTTGGCCATGCCTTCTTCTAACTTCATCTTCTCGTTCTCCATCTCATAATAACGCTCTTGCAACTGGAAATATTTCAGGCGTAATGTATCAGTCCCATCATGGACAACTAGTGCCTCATTCTCGAAACTGACCTCATCCAGATTTTTGGCCGTGCTCTTATACTCATAGTCTCCAGGAAGCATGTCCTTTACGGGCTTCTTCACTCTTGGAATCTTCTTCTCCTTATACAGGAGCATGCTCTCTGAGTCGAACCTGATGCGCTTCTCGACTGTGGCGATCTCTTCGCCTCTTCGCTTAATTGCATTCTGCATCCATTTGCCTGAGGAGCGCTTCGGCCGAGATGTGGCGGGCTGATTAGGCCGCGATATGAGGGATTGGCTCTCCATTATCTGGATCAGACTTGTGTCTCCAAAAAGAGACCTGGCCAGGGGCAGACCTTGCTGTGACACCTCCCCTTTCATGAACAGGCGTGGAGAACCGGCGGAAGGGCGCTCCTCTTCTTTGTGGGGTGACTCGGTCTGGGCGGGAGCGACAGATGAGTCCTCGGGATGTTCGGATGAAATGTGGGGGGAGGGAGGCGAGGCCGAAACGGTGGCGTCCAACTGAGTCTTGGTCAGGGCTTGAAGGGTATCGGGCCTTGCAGAGGATAGGCCACGATGGGACTGCTCAGGTATGACTGGTGAAACCTCCTTTTGACCGGCGTGGGGCTCAGTGAGAGAGGGAGCGGCGAGTGCGCTGGGAGCTAATGGAATATTGGCGGGGATGGATGAGGCAGCAGGGGTTAAGGATGCCACGGACATTGACTCGGCAGTAT